>VZQC01011911.1:1300442-1416842 GCA_009823505.1 Rhizomys pruinosus | reverse complement strand
TATATATATATATATATTCATAAAAGACTTTAATTGGGGCCCGGCATGGTGGCACATGCCTTTAATCCCAGAACTCAGGAGGCAGAGGCGGGTGGATCTCTGTGAGTTCAAGGTCAGCCTGGTCTACATAGTGAGTTCCAGGACAACAGGAGTTACAGGGAGACCCTGTCTCAAAAAGTCCCCCCTCAAAAAAAAAGTTTAATTGGAGTTACCCTATACCCAAGGAATAATGTTCCTCCCAGAAGGCTGCCAATAAAAAGCCCAGTGCCAGCTATAGGATACTCCCCTTGAATTGTTGATTAGGGGGTATTCTAGAGACACCCAAAACAATATAGCTATTGCCATTGTTCTTGGTTGCCCTCCATATTCCAGAACTTGATGGTAAGATCCTACTTCCGAAGACACCATATACATTGGTTACAGATTGTGGAGAAAACAAGTCAGTATAAACGAGGAAGCTCCTCCTTGCTAGGTAGTTCTCATAGTACTAGAAGGTGCTATGTAGGCTGCTGGGGATGGGGAAGTTATCACAGTCTTATACAGCTGTGAACCCTATAAATTACAATAATGACTTGCATGGCAAAATATATGGGGGGGGCAATAGTGGCATAATGTTATAGGGGTAACCAACCACTTTCTGGTTAGATTCTGGTTAGAATCTACAGGAAGAAACACATACATACTACTATGAAATTGGCCAAGAACCCATGGTTGGGGATCTCATGAGCCTCAGGATTTCTACTACTATTTTGCTCAGTGAACATGGTATCAAACTGCCCTCTAAATTTGTTTCTCTATACCCATAGACTAGTGCAGCTGTCAGACCTTAGTAGGGAAGTCTTCAAGCACTGGAAGGTGGTTAACACAAAAATTAACTGGTAAAAGTGCAGATAATAAGTATCAGTGGAGTGCTCATCCACAAATGGAGTATCGATATCACACCTGCTCCCCAAGCCTCAGGGACCATCTCAGAAGATTATAAGAAAGATTATAAGAGTCACATTTGGGTGAGGACTGGAGAGAAACAGCATCTTCTGGACATGGCAGGACCACTGCACTCATGAACTCATGACAGAGGTGGTTCACTGCGCAAGACTTGTACAAGATCAAGCCAGTCAACATCATAGCATGGAGTGGGAAGAAGTTCAGGAGCTCCCACTCTGAGTAGCTATCGAGAGCTGATGGCCTCTGCTGGAGGAAGAATCCGTTTTAAGGGGGTGTGTGGCCCCTCGTAGGCCTACCATGCTCTTAGTGAATAGTCCCACACTCATGAGTATGTAGACAGCACAAATTGGACTCAATGGGTTATTTTTATTTTTATTTAAAGCCAATTTTTATTGAAGCTTTGTACATTTCATACAAAATTTCAGCTGGGCATGGTGGCGTATGCCTTTAATCCTAGCACTCAGGAGGCAGAGGCAGGCAAATCTTTGTGAGTTCAAGGCCAGCCTGATCTACAGAGTGAGTTCCAGGACAGCTGGGGCTACAGGGAGACCCTGTCTTGAAAAGACCAAAAAATAAATAAATAAATAAATAAAAATTCAATGGGTTATTTTTTTTTCTAACCAGTTTACAAATCCTTTTTAATGTTCAGAGTAACAGAGCCATGCATGACACATTACAAACTTGACTCAGGAAAAAATTAAGGTTAGGTAAATATTTTTAAATTTTTTAACAATAAAAAAAAATCAAAATACATTTCATGCCTACTACATTTTAAGGCTATTGAGGCTCATAAGCAAACATTAGAAATAACAAAATATTCTCACCTTTATAATTACAACAAAAAACTCTGAAAATGTTATTTATTTAAAGCTGCAGTATTAGAATTGCAAAACACCCTACAACAAATCAATGGTATTTTGGGGGGGTTTTTTTTTTTTTTGGCTTTTCGAGACAGGGTCTCCCTATAGCCTCAGCTGTCCTGGAATTCGCTCTGTAGACCAGACTGGCCTTGAACTCACAAAGATCCGCCTGCCTCTGCCTCCCAAGTGCTAGGATTAAAGGCATGCACCACCACACCCGACTATCAATAGGTTATTTTTAAGAAGAGGACATGAAGTTGAGAGAATATGGGGAAGCAGGAAGTAGATCTGGGAAGGATTAGGAAGAGAAGTGAAGGGTATGTTTGAAATACATTGTATGAAATTCTCAAAGAATTAGTAAAAGTTGTTCTCTCTCCTTGTGCTCACTGGAAGATGTGAACCTCGGCTTTCTGCTCCAGCTCCTGCCACCATGCCTCCCTGCCACGATGGACTCTTAATTCCTTGGAACCATTAATCAAACAAGAGTGACCCTCTATCGGGCATGTGATTACTGGGCAAAGAACAGCATGTGGACAAGGAATTGGGGGACCTCAATGACCCCACAGATGAGGAAATGATGCTGAGGTGTCACCCCTATTGTATTCCTCCAAGAAAACCCAAATAATATCAATCTTCTAACAAAAAACATCTCCAAACTGAGGGCAGAAAACAAATTGCTTGCCGAGGAAGGACCAAGGCATTGTCCAGGCTAGAGAGGGTACTGCGGGCGCCTTAGACATTGGAAGGACAATAGTAGGAAAACTAGGGACTTGAAATGATGTATAGCTCAGTTGCCAGGTCTGTCAACATGAATTTCTTCATTTTGGTGACTGTAAATGCATGTTCAGTAAACATTAACATTAGGAAAGCAGCCTGAAAGAAAAAAAGAATTAGTAAAAAATATTGTATCTGGGGCTGGAGAGATAGCCTAGCGATTAAGAGTGCCAACTGCTCTTGCAGAGGACCTGGGTTCAATCCCCAGCACCCACCCATGTGGTGGCTGAGAACCATCTTTGACACCAGTCCCAGGGGATTCTGATGCCCTCTTCTGACCTCTGAGGCACTGCACGACACAGGTGCACAGACCAACATGCAGACAATACATTCATACACATAAAAAATAAAATAAAATTGTATCTAAAAATATATGGATTCTGGAGCTGGAGAGATGTCTCAGTGGTTAAGAGCACTGTCTGCTCTTGCAGAGGACCCAGGCTCTATTCCCAGAACTCACATGGCAGCTAACAACTCCAGTTACAGGGGATCTGACGCCCTCTTCTGATCTCTGTGGGCACTGCATGACATACATGTACTTACACACATGCAGGCAATACACTCATACACATAAAATAATAATCGTAATAAATAAAATATATGGATTCTGAGGCTGGGGGCAGGAAAGGGGTGAGTGGTAGAGTACTTGCCTGGCATGTACAAGGCCGTGAATTTGATCTCCACGGTTACAGATCAGCTGGCTGATCTCTATCTGAGAAGCTAAGAATCTAAAGAGAAGCTCCTTCAGTGTTTCCATTCATTTTCTGTCACTCACTTGGCAGCAGTGGGTGGCAAGTGGCTCTACCTCTTTGTTCAGACCCTTCACATATGGTCCTCATGTAGGTGTTGTGTATCAGGACCCTTAACTCTTGGCAGCAGCCTGGATTACAACTCTCAGCCTAGGGTCTCAGACTTGGCCCTAAAGGCTTGCTAACTCTGGAACTCTTATGGCAACCAGCACCTACAGTTTCTCTTCTCTGGCCTTTCATCAGCTTTCAGTTCTTTCTTGTGGTCTCTCTGCTTCCGTTTCCCTCCTTCCTGCCCAGGGAGTTCAACTGTTCAGCTGCTTCTTCAGCTGTCAGACAGCAGCTGCCTCTACCCTTCCACAACTCAGTGGTTATTACGGGCTGGTCATTGAGTCACTACCTCTGTTGGGACTACCTTTAGGGACTAGGGCACAGCACAGCTCAGGGGCAGGGAGTCACCCAGCTGGCCACTCAGCAACTGGACGGCAGGCAGGACCCGCTGCATCACTCAGGCACAGGTACCTGCTGTATGCATGGGGGTTCACCAGAAAAAGAGCATCTGTTAAGCACTAAGCAAGGCAGAATCATGTTAGCAGACCTTCACAGCATCCTTTCCTTCTTTTTAGTTAAAGTTATAGTGCAAGCTGAGCATGCCCAGTGGCATTTCTGTCGCTCTAATCTTTTATACTTTATAATCCTTTGCACCATGACGTTTAGCTGAATGTATCCCCCAAATATGTCCTACTATCTTTTTTTTTCTAATTATCACCTTAAATTGATAATGCTCAGGAATCTACTCCTTAATTGAGCATGCTCTGGAATGGGGCCACCCCTTTATGAACATGTAGAAGCCCCCTGAATAAAATCCCCACAATCTTTTTGCTCAGAGAAAGTATTGCTTTGGAAATGACTCTGGTGCTCTCATTATGTAATGTCAACACTGAACTTTTACAAAAAAATTCTTAGTAAGCCAGGCATGGTGGTGCACTTGGGAGGCAGAGGCAGGCAGATCTCTGTGAGTTCAAGACCAGCCTGGTCTATATAGCAAGTTCCTGGCCAGCTGGAGCTACAGGGAAACCCTGTCTCAAAACAACAACGACAATTCTATTTATGCAGGGCATGGTGGCACGTGCCTCGAATCAAGGTCAGGCTGGTCTACATAACGAGTTCCAAGCCAGCTGTGGCTACAGAAAGAACTTGTCACAATTCTTTTTTCAATTCTATTTATTTTTTACTTTATGAGTGTTTTGCCTGAGTGTATGCCCTCAGAAGCCAGAAAAGGGTGTTGAATTCCCGGGAATTAGAGTTACTGATGGTTGTTAGCCAGCATGTCGGTTCTGGGAACTGAACTCAGGGTTCTCTGGAAGATTAGACAGCCTTTAATTGTTGAGCCTTCTCTCCAGCCCCAACATCTGTACTTTGTGAAGTACGGTTGTTCTGAATGTTATCTACTGACTACTAATCATTGAAATAAACAGATGAAGCACTCGAGGTATAAAACTTTTATTTAAAATTAGACTCAAATACAAATAAAGACCACAATATAAAATAGCAAGCCTTCATAAAACAGACTAAAACCATTTAAGCCACCCATTCTTTTTATAGTAACAGGAGAAATGGAAAAATAGTATAATATCAAATTATTTGAAACTTCTTATTGCCAACATTGAAAATATCAGAAAACATGGGGCTACCATGTAGTTGAGTGGTACAGTGCTTCCCTAGCATATGCACACACACACACACACACACACACACACACACTCTACAAAAATTCTAAGAAATTAGAAAACAAGGCCAGTCCATGGAGGAATGATTCCTTCTATTCACTAAAATCAATGAAAATAATTAAAATGTAATGTGACTTCCATCCATTCACAGACAAAGGGTATCTTTTAAAAAGACAGTTATATGCCAGGCATGGTGGCATGCACCTTTAATCTCACCACTTGGGAGGAAGAGGCAGGCAGATCTCCATGAGTTAGACCATCCTGGTCTATATACCAAGTTCCAGGCCAGCTGGGGCCACAAGGAGACGCTGTCTCCAAAAAAAAAAAAAAAAAAAAAGTGATCCGTGATCCATTTCTCTCTAAGACTATGAGGACTGATTTGCTTACTTGACTTTTGAGTTTAATATGGCACAATAGGCTTTATCAGAGAAAGCAATATTTAAAATGTTTAGCCCCAACAACCCTTAAGGCTGAGGCAGGAGGATTATTTGAGGAGGACAAGAGTTCAAGGCCAGCCTAAGTAACATAGTGAGACCCCACCTCCAAAAAAAAAAGTTAGAGTGTTCCTTACATATTATTTCCATCACTTCAAGAATAAGGATCCTATGTGTTTAAAGTTTAAAATACAGCCACAAAAATGCCACTTAACAGCAAAATAAAAATATACATTAAACAACAAGGTCTCTTTTTTCTTTATGAATAGAAATTGATCTAATGCCTATATTTTCCCTTCTAACTATCTTAATTCTTCAGAAAAAAAGTATTATAACCCAGTTTTAATATTTTTCATGAAAAAATTCCCAAAAGCAAAAGTATAATATTTAAAGCCTGAATATACCTGAAAGTATTTATGAAAAGTAGAACTAGGCTTGTCTTAAATAAGTAACAGGAAAGTATACTATTAGGATGTTTGTATATTTAAAATTAATCTAAAGTAAATAAAAGAAAAACATACACTCAAGAATGGCACCCATGTAGCTAAAGAATAAAGTTATTTACAAATATACAAACAACTCTGTGGCTAAAAAGCACTTTTCTAAAACATGCATATGGTGATGTCTTTTTAGAACTACTTATAAAAACAAGCTACTTTTGAATACCATTAACTATCATGATTTGACTTTTCTGCACACTAAGAGTTAAGTCATAGCATCTGTTGTTCAATAAAAGGAAAAGTGAAACATAATCAAGTCCAGTATTTCTCAAGAAAAGTCTGTAGACCTCAGTAACATCACATGTCAGAAAAGAAATAAGATACAGTGAGTACTTTCTAAAATTTTATTATCGTTTTATAGAAGAGAAAGAGGAAGAGGAGGAGGCAAATAATCTGAAAATTTCTTCTGATTCTCACATGGTATGAGTTGAGACTTCTGCAGTAATTCCTAATTGATAATCAAATATTCCATAATAAAAAGAACCGTCGAGCATGGTGACCGCGGAGCATGGTGGCGCATGCCATTAATCCCAGCACTTGGGAGTTGGGAGGCGGAGGCAGGTGGATCTCTGTGAGTTCAAGGCCAGCTTAGTCTACACATGGTGAGTTCCAGGACAGCTGGGGCTACAGGGAGAACCAGTTACCAAAAAAAAAAAAAAAAAAAAAAAGAAAGAAAAGGAAAGGAAAAGAACAGGTACCAATCAAAATAGCACAACTGAACAAAACCTCACCTATCAGGAAAAAGCCATATTCCCTAAACTTTACCTGACTCATTCATTCCCTCTACAGCCAAACTAATAAATAACCCATAGAGCTAAAAACCAAATTTCTTGGGGCTGGAGAGATGGCTCAGCAGTTAAGAGCACTGACTGCTCTTGCAGAGGACCAGGGTTCAATTCCCAGCACCCATATGGCAGCTAAAAAAAAAGTCTTTAAGCCAGGTATGGTGGTACACGCCTTTAATCACAGCACTTGGGAGGCAGAAGCAGGCAGATCTCTGTGAGTTCAAGGCCAGCCTGGTCTACAGAGTGAGTGAGTTCCAGGCCAGCTGGGGCTATAGGGAGACCCTGTCTCAAAAAAAAAAAAAAATTTCTTAAGTTACATAAATTATGGGCGTGGTGATGCATGCCTTATTCCTAGCACTTGGGACGAAGAAGCAGGTGGATGTCTGTGAGTTCAAGGCCAGCCTGGTCTACAGAGTGAATTCCAGGCCAGCTGGGGCTATAGGGAGAACCTGTCTCAAAAAAAAAAAAATTCTTAAGTTACATAAATTACCTTTAAATTACATTATAGGCTAGTGAAAATATATTAAGTCTAACCTTTAGTTTTTCTACATTATAATTATAGTATTTTCATTCTACATTCAAGATGCTCTACAGCTAAGAGAAAGTTGTTTAATATGCTTGCATTTCTAAACTCTAGTAAAATACAATAAAGCAGAATATTAATAATTACCACAGTCTGTCAAATTTTACATAAAAATGTTGAATACCATTTTTCACAGTAGAAAAGCAAGCAAAAGCAAAATTCTGCTTACAATGCTGAGTCAATCAAATAGTTGTCTCCCATTACTTTAAAAAGGGAGAAGAGGAAAGAGATGGTAGCAGAAACATTCTTACAGAATATTAAACCATGACATTTCAGCCACTTTTCTGAAAAACTAATGTACCATGAAGCCATATTTTGGTTTTTCTGTATCTAACTGTGGGCAGCAAATGAGGCACTTAACTGCAAAATAGAAAAATAAGGAAATTTCTTTCTTTGTATACAAAGAAGAAATACAAAATAGGGCTGGAGACATGGCTCAGCAGTTCAGAGAGCTTATTCTGTGGGAGAAGTGGAATGCATATCCCAGTCCCTCGTTAGATAACTCACAAAGACTCAACTCCCGCTCCAAAGGATATGATGCCCCATTCTGGCTTATGTGATCACACACACAACTCTCTCGCGTGCACACACACAACTCTCGTGCGCGCGCACACACACAGACACACAGACACACACATGCACAAAAGAATCTTTTTCAAAAAGAAATGCAAAATCATAAAAGATAATTAGCATTATTCAGAAAGTTAAAAATTCAACTTTTATTCAACATGCATTCAGTGTTACGAATGCTTCACTACAGAAATCTCTTTGAAGACAAGACTATTTTATAAAAAAAGAAAACATGGGAGGCAGAGGCAGGCGAATCTATGTGAGTTCAAGGCCAGCCTGGTCTATGTAGAGAGTTCCAGGCCAGCTGGGGCGAAAGGGAGACCCTGTCTCAAAAAGACAAAACACAAAAAACAAAAATAAACAGAAAACATTTCCTCTTGAAGGGACTCTGGTTTCTAAGGACGAAACGCAAGTCTTCTCATGTTGCGTGCTGTATCTTTATAAACTGAGAAGGACACAGCCGGCCAGGCTGCAGAAATGTTTCTATTAATGAAGAATACCAGGTGACCCTCAACTTTACTTTTGTAGGATCAGAAATCTTTATTTTATATAATTTAAATGGGGGGGCTCTAATGGCTATAACAGAACAATGAGTGATGTTTAGCCCTTAGGCTTAGATAATACAAGTATTGCCAGAATTTTAAACATTTCTTTGTCCATAGTTGGGGAAATCCAGTCTGTGCTATTTAATATATTAGAGCATTCTAAAAGATATAATACAAAGCCTCACACACAATTTTATTTCTTCATCAAGATACACACACACACACACACACACACACACACACACTTATTTATATATATATATATTTATTTGTTTATTTATTCTTATATATACATATTGCTTTCAAAAGTGTCTTTCAAAAGTAGCATGTAAGCTGGGAATGGTGGCGGACACCTTTAATCCCAGCACTCAGGAGGCAGAGGCAGGTGGATCTCTGTGAGTTCAAGGTCAGCCTTGTCTACTACAGAGTGAGTTCCAGGCCAGCTGGGGCTACAGGGAGACCCTGTCTCAAAAATATCAAAGGGAAAAAAAAAAGTAGCACATAAAAAAATTCACTTACTGTATCAGTATTGTTTTAAATGTTTTTCACTGTGGGGCAGAGGTCAAAAGGGAAGTAAAGACTGATCTAAAGCTCAGTTGTACAGTGCTTACCTAGCATGACAAGGCCCAGTATGCTCCCCACTGCCACACACCAAAAAAGTAAAATGAATAGCCTTAGACCTTCTTCAGAAGTACATATAAAAACAGACGTGGGGCTGGAGAGATGGCCTAGTGGTTAAGAGCGCCAACTGCTCTTGCAGAGGACCCGGGTTCGATCCCTAGCACCCACATGGCGGCTGAGAACCATCTTTAACTCCAGTTCCAGGGGAATCTGACACCCTCTTCTGACCTCCGCAGCATTGCACAACACGGGTACACAAACCTACATGCAGAGAGTACATTCATACACATAAAAAATAAATAAAATTTGGGCTGGAGAGATGGCCTAGCGGTTAAGAGCACCGACTGCTCTTGCAGAGGACCCAGGTTCGATCCCCAGCACCCACATGGCAGCTGAGAACCATCTGTAACTCCAATTCCAGGAGAACTCCAGTTCCAGGGGAATCCAATGCCCTCTTCTGACCTCCGCGGCATTGCACAACACAGGTGCACAAACCTACACGCAGACAATACATTCATACACATAAAAATAAATAAATAAAATAAAATAAAAAATTAATTAATTAATTAAATTTTAAAAAACAGATGCAAGAACATAGAAGATCAACATGTATTGATTTCTCACAATATATTTCTTCCTAATATATTGGCACATAATGTTTATCACCATAAAAAAAAGCACACAATTAAAAGATAAATATTTGAACAGCATTATTCCAAGTAAATAGGGTCTTGCATAGCCTTTCTTTCTTTCTTTCTTTTTCTTTTTTTGTCTTTTTGAGACGGGGTCTCCCTGTAGCCCCAGCTGTCTTGGAACTCGCTGTGTAGACTAGGCTGGCCTTAAACTCACAAAGATATATGCCTGCCTCTGCCTCCCAAGTGCTAGGATTAAAGGTGTGCGCCACCACACCTGGTGCATCTCCTTTCTTAATAGCAAAGAGAAAAATTCTTGCCTAATAAAGTTAAATTTTTAATTCTGGATGGAATACTTTACTTCAAAACTGATTTCACAAATTAGCTAAAGTTTGCCATGAGGCAATTTAATCACCCCACTAAGAATTTTATAATCAGGGTAGACGAGATGTCTCAATGGTTAAGAGCACTTGGCTGCTCTTGCTGTAGACTCCGGTTTAGTTCCCAGCACCTATATGGCAGCTAACAACCATCCATAACTCCAGTTCCAGGACATCGAATCTAATGCATCTTCTGACAAGGACATTGCACAACACAGGTGCACTTACACACACATAGGCAATACATTCATATACATAAAATAAAAACAAAGTATTTTATTTATTTATTTATTTATTTTAGACAGGGTCTCCCTATAGCCCCAGCTGGCCTGGAACTTGCTCTGTAGACCAGGCTGGCCTGCCTCTGCCTCCCGAGTGCTGGGACTAAAGGCATGTGCCACCAGGCTTGGCTAGAAAATAAAATATTTTCAAAAGAATCTTATAATCTAGGGGTCAGGGGGACAGCTCAGTAGCAGAGCACATGCTTAGCATTCTCAGGGCCCTGGGCTAAACTGCCAGCACAGAAGAAAAAGATCCTGTAATATATAATTTTTTGCCCTAAATTTTCTTATATAAGAAATCTTTCCTTGACTAAGAAGAAGAAAACACGTTTTTGGTTGAAGGAAGAAGCTGTATGGCAAATGTCAATAATTCATATCCTTGTATTTGTCATGCCTTACATAATACATTCCTTACCATATGACTAAGAAGAACCAATGTCTCCTATTATATCACTAAGGTAAAATTTATTACTTATTTTTGAAAAGAAATAAGTACATAAATAAGTACATAAAAGAAACATTGATGTAATTGTTTGAAATAAAGTGCATCAACCTTTTAACATAAATAATGTTTAGTGAATTACAGTTAAATAGTAAAAACAAAATAAAGACTTAGCTCAGTATCTCAAATCTGAAAAGTCTAGGAGAATACAAGTTTTATATAAACAAGAACAAGATGGGGGAAAGGGCTGTTCCCCTCCTAAAGAAAATAAGTGAAAACATTTTTAAGAAAATTGAAGTGAATTTTTGTTCCCCAAACCAGAAATGCTATACAGTAACACCCACATGCAAAACCTGAAATGTAGAATCACATTCTGACTGCTGCCCTTGAACCTGCGGATTTAACTCACAGTTCTCTGGTGTCTGGCTGATTTCATCTTGTAAAGTAGGAGATCCACTGCACGGGTCACCTACAGAAGCGCTGTTAGATGAGGCATCTAACCTTTCCAGGGAACAAGCTAAGGGGGGCTGCCCATCTCCTGCCACTTCCTCAGAATTTGTCCTCTCATCAGCATCGTCTAACTGCTGAACGGAAGTTAAGTATTGCTCAAGCAAATTACTATCCTGGTCATTGTTTAAGCTTTCCTTACTCCAGTCACTGTGTTCTTCACTAACATTCTCTAAATCTGGGTCTTTGCCATATTTGACTGTGTCGATGGAATTCCCCAATATGGAACTTTCACTGCCTTCTGTGGAACTTTTTTCAAAATCCAAAGAATCCGGCAAACAGTGGACTTGCTCTGTTATGGATGAATGAAAGCCAGAGTCTGGAAAGTCTGATATGGATTTCTCTTGAGGAGCTTCATCCTGAGCAAGGAACCAACCAGACTTTTGATCAGAAGAATCCTGACTTTGGGAAAATAATGGAGGTTTAGACGGCCCCAGCATACTTGATATAGGAGAAACATCAGTATGCCAGGAAATCAGACGCTGCTCCACAGTCTGTTGCCAAGCTTGTAGAGATCTTACCTATAAAGCAGAGGATATAGTTTGGATACAAGATAAAACTCTGACTTTTAGGGGCTGGAAAGATGGCTCAGAGGTTAAAAGCACTGACTGCTCTTGCAGAGGACCTGGGTTCAAGTCCTAGCACCCACATGGCAGCTAACAACTTCCTGTAACTCCAGTTCTAGGAGAATCTGACACCTTCTTCTGATCTCCTTGGGCACTGCATGACACGGGTGGACTTACACACATGCAGGCAATACACTCATACACATTAAATAAAAATAATAAATAAAATAGTTTTAAGCCAGGCATTCAGCAGGAGGCAGAGGCAGGTGGATCTCTGGGAATTCAAAGCCAGCCTGGTCTACATAGTGAGTTCCAGGACAGCTATAGGGAGACGCTGTCTCAAAAACATATATAGATATATAGATATGTTTTTCCTGCTTCACTGAAAAAAACAATGAGCAACACACGATGACAGATCATGTGTAAATGAATAAGGGGTCAATAATGTACAAAATATATACTGACATCTAATCAATAAGACCAATCAGAGACTACATAGAGAGTTCCAGGCCAGCCAGCACTACACAATGAGACAAAGAAAATAAAATATTGTATATACAGTTTTATAAAGTGACAAAAATATCCCAAGTTCTTAATAATATGACCTTTTACATTTTAAGGTAAAAATAAAATTTCAAAATTTTATAAGCAAGAGCCAGGTGTAGTGGCTCATGCCTTTAATCCAGGCACATGGGAGGCAGAGGCAGGTAGATCTCTGTGAGATCAAAACCAGTCTTGTCTACAAAGTATAGTAAATTCTAGGCCAGTCTGTGGCTATAGGAGACCCTGTCTCAAAAATATAAAAAAATAAATAAATAAATAAATAAATTTAAAAGCAAAATGTTATAGCTGGGAGCTAGGGTACAGCTCATTTGGTATAGTGCTCTCCTAGCATGCAAGACACCTGGGTTCAATCTTCAGCACCTCATAAACCAGTAGAAGGAGGATTAGGAGTTCAAGGTCATTCTTGGCCATATGGCAAGATTAAGGCCAGGCTGGGATATATGAGCTTCTGCCTCAAAAAAAATGGGGGGTAGGGGGGCATGGGGGGGGAGTTGAGGACTAGACAGATGGCTTACTGGTTAGCACTTAAGAGCACTGGCTGCTCTTGCAGAGGACCAGGGTACGATTCCCAGCACCTACATGATGCCTAACAACCATGTGCAACTCCAATTCCAGGGGATCAAACACCCTCTTCTGACCTCCAAGAGCACTGCCACAACACAGGTGCACTTACCCACATGCAGGTAAAAAAAAAAAAAATCCCCAACAAAGCTTTAGATTATTTCTCAAAATCATGAAAGAAAAATTTCTTCTGATTAAATACAATGTAGCAAAATTCACTGTCCGGGCGGAGAGATGGCCTAGTGGTTAAAAGCGCCAACTGTTCTTGCAGAGGACCCAGATTCAATCCCCAGCACCCACATGGCGGCTGAGAACCATCTTTAACTCCAGTTCCAGGGGAATCCAACACCCTCTTTTGACCTCCACGGCACTGCATGACACAGGTGCACAAACCTACATGCAGAGAGTATATTCATACACATAAAAAATAAATAAAATTAAAAAAAATTCACTGTCACAGTTTAGAGTTAGTGAAAAAGAACACAAAAGCACACCATCGACCTTAGAAAGGGTACTAAGGGCTGGGGATGTGGCTCAGTGGTAGAGGGCTTATCTAGCCCATGTGAGGCCTTAGGGTCCATCTCGCCCACTCAACCCCCCGGTCCCCCCACCTTCCAATAAAGGAGAAAGTCAGAAGTATTCTTGGCCGTGCGTATTTCAAGAACTCTAGCTTTCTTTGTTCACATACTAGGGAAATCAGCAGGAGTGGTTTACCTGGTTCCAGAGGAATCTGAGAGCTTCTTCTTGTACAAAATTCTTAGCACGTTCTTCATCTCTTTCTTTTCTTAATCTACAATGATTCAAAACACCATACTGTCACAAGAAAAGGTACTTTGGTTTAAAGTCCCTGTTACAACTGCTAAATAAATGCATTAGAAAGAGATTTCTTAGTAACAATTCTATTTTTAGAATATGTAAACTCAAAACTTTTTGTTTGAGTTTTGGTCTTTTTAAGACAGGGTCTCCCTGTAGACCAGCCTGGCCTTGAACTCACAGAGATAGATCCGCCTGCCTCTGCCTCTTAAATGCTGAGATTAAAGGCATGCACCACCACGCCCAGCTACAAACCCTATTTTTATACTATGAGGCCAACAGCTTTTGGGAGCAAATGCAGGAAGATCCAGGCCAACTAGGGTTACATACTGAGACCCTGTCTCAAAAAGGAAAAAATTAAAAAAAGTATTGCCAGTAGAAAAAAGTTTGTGCGTGCGTGTGTGTGTGTGTGTGTGTGTGTGTGTGTGTACACATATATGTATGAATTAAACATCTCTTTACCCGCCCTTCAGTTTCCCAGCCAAGAGGACAGGAAGCACAGAAGAGACTAGCTAGTCACAGCTTCCAACAGTCAAAAAGCAGACTTAAGTGCTCAGGATCACAAACTGATAACTTCCTTCTAAGACTTTAGCAGAACTGATTCCATCACACAGCACTTCCCTGTTGGCCCGGTCCCTGACTACTCCTAGCTATCAACAAGCCTCCCCCACCTGTCTCTTGCTGTCATTCATTAGTCATTCTCAGTTCACTGATGGCATCTCGATTCTTAGGTCTATTCAAAACCCAAGGCTTCTTTAGTTATCTCTTACCACTCAGAAGGTCACTCCCACTTTGTTCCCAAGTTTTTGTGTGTTTATTATATTTATTGTATTTTATTTATTTACTTAGTTATTGGTCTCTTTGAGATAGGGTCTCCCTCTAGCCCCAGCTGACCAGGAGGTTGTTTATATAGACCAGGCTGTCCTTGAACTCACAGAGATCCTCTTGCCTTTGCCTCCTGAGTGCTGGGATTAAAGGCGTGCTCCACCATGTCTGGCCTGCTTTTTTATTTTGCAGTACTGGAAATCAAACCCAGGCCCTTGCACCTGCTAGATAAGAACCGTGCCACTGAGCTATACCTCATCTGTTTTCAGAACATCCAACCCAATTCTCTTCTTTTTCTAGTTTCACTAAGACATTCTAATGTGCCGTCAGGCACTCCTGAAGTGTGATCAGGACATGCCCTTACAGACTCCACCTTTCTTTGGACTTTTCCTTAACTGAAACAGATCCATTTGTGTGAATACTGTAGCTCTCTCAAATAAAAGCCTTTTTTTCTTCTCATGAATCAGAGTCAACAAATTGCTTCTGACTACTACTTTCAAGTGACTCTAACTCCCCTAAGAAATCCTGTTATCCTAATAAAATTCCCCAACTCTTTTTGCCAAGAACTAATCTCCCACTGTCCTCCCCGCGTTCACTGCTGTCTCAGCACCAGTCTTAAACTCCAAGATCCATCACTGCTGCTCCCTCCCATAGCCTCAGCCCCCTTGTTCTTCCTTCTGTCTCTGCTGTAGTTAGTTGCCAGGGAAGGGAATAAATAAAGAAATTTTTTTGGTCTTTTCAAGACAAGGTCTCCCTGCAGCCCCAGCTGTCCTGGAACTCATTCTGTAGACCAGGCTGGCCTTGAACTCACAAAGATCTACCTGCCTCTGCCTCCCGGGTGCTAGGATCAAAGGTGTGCACCACCATGCCCGGCAAATAACAATTCTTGACTGGATCATGCCTGAATCTAAGCATAAAAGCTGAGAATCGCTGGGTGCTTGTGGCACATGCCTTTAATCCCAGCACTCAGGAGGGAGAGGCAGGTAGACTTTTGTGAGTTCAAGGCCAGCCTGATCCACATATCAAGTTCCAGGCCAGCTGGGGCTATGGGGAGACCCTGTCTCAAAAACACCAAAAAAAAAAAAAAGAACCTCTGATGAAAACGATATAGCCTGCCTGCAGGATGTGGTGCTGTACACCTTTAATCCCAGCACTTGGAAGGCAGGGGCAGGCATAGCTCTAAGTTTAAGGCCAGCCTGGACTACATGGCCAGTTGCAGGTCAGCCAGGGTTTCATAGTGAGATCCTGTCTCAAAAAAGCAAACAACAAAGAAAGAGAAAGAAAGAAGGAAGGGAGGGGAGGAGGGAGGGAGGGTGTAGGGAGGGGAAAAAAGAAAAAAAGAAAGAAGAAAGAAAGGCTAGGCTTGATGGCGTAAGCCTTTAATCCCAGCACTCAGGAGGCAGAGGCAGAGGCAGGTGGATCTCTGTGAGATCAAGGCCAGCCTGGTCTACAGAGTAAGCTCCAGGCCAGCTGGGACTTAAAGAGAGACCCTGTCTAAAACAGACAAAGAAAGAAAAGCAAGAAAAGAAAGAGAGAGAGAGAGAGAGAAAGAGAGAGAGAGAGAGAGAGAGAGAGAGAGAGAGAGAGAGAAACTGACACAACCTCATCTATGACCTATGTTTTCATTTTGAGACGGGATGACATTCTGTTAACCCAGGCTGGGTTCAAGTGATCCTCCCACCTCTTGAGTAGCTGGAACTACGGGCTTCCTGAGTTCCCTTTTAAGGTGAGACTTCAAATTCAGTCTTCTACCACTCTGTCTCATTTCAGGTACTCACCATACCTGACACGTCACAGAACAGGAAGACACAGTAGACAAGACTGTCCCATTCTCCCCACTGTGCCTCCTTACCTGCCCCGCTCCTACCTCTGGCCACATCCTCTCCTTGTGCACCGGACCCCTCTTTTGTTCGGAACAACTTCGCTCCTATACTTCCTTCCCTCTGCACCATCAGTGTTCCCTTAAATTCATTCCCATCGCCACATAAACACTCTTCAGCTCCCATTTTCAGGAGAATGTTCTTTACCTACAGGTTGTCACCCACTGCCTACCCTCTTTCCTCCCATAAAGCAACATTGCCAAGGAGCTGGTGCCGCTCGTTCTTTAAACTCTTTACTTCCTTATTCACTATCGATCCATCCCAAACTGGCTTTCATCCCTCCACACCACTAAAACCACTCAGGAAATGCACTGTGCAATGAAAGGCTAACTCAGCAGGACTAGCATGTTCAAGTCCTGCATGGTCCAAGCCTAGGAAAGAGAGGAAGGCATGCTCTCAGCCCTTGGAAAAGGACTACCTAAAAAGACTATCTTTCATAAAGTCCATACACCTGGGATCTTGAGTCACACCAGAGTTTACACTAACAACGTGATTTCTAGTGAACGCCCACTTTGTTCCCCTGAGGCCCTTGGGCCACGTGTACCAGTTTACTTCTATGGAACCTGAGATCTGAGGAAAGTCAGTCACATGAGCTCTCAATGCCTATATGACTCCCCAATAAAACCCTTGATCACAATGCTCAGGAGAGCTTCTCTGGCTGTCTGTATTTTGTATCCGTACTCACACAACACAGTGGTGGGAATGAGCCGTACAGGTCTGAGTCAACTGGGAATGAGCAACTGGAAGCTTGTACCTGCTCTGTCCCATGGGACACTTTAGTCTGTACGCCTTTGCTATAATAAACAGTAACCATGAACAGAACAATTTTCCTGAGTTCTGTAAGTCCATTTAGCAAATCACAGAACCCGAGGACAGCTCTGATAGTCACCAGCACAGCCACCACTAACGGCCAGTGGCTAAATCTAACATCTAGCTCTGTCCTCTCACCTCTCCTCCACCGCTTTGCCCCACTGGAACCGAACACAGTATACTCTCCTGGCTGTTCCTTCTCCATCTCTTCGGCTACTTTTTCCTATTCCACCTGATAATAAGAAATACTGCTGGTTGCAGTACTAATGAAATCCTAATTTTCCTGGGTTGGGAGTTAGTAAAATATGTGAGCCACGGAACTTGGGACTAATTCCTACCTCAGTCCAGATTTTCAGTCCTTCTGAATCCCTGCTTGCTATTTTCTCTACTTCTTACGCCGCCTGCTTGGTTCTGTTGACTTCATCCTCTCTCTCTCTCTCTCTCTCTCTCTCTCTCTCTCTCTCTCTCTCACTTATCTAGTTTTTCTACAGAATCTGTACTTTTCTTTCTTTAGAATCATAGATGCCTATGCTGCTCACATTCATTGGACGTCTTTTGGCTACTGCACCTATATACCAACATACCAACTGTTGTGCTGGGAATGGAGATACACATGACAATCTATTTCTCAAGATAAACAAGTAAACCGACAATGGCCACCTGGTATGAAGTGTGTCATGACCACAGCAACACTGTGTTCTGAAACGATTTAAGAACCCGGCACTGCAAGCCAACAGAACAGCACAGTTTCCGACCCACCTCCTTACTTCATCCGTCAGGCAGATGATGTGCTCCTGCATTCTGCGTAGCCGGATTTCATAACGTACTCCTTTGGCTTGCAGATTGTAGTTCCTGGTATAAAAGCCCCGCCAGCAGGCCTGAAGCTTGGTGGCTGCTTCGTTCAGTTTCTGAAGGAAAGCTTTATCTTGTCCCAAAGCAACAGGTCTCTGAGTAAAACTCCTGCAGGGAAACTTCTCTGAAGTTGTAGGAGACATGGTTTCTTCAATACCTAGCTCGGTATGAGAGGCAATGTGTCCAGCTGACTCGGGAAAAGATGTAAGACTAGGGCTATCATCCTTCAGGACAACGTTGACTACTGCTGACTTAGGACAAGCTTTCTCATTTGCTTCTGTACTGATCTTACTTTTCAACATATGAATAGAATTCTCATTTGTACCCCATAAAGACTTTTCCTCATCCTTATCCAACTCCTGGTTTTCCAGCCCTTTCACAGATTCATCTGTAACACCATCATCATCTAGGTCCAAGTTAATACCCTGCAGCCTCAGCTCAACAGTGGGTGATACTGGAGACAGTCCTGATGCAACTGGCATAAAAGTAGACTCTGAAGAGAGAAGACTGCAGTTTAACTTGTCCTCGTCTGTCTGGATATCTTCCAGGTGAAGGTCATTTCGAGAGTATCTTGTAGCATGTGCAGAGTCTGAAAAGTTATTCTTAACAGCATATAACTGATCATCATTACTGCTCATCCCAACCCAAGTATTGATTTGTATGACAGGTTCTACAAGAATCAAAAGAGCATCATTTCAATCACTAAGTATTTGAACAGATTTCTCAGTTGTAAACTTTAAAAATTTTTTAATGTTTATTTATTTATATATATGTGGCGGTCAGGGGACAGTGAGTGGAAGTCAGATCTCTCCTTCATGTAAGATCCTGTGATCAGACTGAAGTTGTCAGGCTTGTTAGCAAGCCCCTTTACCTGCAGAGGCATTTCATGGACCATTAGTTATATATATTTTTTTCTTTTTTTTTTTTTGGTGGCAGGTGTGATGGCCTCATAGTTATATATTTTTAATGAAATCTAATCCCTGAAGTATAGTAAAATACAATAAAATGCCTTTAGGGTTTCCTCTAACATGCCTAAAACATTCAGGCCAAACATTTAAGAAAACAATTTAATTTTTTTTTTGATTTTTGTTTTTTTTTTTTTTTGAGACAGGGTCTCCCTTTAGTCCCAGCTATCCTGGAGCTCGATCTGTAGACCAGGCTGGCCTTGAACTCACAGAGATCCGCCTGCCTCTGCCTCCCCAGTGCTGGGATTAAAGGCACGCGCCACCACACCCAGCAGAAAACAATTTATAATAGGAGTAATGACTCATACTTGTAATCCCAGCACTTTAGAGGCTAAGGCAAGAGGACTTCCATTAGTTCAAGGCCAGCCTGGGCTACATACTAAGTTCCAGGCCAGCCTAGGTTATAACATGAGGCTCTGTCTCAAAAAGAAAAAAACAAAACGAAACAAAAAAATAGAGGTTAAGGGTACTGGCTGCTCTTACAGAAGACCCATGTTTGATTGTCAGCACCATATGGTAACTAACAACCATCCATAACTCCAGCTACAGAGAATCTAACACTTCTTCTGGTCTCCATGGGCACTGCATGACACAGGTATACTTACACATATGCAGGCAAAATTGAGAACAATTTCAAATACTTTATTATTTATTATAATTGAAATTTTGTTTCTGATTTTATTGACTTTTAATTTTATGTCTATGTATGTATTGCCTGCATGTATATAAGGGCACCCATGTCACACAATACTTTCAGAGGATCCCCTGGAACTGGAGTTACAGGCAGCTGTTAGTCTCAATGTGGGGGCTGGGCACTGAACCTGAGTCCTCTGCAAGAGTAGCCAGTCATCTTAACTGACCGCTGAGCCATCTCTCCAGTCCCCAAACATAAAATTTGAAAAAAATAATTCAGAATAATCAAATGTGGGGCCGGAGAGATGGCTCAGCGGTTAAGAGTACTGGCTTCTCTTGCAGAGGACCTGAGTTCGATTCCCAGCACTCAACTGGTGGGTAACAACCATTCATAATTCCAGTTTCAGGGGAATCCAACACCTTCTTCTGACCTCCCCAGGAATCGCATGACATGGGTGCACTTACACACATTCAGGCAAAACACTAATACACAAAAACTTTAAATTTTTTTAAACTATTCTTATTTTTATTATTTTTTTAATTAATTAATTAATTAATTAATTATTTTCTATGTGTATGAATGTACTGTCTGCATGCAGGTTTGTGTACCCATGTCGTGCAATGCCGTGGAGGTCAGAAGAGGGCGTTGGATTCCCCTGGAACTGGAGTTCTCGTGGAATTGGAGTTACAGACGGTTCTCGGCCGCCATGTGGGTGCTGGGGATCGAACCTGGGTCCTCTGCAAGAGCAGTCAGCACTCTTAACCACTAGGCTATCTCTCCAGCCCCTAAAATTTTTTTTTAAAAAGAGTAATCAAGAGCCAGGCATGGTGCACGCCTTTAATCTCAGCACTCAGGAGGCAGGAGCAGGCAGATCTCTGTGAGTTCAAGGCCAGCCTGGTCTCCATAGTGAGTTCCAGGCCAGCTGGGGCTACAGGGAGACCCCATCTCAAAAAGAGAAAAAAAATAAAAAAAAAAAAAAACCCAAAAAACAAAAAAAAAAAATACTTAGAAATATGGAGACCAGCGAGATGGCTCTGTGGGTAAACCTGAGTTCAATCTCTCAAACCCATGGAAGGTAAAAGGAAAGAATCAACCTCACAGAGTTGTCCCCTGACCTACACACACAGACACACATACATACACAGACACACACACAGGCGCATGTATCAAAAAACACAAACAGAGACAAACAGAAAATAAAAAATTAAATTACATTTTAAATTAGAAATATTAGAAATAATACATATACACACACATGTGCACATATATGAAATATGTATGCATATTTAAAAGCACATGTTTATGTGCCCATACATATGTGTATAAATATATAGATATCATATGTGTATTTCAGATTCAAATTCTTACTAAAGTTAAACTAATAAAACGGGCTGGAGCCAGGCGTGGTGGCGCACGCCTTTAATCCTAGCACTTGGGAGGCAGAGGCAGGCGGATCTTTGTGAGTTCAAGGCCAGCCTGGTCTACAGAGCGAGTTCCAGGACAGCTGGGGCTACAGGGAGACCCTGTCTCGAAAAAGACAAAACAAACAAACATACAAAAAAAAAAAAACAAACAGGGGTTGGAGAGATGGCCCAGCAGTAAAGCAGTATGCTGCTCTTGCAGAAGAGCCAGCTCCACATGGCAGCTAACTAATTGATAACTCTAGTTCTAGGGAGGAGGGAGATAAGATGCCCACTTCTGGCCTCCAGCAGCACTACATGCACATGGTGTAAATATAAGCAGGCAACACATTTATACACATAAATACACACACACACACACACACACACAACACACACACACAGAGTCGGCGTGGTGGTGCAGCGCTTTAATCCCAGACACTCGGTAGGCAGAGCAGGTGGATCTTTGTGAGTTCAAAGAACCCTGGTCTAATAGTTGAGTTCCAGGGAGACCCTGTCCTCAAAAAAAAAAAAAAAAAAAAAAAAATACACACACATACTTTAGGCTGAGCTTGGTAGCACATATCTAATATCCCAGGATTCAAGAGGTACAAGGAGCTGGGCATGGTAACACAACCTTTAATTCCAGCATTCAGAAAGATAGAGGCAGGCAAATTTGTGAGTTCAAGGCCATCCTGGGCTACAAAGCGAACTCCAGGCCAGCCAGCGATACACAGTGAAACCTTCTCTCAAAAACAAAACAAAAAAAGAGGCAGCAAGTATGCTCAACAAATTGAAGAATAGCCTGGACATACAAGTGAGTTTCAGCCCAACCAAAGCTACATAGAGACTTGTCTAAAACAAACAAATNCTTAAGGAAGCAGGAAGAAGCTGGGAAATCAGCTGTTTGGTTCACAAAGTTCAGTGGGAGATAAACTGGAAAGAAGATGGAGATAGGAATGAAAGAGAATGAAAGAGGGTGACAGAAGAGGGTAACAGAAGGGGACTGTTATCACAATGCATTGTACAAATCTATGAAATTATTAAATGTTAAAAATTAGTAATTAAAAAATTCAAGCCAGGCTTTGTGGCACATGCCTTTAATCCTAGCACTTGGGAGGCAGAGGCAGGCAGATCTTTGTGAGTTCAAGGCCAGCCTGGTCTACAGAGCGAGTTCCAGGACAGCTGGGGCTACAGGGAGACCCTGTCTCGAAAAGACAAAAACAAACAAACATACAAAAAAAAAAAAAACAACAGGGGTTGGAGAGATGGCCCAGCAGTTAAGAGTCCTTGCTGCTCTTGCAGAGAGCCAGCATCCACAGGGCAGCTAACAATCACTGATAACTCTAGTTCTAGGGAGGAGGGAGATAAGATGCCCACTTCTGGCCTCCAGCAGCACTACATGCACATGGTGTAAATATAAGCAGGCAACACATTTATACACATAAATACACACACACACACACACACACACACACACACACACAGAGTCGGGCGTGGTGGTGCACGCCTTTAATCCCAGCACTCGGTAGGCAGAGGCAGGTGGATCTTTGTGAGTTCAAAGCAACCCTGGTCTACATAGTGAGTTCCAGGGAGACCCTGTCTCAAAAAAAAAAAAAAAAAAAAAAAATACACACACATACTTTTAGGCTGAGCTTGGTAGCACATATCTATATCCCAGGATTCAAGAGGTAGCAAGGAGCTGGGCATGGTAACACATACCTTTAATTCCAGCATTCAGAAGATAGAGGCAGGCAAATTTGTGAGTTCAAGGCCATCCTGGGCTACAAAGCGAACTCCAGGCCAGCCAGCGATACACAGTGAAACCTTCTCTCAAAAAACAAACAAAAAAAGAGGCAGCAAGATGCTCAACAAATTGAAGAATAGCCTGGACTACATAGTGAGTTTCAGCCCAACCAAAGCTACATAGAGACTTGTCTAAAACAAACAAACAAAAGTACTTTTTTTCTGTGTTATGATATCCAGAAAATCAAATAAGCTGAAGAAACATGATCAGAGATAATGACTTACCACTTTCATGAACTATCTGGCAATCTTGAACAGGACTTGAACACTTGGGTGTAAGGGCTGCCCTTGTTTCAGCCGGAGCAAGAGGAGACAGCTCTTCATTTTCGCTTTGGTTCATCAGCTGCCTCTGGTGAAACCTAAAAATCAATAATACCTAATGTTATCTAATACTAAGAAAAGAAAGCTTTTTTGCTTCTTAGATTAATAATGCTGAAAAGATAGAAATGTACAAATATGCAAGGTTAGGTGCTTTTAGTCACTGACAAATGATAGTCTCATTTTATTTATTTATTTATTTATTTATTTATTTATTTATTTATTTATTTTTGTCTTTTTGACTTATATAAACACATTTTACATGCAAAACATTGAAAGTTAAGATCAGAGCTAGAGGGGCTGGAGAGATGGCCTAGCGGTTAAGAGCACCGACCGCTCTTACAGAGGACCCGGGTTCGATCCCCAGCACCCACATGGCGGCTGAGAACCGTCTGAAACTCCAATTCCAGGAGAACTCCAGTTCCAGGGGAATCGGAGACCCTCTTCTGAACTCCGCGGCATTGCACGACACGGGTGCACAGACTTGCATGCAGACAGTACACTCATAAACATACAGAAATAAATAAAATTAAAAAAAAAAAAGATCAGAGCTAGAGAGATGGCTCAGCAGTTTAGAGTGCCGACTGCTCTTGCAGAGGACCCGGGTTCGATTCCCAGGACCCACATTGTTACTAAGAACGTCTTTAACTCCAGTTTCAGGGGAATCCGACACCCTTTACTGACCTCTGCAGCACTGCAGGACACGGGTGCACAGACCTACATGCAGACAGTACACTCATACACATAAAAAATAATAATTTTTTAAATAAATTAAAAAAAAAGAAATTCAAGATCTATGATAAAAGAAATAACTGCTAAATATTTGACCATACTAACATTAACATATAAAAAGCTGTATAAGTCTGTGAAGAAACTCATGGGGATTTTAATTGGGATTGCATTGAATCTGTATATTACTTTGGGCAGGATGGTCATTTTTACTATATTAATTCTTCCAAACCATGAGCATGAGAGGTCCTTCCATATTCTGGTGTCTTCTTCAATCTCCTTCTTCACGGGTTTAAATTTTTTGTTGTAGAGACCTTTAGTCTCTTTGGTCAGGTTTGCTGTGAGATACTTTATTTTTTATTTTATTTATTTATTTTTTTTAGGCTATTGTGAATGGAAAGGTCTCCTTGTATTCCTTCTCCAATTACTTGTTGGTATAAAGAAAGGCTACTGATTTTTCTAGGTTAATTTTGTATCCTGCCACTTTACTGAAACCATTAATTGTTTCTAGGAGTTTTCTAGTGGAGTTTTTGGCAACCCTTAGGTAAACTATCATGTCATCATGTCTGACTTCCTCTTTTCCAATTAATACTCCTTTAATTTCCTTTTCTTGTCTTATTGCTCTAGCAAGTGTTTCAAGCACTATATTGAAAAGGAGTGGAGATAAAGGGCAGCCCAAATGCTGGAGAGGTTGTGGGGAAAGGGGAACACTCATCCACTGCTGGTGGGAATGCAAACTTGTGCAACCCTTATGGAAAGGAGTATGGAGAATTCTTAAAAGACTCAAAATGAGCCTACCTCCTGACCCAGTCATACTACTTCTGGGTATATACCCACAAGACTCATCATATTGCAGAGATATGTGCACAGCCATGTTTATTGCAGCTTTATTCGCAAGAGCAAAGAGCTGGAAGCAATCCAAGTGTTCCTCAACTGATGAGTAGATAAAGAAAATGTGGTACATCTGCACAATGGAGTTCTTTCTATGCAGCAGCAAAGAAAGACAGCATCATGAAATTTGCAGGTAAATGGTTGGAACTTGAAGCCATTATGCTAAGTGAAGAATCACAGTCCCAGAAAAACAAACAACATATAGTGTCCCTCATTTGTGGATTCTAGCACCAAATTCTTATTTATAAGGCAAACTGAGTAATCTTTTTTTTTCTTTTTTAGTAAATATAATACCTGATGCTACTATAAAAAATTACATTAAAATGTACATCAACTTGCTATGTAATTTAGGAATGTAAAGAAATATTTATTTTTACCTGCATGCAATCTACTGTTAAATCCCCAAACATGTTTTGGAATTAACCAATAGTTTACTTTCAAACGTCGTAATTTTGGTATATGTTTGGAGTGTATATATATATATATATACTATATAGTATATTGTAATATATATATATATATATATATATATATATATATATATATTTATATATATATAAAAAAAATTACGGGAAAGCAACAACAAAAAAAGATTTTGTTCAAAGAACAACCAAAACAGCAAATTCTGCCCAAATCAAGTAAACTTCTGCATGAAAAACCTTAAAAAGACTGGAGAGAAAGATGCAAAACATGTATGGCAGAATGCGTGAGCTCTGGGGTGAGGGGCATGGAAGGGGAAAGTCTAAACTTTGCTAAAGAAATATTATATGAAATGCACAAAAGTTCAATAAAAAATTAAAAAAAAAAATAATAAATAAAAAGGAAAAGCTTGTATAAATCTGGGTGTGGTGGTGCACCACCTTTATCCCAGCACTCGAGAGGCAGAGGCGGCAGATCTCTGTGAGTTCAAGGCCAGCCTGGTCTACAGAGTGAGTTCCAGGACAGCTTGGGGACAACAGGGAGACCCTGTCTCAAAAAAGACAAAAAAAAAAAATAAATAAAATAAAAATAAAAAACAAAAAAAAAAACTGTATAAGATGGCTAAGTAGTTAGGAGCTGGCTGTTCTTACAAAAACTCTGGATTTAGTTCCCAGCACCGCACACACAAGGCGGCTAACAATCATCCTACTTCCAGTTCTTGGGATCCAACACCCTCTTCTGGCCTTTTGTGGGCATATTCACACATGTGGGTACACTTATATACATATAGAGAAAAAAAAATCATATACATAACAAAAGAACAAATAAAACTCTAAAAAGCAGTATGATGGATGTGCCTATAAAAGGCAAGTACTTTTTCGAGGTGTTGAAGCTTCAAACCCAGGACCTTACACAGGCTAGTCAAATGCTCTACCTAAGTTATAACTCAGACTCTGACAAAAAAATTTTTGAATATTCCATTCCTCAAGACCTATTAGAGGTCCACCAAGAACAGCTGTTTAGTACACCTTTAGATTTAACTTATCAGTGGGAGCAAGCACAAGTGAATTATTCATAACTGTTCTATGCATGATTAAGTTTTAAGTAAGATCTGGACAAAGATGCATCGATATTCAATCTATGGAGCCATAAGACCTCCTACTATCTACAGTGTAATCAGTCTTTAGAGGTTTCCACAGTACAGAGCCAGACGGCCATCAGGCGCAAAGTTATGAACCAACCATCTACCACAAATTGGAGATTTTAGATGCAGTCTGTATTTATCACGCAAATATCTCTCAAATATGGCTACGCATCTGACTCAGAATTCCGTTTGGACCCTGCAGTCTTGAAGACCCAGTGCACGAAAGTGAGATGGACAGACTGTAGCCAGGATACTTAGGCAAGGGCTGGATGTGCTTGGTGGCCGAGACCGAAGAGACCGCGATCTCATGGCCTGCGTCCCTTTGCCCTTGACTATAGACACTCAGGTTTCTCAAACTAAGGAGAATGAAGAGTGTGAATGGCAAGCAGGGGAGGTCAGAAGTCTATCTGCTAAGTTGCAATCAGTGATGTTTCTCTTCAAGATTATTATAAAACTCACTTGGTGTTTTTCATAAAATAAATAATGCACTGGAATATATATAAATCTTTTATTTACTTTTTTTTTTGGGGGGGGGGGTCTTTTTGAGACAGGGTCTCTGTAGCCCCAGGCTGGCTTTTTTTGGACTCACATTAAGAACCAGGATGGCCATTTGAACTCACAGATCCAACCTGCCTCTGCCTCCTGAGTGCATGCGTCATTAAAAGGCATGCGTACCACTCCCGCTATACTTTATTTTATTTTTTAATTAATTTATATTGTGTTATTGTGTTATGTATAGAGGCCAGAGGTTAGTGTTGGGTATCTTCTTCTGCTTACATTTTTTTTTTTTTTTANTATATATATATATATATATTTTGGAGCAATATAAAATTAACGGGAACAACAACAAAAAAGATTTGTTCAAAGAACTAACCAAAACAGCAAACTTCTGCCCCAAATGATAAACTTCTGCATTGAAAAACTTAAAAAAGACTGAGAGAAAGATGCAAAACATGTATGGCAGAATGCGTGAGCTCTGGGTGAGGGGCATGGAAGGGGGAATGAGTCTAAACTTGCTAAGAAATATTATATGAAATGCACAAAAGTTCAATAAAAAATTACAAAAAAATAAATAAATAAAAAGGAAAAGCTGTATAAATCTGGGTGTGGTGGTGCACACCTTTAATCCCAGCACTCGAGAGGCAGAGGCAGGCAGATCTCTGTGAGTTCAAGGCCAGCCTGGTCTACAGAGTGAGTTCCAGGACAGCTGGGGCAACAGGGAGACCCTGTCTCAAAAAAGACAAAAAAAAAATAAAATAAAATAAAATAAAACAAAACAAAAAAAACTGTATAAAGATGGCTAAGTAGTTAGGAGCACTGGCTGTTCTTACAAAAAAACTCTGGATTTAGTTCCCAGCACCCAGCACTCACAAGGCGGCTAACAATCATCCCTAACTCCAGTTCTTGGGGATCCAACACCCTCTTCTGGCCTTTGTGGGCATTGCACACATGTGGTACACTTATATACATATAGGCAAAACACTCATATACATAACAAAAGAACAAATAAAACTCTAAAAGCAGTATGATGGATGTGCCTATAAAAGGCAAGTACTTTTTTCGAGGTGTTGAAGCTCAAACCCAGGACCTTACACAGGCTAGTCAAATGCTCTACCTAAGTTATAACTCAGACTCTGACAAAAAAATTTTTGAATATTCCATTCCTCCATATCAGACTGGTCAGTTCACTCCAAAGAATCAAGAAGTAGTTAGTAATGCGGTTTCCATGGAGCAAGCTACACTGTGTAATTCAGCTTCTATGCAGGCTGCCACAGTAGCAAGGAGCTCAAGTGCTCAGATCATGGGCCAAAGGTCTAGCCTCCAGTCTACCATCAATATTGGAAAGACTCAGAGGTATTTTCACCCAAAAATCCACAAATAAATGGGCTTACCTCTGTTTACTCAGAATTTTCTCTAGTTTGGCATCCTCTGCAGTTTGAAGACCCAGTGCAGAAATGAGAGGACAGACTGTAGCCAGGTACTGGACAAGCTGGATGTGCTGGCCAGGCCGATATGCTCTCCCTTTGCCTTGACTATAGAGCCACTCAGCTTTCAAACTAGGAAATGAAGAGGTGATGGCACAGGGGAGGTCAGAATGCACTGCTAAGCAACAGTGATCTTCTTTCTAAATTATTATAAAAACCACTTGGTGTTTTTCATAAATAAAATGCACTGGAATATATAAAATCTTTTATTTACTTTTTTTTTGGGGGGGGGTCTTTTTGAGACAGGGTCTCCTGTAGCCCCAGCTGGCCTGGAACTCACTATGTAGACCAGGATGGCCTTGAACTCACAGAGATCCACCTGCCTCTGCCTCCTGAGTGCTGTCATTAAAGGCATGAGCTACCACTCCCAGCTATATTTATTTATTTTTAATTAATTTATATGTGTTATGTGTTATGTATAGAGGCCAGAGGTTAGTGTTGGGTATCTTCTTCTGCTTACCACTTTATTTTTGTTTTGTTTTGTTGTTGTTGTTGTTCTTGGTTTTTGTTTTTGTTTTTTGAGACAGGGCTCCCCCTGAAGTCCAGCTGGCCTGGAACTCAATATATATACCAGACTGGCCTCACTCTGAGATCAGCCTGCCTTGCCTCCAGAGTGCTGAGATTAAAGGCATTCACCAGCCCTTAGAGATTTTTTAAATCTCTGTATATTTATAACTCATGTCTCTTGGTCTAATGTTTTAAGAGTTTTTTACACCTAGGGACACATAGTTTGCACTAGGATTACAAACATTTTAAAATTATTTCCAGCAGAGCATGATGGCTCATGCCTTAAACCCAGGATTTGGGAGGCAGATCTCTGTAAGATCAAGGCCAGCCTGGTCTACATAGTGAGTTCCAGGCCAGCTGGAGCTACAGAGAGACCCTGTCTCAAAAAGATCCAAGTGAATGAATGAATGAATGAATGAATGAATAAATTTCTTTCAAAAGAAATAATTAGCATTATCTCCACTCACTTTGTCATATACAAGTACCTAAATACACAAATTACATTTAATTATAAGCTCATAATGTTTTGGTTTTGGTTTTGGTTTTGGTTTTTTCTTTTTGTTTGTTTGTTTGTTTGTTATAGGAAGACCCTATAAACCAGCTGGTCTGGAGCAGGCTTACTCTGACCTCATAGAGACTGACCTGCCTATGCCTCCTGAGTCCTAAGATTAAAGGTGTTTGCCACTTCACCTGGCTAATGACAGTTTTTAAAAATAGGTAACCGATGACTTTTTAAAAACTAATAAATAAGAGAGAATTAAATAATGTTAATTCTTTCCTATGCAAACTATATCAATGCATCACTAAATAGTTATTTCATAGAAATGTTATAGCTAATAAAAAATAACAGAAATTCACCATTTTGTAATCCTTAATGAATTAATGGTTTCAATCATGGATCATTAAGAGCTACTAATAACAAGAAAAGACAACTAGACACTGAATGCTACCCAGCAGAACCCACAATCTATATTTGATCTTATTTTCATATCCAACCACCGATTTAAGTGATAAGGGAGACTGGAAGATGTCAAACACACTGGAAATTGTTCTGAGAACTACCCAGTTGGCAAAGCCAACCTGCAGAAAATACAACTATAATAAACTGGAAAATCTGTTTATTTTGTTGATGTGGTTGTTTTTGGAGATAAAGTCTCATGTAGCCCAGGCTGGCCTTGGACTCTTTCTCCTTTCTGCCTTCATCTCTCCCAAGTGCTAGGATTAAAGACTTGTATCGCCATATAAGGCTTGATGTTCTTGGTTTTCGTTTTTGTTTTTCTTTGAGGTGGGGAGGACTTTTGGGGACAGAGTCTCCCTGTAGCAACAGTTGGCCTAGAACTCACCATGGAGACAGAGATCCACCCGCTTCTGCTTCCCAAGGGTTGAGATTAAAGGCATTCACTACTGTGTGGGGCAAGGCTTGAGATTTTAAGATACTAAAAAATCAGAGCAGCCTGGGGACATGGTTTAGTCTGTAGAGCATCCCTAGGACCATACAGAGCTGACGTGGTAACACATCTGTAATCCCAGACCTGGGAGGTGAAGGCAGCAGGAACAGGGCCATCCTGAGCTACATAAGACCCTGTCTCAAAAAATAGATAAATAAATAAATAAAATAAAAAAGACTCTGTCTCAAAAAGAGAGAGAAAGAAATGGAGAGAGGGAGAGAAACTCACAAGCAATATCAAATCAATCACAATATTTGGCCTCCAAGTGAACCATATATTCATTTTTTAATTTTTTGTGCCAGAAAGATGACTCAGTTAAAAATAAAAATTAAAAAAAAAAAAAACCACTTGCTTTGCAAACCTGATGTCCTGAGTTCAATCCCTGACACCTATATAAAAAGGCCAGATGCCCCAGTCTCCTCTAGCAAAATGGGAGGTGGAAGCAGAAGAATCTCTGGAAGCCAGTGGGACAGCTAGCCTGGAGTACGCAGCAGAAAGAGACCCTTCCTCAACAAGGTAGAGAGAACCAATTCCCAAAAGGATTTTAGAAGTGAAGGATGAAACATGCGCTGAGCCCATGAATGCACATTTGTCTGTTCTGAGAGCAGAAAATGAACTGAGGCCTAGCATGGAGAACTCCTTCTGTATCCACGCCCTCTTATGCTGCCTCCATATCCTAAGAACTTGGACTGCAGGCAGACATCACCACACCTGTCTCCCAACCCTGGCAGTTATTTCTTGTCTTTTCTGAGAAAGGAAAGGTCACCCTAAATAATCAGCACATAGTTTACACTGTGATTACACTAAAGGTTTTAGTTTCTAATCACATGCTTTAAGAAATTCTGGTATTAGGGGCTGGAGAGATGGCCTAGCGGTTAAGAGCGCCAACTGCTCTTACAGAGGACCCAGGTTCAATCCCCAGCACCCACATGGCGGCTGAGAACCGTCTGAGACTCCAATTCCAGGAGAACTCCAGTTCCAGGGGAATCCAACACCCTCTTCTGACCTCCGCGGCATTGCACGACATGGGTGCACAAACTTGCATGCACATGCATTCATAAACATACAGAAATAAATAAAATTTAAAAAAAAATTAAAAAAAAAGAAATTCCAGTATTAATCTGTAGCAAATGAGAAACCCCCATGAGTGATGCCATGTTAAACAGATCATGTTCACCTTTCCTTCTGAGAAATCATGTATCCATCTAGTACTCTGAGATTTAAGCACCAGCTAACGATGTAGGGCCGATAGTCAAACCCTGGAATGGAAGGTGTTGCCATCACACAAGGATTATTCATGATCGATAACTGCTCCAATTCACTTAAAGAGGCCAAAAAGGAGATCTGCAACAAAGGACATCTTTGTTGAACAAAATGAGCATTCAGTGTCAAGCACGGGGCTTCCACTGATTACACATCTTTGGCAACATTTGAGAATGTCACAATTTCCCTCCTGTTCTGAAGAGCATTAAGCAATACTCTACTATTAGCTACTGACTTCTAAAATTCTAATAATGTGGCCATTTGTCCTTGCTGCACAATAGAAAGTAGCAGCACCATTTCCTGGTAAAGAAAACCCTATGTGAAATTCTTTGAAATATGCTCTCATTTAGCCCAGGCTGGACTTGAACTTCTAATCCTCCCACCTCCACTTACCAAGTACTGGGGTCACAGGCATGCATGACACACCTGTTTTGAGAAAATCCTACATTGAAAACATAATAGCCACCAAGGGAAGGTGATCAGGTTGCCTTATTAGCCCCTGTAAAGTACATGTCTCTCTCCTACTAGTCAACTCCCTGTGTGACAACTGCACCATCACAAATGCAATTCAGTCTTAATGATACCTGGCATTAAGAAAAAGTGAAAAGAAAAATGACTGTTCTAGGCCCCAGTGCTTCATTGTGGCAGCATTTTCTTCCAAGATGTTCAGTCTGAAAGTGAGCTTACCAACCTCTTCCGTCTCTCCTGGGCTGTCCCCCTTCCTGAATCCCACAGAACATCTTCAAATTTTACCTCATTCAAGTCTCGGATTTCATTTTCTGCTAGAGACAGTATAGAAAGACTTCTGGGTAGATTAGCAGGTGCCATTCTAAGAGAGGTGATGATATTTCCATGTAAAAGCAAAGTCTTGAAAGGAAAAAAAAAAAGAATTAGAATGAATAGATTACAAATAAATTGATTTAACAACACCAAAATGGTGCAGATAAGAATAAAGAGATCCATTTTGTTATACTTCTCATCACATATAAATCAAAGATTATTACTTAGACCCTAAGTGGGCACTGATCCAACTTCCTCTTTTCATGGGAACTTCTTGTATTCACCAAAAATTAAAAGACTTCTCCAAGAACATGCATTTGAGGGAATGACTAGCATGCTGCGAGATCTAAGTTAATACACAAAGAAATTTCCAACACACTTATTCATTTCCTTTTATTTTTTTAATTTTTTAAATCTTTTTTTTTTTTTTTTTTTTTTGGTCTTTTCAAGACAGGGTCTCCCTGTAGCCCCAGCTAGCCTGGAACTCTCTCTGTGAACCAAGCCGGCCTTGAACTCACAAAGATCCGCCTGCCTCTGCCTCCCAAGTGCTAGGATTAAAGGCGTGCGCCACCACACCCGGCTAAATCTTTTTTAATTAATTTATTTTTTTATGTGTATGAATATACTGTCTGCATGTAGGTTTATGCACCCATGTTGTGCAATGCCTCAGAGGTCAAAAGAGGGTGTCGGATTCCCCTGGAACTGAAGTTAAAGACGGTTCTCAGCTCCCATATGGGTGCTGGGGATCGAACCTGGGTCTTCTGCAAGAGCAGTCGGCGCTCTTAACTGCTAGGCCATCTCTCCAGCCCCTCATTTCCTTTTACAACACCAAAATGGGAGCAGGGAAGTTAGCTCAGTAGATAAGAACACTTGCTCTGCAAGCATGAAAACCTAAGTTCAAAGCCCCAACACCCACATAAAAAAAAAAAAAACAGACATGCCTGATCATACATATAACCCCAGCACTGGGGAGGGGAAACAGGTAGATTGCTGGCCAAAAGAGTGAATTTCTGGTTCAGTAAGAGACTCTATTTCAAAGCAGTAAGATGGAGAGGGATAGAGGAAGACACCCAACATCCTATTCTAGGCCCTACACTCATCTGTACAGTCCGGTGCATGCACCATACACACACCACACACACACACACACACACACACACACACACACACTAAAATATATTGTGGTTCATGCCTTTAATCCCAACACTCCAGAGGCAGAGGCAAGCAGATCTCTGAGATTAAGGCCAGTCTAATTTTTAAGAAACAGTCACATAGAAAGCAATTTTCCAAGAGACACACATAATCCACAACTTGTACTTCCCAACTACATTTGGTTACTAAAAGCTAGGGAAAGGTAGAAAATGTTACTTGAAGAGCTGGTGAGATGGTTCAGCAGTTAAAGGGCACTGGCTGCTCTTGCAGAGGACTTGGGTTTAGTTCTCAGGACTCATGTGGTGGCTACCAACCATATAACTCCATGTCCATGGGATTTGAAACCCTCTTCTGGCCTCTGTGGGCATTGCACACATGTGCTGCACTTACATACAGATAGACAAAACATTCATACACAAAAAATAAAAATAAATTTTCAAAAATATGTTACTTGCTGATAAGGCTGACTCATCCTAAGTGAGCAATAATCAAAAATAAGCCCAAAGGCTAGAGAAATGGCTCAGTAGTAAGAGCACTTACTACTCTTGCAGTGGACCTACCCAGGTTTTGGTTCCTAACATCCACATCAAAGGCTCACAACCACCATAAGTCCAGTTCCAGGGGACTCGATGCCCAATTTTGTCCTCCTAGGCACTTGTATGCACTTGTAAGCAGGTACACACACATACACATAAAAACATACAAATCTTTAACAACAACAAAAAGAATAAGTCTAACCAAGACACTCTAAACATTCAACATTGTGATTAAATATTCATGCCTTCATCCAAGAAAAGAAACTAAAACAGCAGCAGCAAAAAGAGAAATGTACAAAATGTTTAATTTAGTTCATTTGAATTCTTTTATCATTTATCAGAACAGCTAGATACAGAAGATCATTTAGAATAATTGTTGCTAAAAATGATTCTGCTCAAGATGTAGGGAAAACAGAGCTTCTGATACTGTTTTAAGGTTTTCAGAGTCTATCTGGTGCTAATAATATCCAATGAAGCAAAAACACAGAAGAATCCCTACATATGTTTTCTGAAGCTGTCTCCATCTGTTACCTGAGTATGTGATACATTCCTCTCCATAAAAAGTGCTATATGCTACATGTTTATTTTATTGTTTATTTTATTGACAGTTTCTCTGTAGCCCCAGCTGGCTTGGAACTCACTATGTAAACCAGGCTGGCCTTGAACTCACAGAAATCCACCGGCCTCTGCCTCCCAAGTGCTGGGATTAAAGGTATGTGCCACCACACCTGGCTTATTTTATTTATTCTTTACAATTCATTTTTTTTTCTTTTTTTTTTCATTTTTATTTTCAATTACTTGTATGTCTTCATGTCTGTATATGGGTATGTGCAAGTAGGTGGTATGAATGCAATTGTCCTTGGAGCCAGAAGAGGTCATTGGTTCCCCTGGAACTGGAGTTACAGGTTGTTGTGAGCTGCGAATATAGGTGCTGGGAACTGAACTCTGGTCCTCTGCAAAAGCAGCAATAAACCCTGAGCCATCTCTCCAACTCACATGCTTATTTTTTTTAAGTAAAGTGAGATTAATTTTCTTACTTAAAACCTAATACTGAAAATTAGAAACCCTGATAGAAGAAAGAAAGAAAGAAAGAAAGGAAGGAAGGAAGGAAGGAAGGAAGGAAGGAAGGAAGGAAGGAAGGAAGGAAGGAAGAAAGAAAGAAAGAAAGAAAGAAAGAAAGAAAGAAAGAAAGAAAGAAAGAAAGAAAGAAAGAAAGAAAGAAAGAAAGAAAGAAAGAGAGAGCTCTAATAGCTGGCCATGTAAGTCCTGCAGTCCCAGTTACACAAAAGAGGATCATTTGAGCCCAGGAGTTCAGAACCAGCTTGGACAACAGAGAGCCACCTCATGCCTAAGACAAAAACAAGACGGCTGGAAAAATGGCTCAGCAGTTAAGAACACAGTCAGTTCCCAACACCCTCATGACAGCTTACAACTGTCTCTAATTCCAATTATAGAGAATCCAACAATATCTTCTAGCCTCCATGGCCATTGTACACATGTGGTGCACTTACATACATGCAAGCAAAATATGCATACACGTAAAAATAAACATAAATAAAATGTTTTTGACAAGATATAAAAACAAAACAGACTCTCAAGTTTAAGACTGGTTATTTTCAATCTTACCAGAATTTTCTATACTTATTAAAGCCATTAGCATTTGCCAGTTGAAGATGGAAGGGAATTCATCATGTCCAGAGGAATCCATAGAACTTTTTTTTTTTTTAATGTGTATGAGTGTACTGTCTGCATGTAGGTTTGTGTGCCCGTGTTGTGCAATGCCATGGAAGTCAGAAGAGGGCATCAGATTCCCTGGGAACTGGAGTTAAAGATGGTTTTCAGTGCCATGTGTCCTCTGCAAGAGCAGTCGGCACTCTTAACCACTAAGCCATCTCTCTAGCCCCATAAGAGTTCTTATACTAAAACCAGTCTGGCCAGCAAGGTGATATACATCTGTAATCCCAGCACTGTGGAGGCTGAGGCAGAAGGATCATGGGTTTGATAGGTTAGCCAGGGCTTTACAGGAAAAACTTATGTCAAAACAGTAATAATAATAAGTTAATAATCAATCTGTTCTTAACATATCGCACACTGATTTTTTTTACCACTTTCCTTTTTGTATCTTATAATAAAATTTAAGAAATGATGCCAGGCGTGGTGGTACATGCCTTTAATCCCAGCACTCGGGAAGCAGAGGCAGGTGGAGCTCTGTGAGTTCAAGGCCAGCCTGGTCTACAGAGCAAGATCCAGGCCAGCTGGAGCTACAGGGAGACCCTGTCTCAAAAAGACCAAAAAAAAAAAAAAAAATTTAAGAAGTGACACAGAAAACACACTTACCTTCAGAGATACCAATTTGGATACATCACCTATCTGGTGTATGTTATTATCTGATAAATCGAGGTGCTGTAGAGCTATGCAGCAATTGATTTGCTCCATGGCCTAGTACAAGAAAATTACATTATTTAATGCATTCAAAATGAAAAAACTATAATTTTCCCCTAATTCTGTAGCTGAGTCTCCTGTCCCCTCTGATTAGAAGCAGAACAGAAGCCTGAGAAAGAGAAAAGTGAGGAAGAGAGCAAAAATTAGAAAACAGCCATGTGGCAAGCTGTCACGGTCACCAAGAAATCCAGACTATCTCAAATATTTACACCTGCAGAAACCTTAGTGGGACCTGACTGATAGTACAGAAAATAATTCACAAATTTAGAATAAAGCCAAACAGCCTGTGTTTTTTATTTATTTATCTATTTATTTATTTTTTTTTTGGTCTTTTTTTGAGACAGGGTCTCCCTGTAGCCCCAGCTGTCCTAGAACTCACTCTGTAGACCAGGCTGGCCTTGAACTCACAAAGATCTGCCTGCCTCTGCCTCCTGAGTGCGAGGATTAAAGGTGTGCGCCACCATGCCTGGCTATTTTTTTTCTATGTGTATGAATGTACTGTCTGCATGCAGGTCTGTGCACCCGTGTCGTGCAATGCCGCGGAGGTCAGAAGAGGGCATCAGATTCCCCTGGAACTGGAGTTCTCCTGGAATTGGAGTTTCAGACGGTTCTCAGCCGCCATGTGGGTGCTGGGGATCGAACCCGGGTCCTCTGCAAAAGCAGTTGGCACTCTTAACCACTAGGCTATCTCTCCAGCCCCAGCCTGTGTTTAAATTCTGGTTCTGCACCTTCTTCGAGGTGTGCTTTGGGGCAAGTTATTAACTTCTTTGTGCTTTCACTGCTTTATTTACATAATAAGCATAATAACTCTATGTGCCACAAAGGTTGACATGAGGTTACTACAGGTAAGTTTATTAGAAAAGTACTTAGCAGGGCTGGAGAGATGGCCTAGCAGTTAAGAGCACCGACTGCTCTTGCAGAGGACCTGGGTTCGATTCCCAGCACCCACATGGCAGCTGAGAACCGTCTTTAATTCCAGTTCCAGGGGGAATATGACACCCTCTTCTGACCTCCCAGGCATTGCATGACATGGGTGCACAAACCTATATGCTGACAGTACATTCATACACATAAAATAAAAAAAAAATAAAAAAGAACCCCCCAAAAAAGAAAAGTACTTAGCATAAATTACTCAATAAATGCAACTATTATCATTTAATCTGGTCTCCTCACCTAACATATGAGAAAATATGTATTAACTTATCTAAAATTATATAGTTCCTATATGGTAGAGGCAGGACTAGAACCCAGATCTCTTGACTATCAAAAACTATATTCTCCGTGAATCATTAAAAATGTATACCGGGCATGGTGGTGCACGCCTTTAATCCCAGCACGTGGGAGGCAGAGGCAGGTGGATCTCTGTGAGTTCAAGGCCAGCCTGATCTACATAGCAAGCTCCAGGCCAGCTGGGACTAAAGGGAGACCCTGTCTCAAAAAGACCAAAAAAAAAAAAAAATTACTTAAGGGGGCTGGAGAGATGGCTCAGAGGTTAAGAGCACTAACTTTTCTTGTGCAGGACCAGGGTTTGATTCCTAGCACCCACATGGTGGCTAACAACCATCTGTAACTCAAGTTCCAGAGGATCTGACACCTTCTTCTGACTACATTACTCTCAGATACATAAAATAAAAATAAGAAATAAACAGCACTCGGGAGGCAGAGGCAGGCAGATCTCTGTCAGTTCAAAGCCAGCCTTGTTTACATAGCAAGCTCTAGGCCAGCTGGGACTAAAGGGAGACCCTGTCTCAAAAAGACCAATAATAATAATAATAATAACAATTTTTAAATAAACAAATTAAAAAATAAATAAATCTGTAGCCAGGTATGTTGGCGCATGCCTTTAATCCAACCCAGCACTCAGAGAGGCAGAGGCAAGCTGATCTCTGAGAGTTCAAAGCCAGCCTGGTCTACGTAGCGAGTTCCAGGACAGCTAGGACTACAGGGGGACCCTGTCTCAAAAAGATTAAAAAAAAGAAAAGAAAAGAAAAGAAAGGAATCTGTGTAAATTTCAGACCAGCCTGATCTACCCATCCAGCTCTAATTCAGCCAGGGCTATATAGTGAGACCATGTCTCAAAACAAATAAACAAACAAACAAAAAAATACTTAAGGTTTAACTCGGCAGAATATAATCTCTTTTATCACCATCCTAGTATTTGATCTGTTTTCAAGTATAATACACACTCTTCACATTTAAAAGAATACTATCCTGTAGTACCTGTTTCAAAATGGGTTTTGGTTTTCAGTTTTTTGGTATTTTTCTTTTTTGCTCTGCTTTTTAGTGTATGTTAAAATAGATTATCCCTGGAGAGCAGAAATAAGACACACTTTCATTTTTATTCTACTTATTTCTATACTGCCCAAGTTTCTTTTTCACAGAGAACAGATTTGTAATGGGAAAATATCTCAAAATTTATTACTAAAATAAAATAAGCAATTCACCTTGAGATTATTTCCTGCTAAATTCAGCCATTCCAAATATACTAGTTCCTTGAGGCCTTCCACACAGCCAATACTATTATGAGGTAAATTTAATACACGGAGTTGAGTCAGTTTGGCCACACCCATCATCCGAACCAGCCGATTATTAGCCACTGACAACTGTGGAAAGGAACCATATAATTATTCCTAAAAACAATATATATAAACATATATTACTTTCACATTATGATGGAAAAGTTTGCTTAGATGCCAAGTACTTTCAAATACACAAACCCAATTTGTATTTTTCACACATATTATTTACATCTACTAGTCATAATAACTATTATAAATAACATCTATAAAACCAAAACTACCAGGTTTTGTTGTTGTTGTTGTTGTTCCTAAGCAATAAACAGTACAGATAAAATCAGTTATGGTGGTAGCAGACTGCTTTCTAATCGGATCTGATGCCTGCTCCACAGGAGGGAATTCATGTCTGTATACCCAATCAAAAGCCCCGTGGCTGGGGAAGTCATAAGCCCTAGTGCAGAAGCTACTGTTGTCTTTTGCTAAATGAACATGATGTGGCTGTCAAATTGCCTTCTAAATAACTACCATTATGCCCAAATACCAACAAACAAACTAAAAATAATAATGATGTTGTCAGCTTTAGTCAAGAAAGCTTCTTTTGGCAGTAGTCAGTAATAACTGCAGGGACATAATTGGTCAAAGTACAGAGAATAAATGACTGTTGAACGCCAGGCCATGAATGGGACATCTATAACAGCCCCTCCAAGGCTTAGGAAACATGGTGGAAGAAGGAATGGAAAGAATGTATGGGAAGGAGGAGGGGGAGAAGTGTGGAACAGTGACTTCCAGGTTTGGCAAGGTTGCTATAATCTTGAACTCAAAACAAGATCTCCTAACTTGCTGGGAAAGGGCAAAAGTGGACACAAGCTCAAGAGGCCCCATCCCTCCCTGATGATTTATAGGCAGTTAATGAATGATGAAGGGGGGAGACATTTTTTTTCATTGCTATAGCTACTGGTAAGGTACCCAGGGTCACACACAAAAAAGACAGAAGTCTGACTGGTTGAGAACAGGATTAGCAGGTGACATGAGAAGCTAACACGTGAGTGTGAATGGATGCATGTATACTTTTGTTTTTATTTTTACTTTTTGGTGGGTTGAGTCTCTGTTTCAAAGTACTGGGATCAAAGGTGTGCGCCACTACCACAGGAACCCTGTTTTTCCTTTCCTTTCCTTTCCTCTTTCCTTTCCTCTTTTTCGTTTCCTTTCCTTTTTCCTTTCCTTTCCTTTTTCCTTTCCTTCTTTCCTCTCTCTCTCTTTCTCTCTCTCTCTCTCTCTGTCTCTTTCTTTCTTTCTTTTTTGCATTTTTGGGACAAAGTCTTCCTATAGCCCCAGCTGGCCGGGAACTTGCTCTGTAGACCAGGCTTGCCTAGGACTCACAGAGATCCACCGGCCTCTGCCTCCCAAGTCCTGGGATAAAGGGCATGGGCCACCATGCCTGCCCTCTGTTTTCTTTCTTTTTTTTTTTTTTTAATGTGTATGAGTGTACTGTCTGCATGTAGGTTTGTGCACCCGTGTCGTGCAATGCCGCGGAGGTCAGAAGAGGGTCTCAGATTCCCCTGGAACTGGAGTTCTCCTGGAATTGGAGTTACAGACGGTTCTTAGCCGCCATGTGGGTGCTGGGGATCGAACCCGGGTCCTCTGCAAGAGCAGTCAGTGCTCTTAACCACTAGGCTATCTGTTTTCTTTCTTAACAAAGCTTTTTATTCTACCCTCCTGTAAAGGTAATGTTTTCAGGCAACATTTACGCTATCCAGGTGTGTGAGTTACTTTTTGTTTTATTTTGTTTAATAATAAATTAGTCATATACAACAATTTCCCAAACAGCAATACTTACCTGTATTAATCGTTTGCATTTCTCTAGATTTTCCAGTTTAATAATCTGATTTTTATCCAGAATCAAAGTGTGAATATCAGTTTCACAGGGCAAATTTGGACCTAATTTCTGTAGTCCCTGCCCTGACCAATTCACCACTGATCCTTGAGAAGAGAAGAGAACATAGTGAAGAAACAAAACAAATATAACAACTAAGCTTAGTGTTTTATACTGACAGGATCTCTATACAAGTTTTTAAAAACACCAGAGCATAACAAGTATGAAGAGTTTAAAACTGTAAGTACTCAAGAGTTCCAAATAACTGCAGGTTGACATTTTATCTCAGAAATTACAAATTTTAGGCTGGGATATGGCTCAGAGGTAGAGCCCTTGCCTAATATGTGTAAGGCCAGGTGTGGTGGTACACACCTTTAATCCCAGCACGCAGAGGCAGGCAGATCTTTGTGAGTTCAAAGCCAGCCTGTGCTACATAGTGAACTCCAGGAAAGCTGGGGCTACAGGGGCTACAGGGCAACCCTGTCACAAAATGACACACACACACACACACACACACACACACACATATATATATATATATATATATATATGTAAATAAAATTTTTAAAAATCTTTAAAAAATAACAAATCTTACAGGCCAGCTGGGACTAAAGGGAGACCCTGTCTCAAAAGACAAAATAATAATAATAATAATCTTTTAAATATAACTGAAATTTGTTTTGTTTTATTTATTTATTTACTTATTTACTTATTATTTTTTACTTTTGGTCTTTTTGAGACAGGGTCTCCCTGTAGCCACAGCTGGCCTGGAACTATGTAGACCAGGCTGGCCTTGATCTCACAAAGATCTGCCTGCCACACCCAGGTTTTGCTTTTTTATTTTTAGTTTGTTTGTTGGTATTGTTCCTGTTGTTTTTTCTTCTTTTTTTAAGATCTCATATAGCTCAGGCTAGCTACAAACACTCTATGAGAACTGAAGCTTGATCTTGCCTCCACCTTCCAAATTCTGGGATTACAGGTGATACCACACCAGGCCCTATAGAGATGAACCTGTTTACAACCCAACTGTAGATGTATCTTAAAATGTCCAAAGTACTCTGTGTGCGTGCATGTGTGCGTACATGTGCAAGCATGCCTGTGTGTGTGTGTGTGTATCCATGCATCTCTAAGATCAGAGAAGGATGTTGGGTGTCCTGTGTGTGTGTGTGTGTGTGTGTGTGTGTGTGTGTGTGTGTATCCATGCATCTCCAAGATCAGAGAAGGATGTTGGGTGTCCTGTTCTACCACTCTTGGTCTTATTCCTCACTGAACCTGGAAACCTGGGGCAAACTGGAGGCCATCAAGCCCCACTAATCCTCCAGGCTCCATCCCTTTATAGTCTTGGAGTTAGATACACAGAGGTCTTCTGGTGGGGTGCTAGGGATCAAACTCAGGTTCCCATACTTTCACAGCAAATGATCACTTAGTTTTTTGACACAGGGTGTCTCACTGGCTCACCAAGTAAGCTAGGCTGGCTGGCCAGCAGGCCCCAAGGATCTATATGCCTGTCTCCACCATTCCATCCACCATCCCAGCACTGGGATTAGAAGCACCTGCCACTAACCTGGATTTTTTAAAATATTTATTATCTTTTTTTATGTGCACGAGTGTGTTGCTTGCACGTAGGTAGGTGTTCCTGTGTTGTGCAATGCCCACTCAGGTCAAAAGAGGGAGTCAAATCCACTGGAACTGGAGTTAAGGATGGTTGTTAGCCACCATGTGGGTGCTGAGAATCAAACCCAGGTCCTCTGCAAGAGCAGTCAGTGCTCTTAACCACTAAGCCATTTCTCCAGCCTCCCAAGCTAGACGTTTTTTTGGTTTTTTCGAGACAGGGTCTCCCCGTAGCCCCAGCTGTCCTGGAACTCGCTCTGTAGAGCAAGCTGGCCTTGAACTCACAAAGATCTGCCTGCCTCTGCCTCCGGAGTGCTAGGATTAAAGGCAGGAGCCACCACGCCCGCCAACTTTTTACGTAAGTTCTAACTCAGGTCCTATGTTTACACAGCAAGCACTATACCAACTAAGCTATCTTCCCAGTCACTCCAAAGTATTTTGAAAACCAAAGTACAGTTAATTCATCTATAAAAAAGAATAATTCTCCGATTTCACAAAGTTAATGTGAGAAGCCATGTAAATGATAGTTTAGATCTGATCTGGCACAAAGCACTCAGTAAAGAACCTTAGCAGGAGATCAAACCCTAGTTCCACTGGGTAAGCTTTGTTGGCAAGTTACTGGCTCTTTTTAAAATTTATTTTTTCATAATCTGAAGGGCACAAGATGAAGGTGTTGGCAAGTTTGGTAACTGAGACCTTTCTCCTAGAGGATTTTTTTCCTCACTGTCCTCCTGTCCTCCAATCACTAGTCACTCTCCTGTCCTCTCTCTTACCCTTCCTTTTTCTCTCCTCCTCCCCCATTTTCTTTTTGTGCTAACCTTTCTACTCTATGAAATGTGGGTGATAATAATACAATGTAAACACTGTTCTACATAAAAGCTGTGATAATGTAAGAAAAGCACCCGGAACATCATCTGACTTTTAAAAAGTAGCTGTATAGGGCTGGAGAGAGGGCCTAGCGGTTAAGAGCACCGACTGCTCTTGCAGAGGACCCGGGTTCGATCCCCAGCACCCACATGGCGGCTGAGAACCGTCTGTAACTCCAATTCCAGGAGAACTCCAGTTCCAGGGGAATCTGACACCCTCTTCTGACCTCCACAGCATTGCATGACACAGGTGCACAAACCTACATGCAGACAGTACATTCATACACATAAATAAATTAATTAAAAAAATAAAAATAAAAAATAAAAAAATAAAAAGTAGCTCTATAAAGGGTTACTGTATTATTGTCTGTTTCGTTGTTTGGGTGGGCTAGAGAGATCATTTAAGCAGGCACGAGGGGGCGGAGTCAGAGTAACTGCCAATTTCAACAATTTGGTGAGACAGCTCTTCTGGGGGCTTTCAATGTTTTCCGGTTTTCTTATCATGTGAGGTTTTGGGAGCCCCATTGAGAAATATGAAAACTGTTGTCCCAGAAAAGTCCACCCAGCCTTCGTACCTATTCTGAAGGGTCGCACCTCTTAGACCAATTCCTCTCCCCAAGAATTTAGGGTCACCCATTAAGAGCTCTGAGTTTAACCCCAGCTGCCCCCAGCCAGCCAGCTCTGCTACCACGCCTCGGAGTGTAACCAAAACAAAAGCTCAGGTCCGGCGCCCCCACGCAGGCAGCTCCAGGCGCACCCCCAACCCACGCTGTGCGGAACAAAAGACAAACTCCATCCCACGACCCGGCCTGCAGAACCACGAAGCGACACCGAAGGGGCACCGAGGGCTTTGGGTCTCTCCAGATTCTACCATCGCCACTATTCACTTCCAAGAGTTCAGGCAGTGTATGGAACAGTATCAAATGTTTCCTGAACATGCTTGGAACCCAGGAGGAAGAGGGGCGTGGGAAATAAAATCCTGCAAATTTCCCCTGGGTACTCGGAACTCAAAGTAAATGTCCCAGAAAGGACGCCCCAGCCCGAAACCCACCGCCCAGCCAGGTATCCGAGCGCGGGATAGGGGGCTCCCAGCACCGCAAAGGCTCCTGGGGACTGAAGTCCCTCAATCTAACCCACACCGCAATGCCGCGGAACTGGACAGCACAGCGAGACTACAACTCCCAGAAGAGAGCGCGCCTCCGCACTGCCTACAGTCCCGCATCAAAAGAACTGGTCCAAAACTGCACCTCTAAATCAAGGATTCTTCTGTACCCCAAATACTTCTGAATTTGGCTTAATGAAGTAAACCTTGGAATTCGAAGTTGGGTATCGCTTACCTTCTCCGGGAAGCAAAGCCCCTTCGGCGCGCGCCACCGCCATACTTGCAGCTTCCTAATGACACCAGGCAACCGTCCACCACCGTTCTGTGGCGCTTGTAGTCTGCCGTAGTGAGCAGAAAACTACAACTCCCAGGATGCTCCATATTCAGACGGCCCCCATTGGCTGCCTGATGATAGAATCAGAATATGGATCCCCTTATTTAAGCTGTGAGCACGCTGCATTGTTAGACTATTATTTCACTAGGTGTCCAGGTGTTTGAGAAATCTGACACCTTTACCAATCTGGATCATTATAAGGACGTTACCATAAAGTGCATTTGAGACTTCGTTGATAGAAGTTTCCATGGAAGCTAGCCATTCTTTCCTTCAAGATGGATCATAGTTGAAATTTTAATTAATTAAATGGATTTAAAGCCTGCAGAAAAGTAAACTTCTTAAATGCTTTTATTGCTGTTTTGTGTATTTCATACATTATCTTTCAGCCCAATTTAGACACACCCTCCTCTCCCTTCCCCCCTCCTCACCCCAGTTCATGTCTTCTGCCATTACATGTCTTGCATCTTTCTCTCAGTCTTTCCAAAGTAGAAAAGCAAACTTTTTTTTTTTTTTTTGTATGTGTATAAATGTACTGTCTGCATGCAAGTTTGTGCACCCGTGCCGTGCAATGCCGCGGAGGTCAGAAGAGGGTGTCGGATTCCCCTGGAACTGGAATTCTCCTGGAATTGGAGTTTCAGACGGTTCTCAGCCGCCATGTGGGTGCTGGGGATCGAACCCTGGTCCTCTGTAAGAGCGGTCGGCGCTTTTAACCGCTAGGCCATCTCTCCAGCCCCGAAAAAGCAAACTTTTTAAGTGCCTGTTCTTACATATTTAACAGAGCTTTTGACCAGGGAGTATTTTTTTTTCTACGTATATGAATGTACTGTCTGCATGTAGGTTTGTGCACCCGTGTCGTGCAATGCCGCGGAGGTCAGAAGAGGGTGTCGGATTCCCCTGGAACTGGAGCCAAAGACGGTTCTCAGCCGCCATGTGGGTGCTGGGGATCGAACCCCGGTCCTCTGCAAGAGCAGTTGGCGCTCTTAACCTCTAGGTCATCTCTCCACCCCCACCCAGGGAGTATATTTAACGCATATGTGCCCAGAACTTTTCCTTTAGTATTCAAATTTTTTAAATTTTATTTAATTTTATTTATTTTTTATGTGTATGAATGTACTGTCTGCATGTAGGTCTGTGCACCCGTGTCGTGCAGTGCCGCGGAGGTCAGAAGAGGGCGTCGGATTCCCCTGGGACTGGAGTCAAAGAAGGTTCTCAGCCGCCATGTGGGTGCTGGGGATCGAACCTGGGTCCTCTGCAAGAGCAGTTGGCGCTGTTAACCGCTAAGCCATTTCTCCAGCCCCAAGTATTCAAAATTTGAAATGGTCTCCAAGGTAAGGAATTACATTCCCTAATTGGAGAATAGGCTTACCTTTTTTTTTTTTTTAAGTATGAACTTAGTAAGCTATCAGGAGATGGAGAATGAAATGAAAATTTAAATCTTCAGGAAAAACCTGATGCGGAAGTGAAATTGAACTAGGGTTTAAAAGATGGGCAGGCTCAAAATTAACTCAGGAATAGAAGGCAAAAAGTTATTAGCACAAAGGAGGCTTCCACTTTCTACACCAACTGCTGTTTGTTCTTGCAAAGTTCTTACCAAACTCCCCTCTTCCTGAAATTCCACACTAAAAGTCTGAAATTTTGTTCGGGAAAATCCAAATAACAGGCAGGAGAGATGGCATGGCAGTTAAGAGCACTGACTGCTCTTGCACAGTTTGAGTCCCAGCACCCACATGGGGGCTAGCAACTATCTGTAACTCCAGTTCGAGGGGATCTGCGCCCTCTTCTGACTTCCCCTGGCATTGCACAACATGGGTGCACTTACATGAAGGTATTACACTCATACAAATAAAAATAAAAATGGTGCCTGGCGAGATGGCACATTCCTTTAATCCCAGCACTCTCGAGGCAGAGACAGGCGGTTCTCTGTGAGTTCAAAGCCAGCCTGGTCTACATAGCTGAGCTCCAGGCTAGCTGGGAATAAATGGAGACCCTGTCTTTAAAAAAAGAATATGGGCTAGAGAGATGGCCTAGTGGTTAAGAGCACCGACTGCTCTTGCAGAGGACCAGGGTTCGATTCCCAGAACCCACATGGTGATGAAGAACCTTCTTTAAGCCAGGCACACGCCTTTAATCCTCTCACTTGGGAGGCAGATGCAGGTGAATCTCTGTGTGTTCAAGCCAGCCTGGTCTACAGAGTGAGTTCCAGGCCAGCTGGGGCTATAGGGAGGCCCTGACTATAATAAAATAATAATAATAATAATAATAATAATAATATAATCATGTTTTTAAAGTCCATGTAACTCAGGCTTCTAGATCTTCAGGTGTGTGGTTGTTAGAGTACTTCTCTTTCCTGGATTCCTGTCTCTTTCTTTGTTGTCACTGCTCTTTTTTTAATTTTTTAAATTTTATTTATTTATTTTCTATGTGTATATGTACTGTCTGCATGTAGGTTTGTGCACCCGTGTTGTGCAATGCCATGGAAGTCAGAAGAGGGCGTCAGATTCCCCTGGAACTGGAGTTAAAGACAGCTCTCAGACTCCATGTGGGTGCTGGGGATCGAACCTGGGTCCTCTGCAAGAGCAATCAGCACTCTTAACCACTAGGCCATCTCTCTAGCCCCCATAGAATTAACTTTATGATGACCACTTTCACATAAAATAAGTCAGTTACAGAAACTAACAACCAAGTAGGGGAAGTGCCCAGCATTGGGAGGCAAAGACAGGGGAATGGGCCTGAGCTGGAGAATTCCAGAAGAGCCGCAGCAACACAGTGAGATTGTCTCAAACAAGGAAAAACGGAAAAGAAAAAGGAAATTAATAAGAAGTTCCATACTTTGTAAGAGTTCTTTTTTTTTTTTTTTTGGTGTTTTTTTGAGACAGGGTCTCCCTGTAGTCCCAGCTGTCCTGGAACTCACTCTGTAGACCAGGCTGGCCTTCAACTCACAAAGATCCGCCTGCCTCTGCCTCCCAAGTGCTAGGATTAAAGGCATGTGCCACCACGCCCGGCTAAGAGTTTTTTTTTTTTAATGACTTTTATTTTATTTATTTTTGTTTGTGTATGAATGTACTGTCTGCATGTAGGTTTGTGCACCTGTGTCGTGCAATGCCCCAGAGGTCAGAAGAGGGTGTCAGATTCCCCTGGAACTGGAGTTCTTCTGGAATTGGAGTTACAGACGGTTCTCAGCTGCCATGTGGGTGCTGGGGATTGAACCCCAGTCCTCTGCAAGAGCAGTCGGCACTCTTAACCACAAGGCTGTCTCTTCAGCCCCTGTTGTCACTGCTCTTAAAGACCTTTTCTGTTTCCCATTTAGTCTAAAGGCAATCTTGTAGTTCTAAGGAGAGTGTAAGAATTTTTTCCCCTCTTTAGCCAAGGGACCAGTTACCTAAAGAAGCGACTCCTACTATATTATATGTTTAAGAAAAAGCAAGTGTGAATATTGCCCCCCTACTAATTCTTTTCCTTGATGTCAACATAAAAATAAAATCAGTGAGATAGGTGAGATGGCTCACTGTGTAAAGGAACTTGCTGCCAAGCCTGACAACCTGAGTTCCCTGGAACCCACACAGTGAAAGAAGAGAGCCCACTCCTCCAAGTGGTCCTCTGACCTTTACATGTAGCCCACACCTATAATCCCAGGATTCTTGTGGCTGAAGCAGGAGACTAGTTTGCCAAGACCAGCTTTGGCTGCATAATAGCACTCTGTCTCAAAAAAACAAAAAAGCAAGCAACGACAATGAAAACACCCAGATAAATTCTCCAATGGATAATTTTACTTATTTGAGAATACTATGTTATGTATGTATTCCCAACTTTTTGACATTGCAACACACTGTCGTTTACAAAGTTCACAGAAGAACCACACAATTGAGTCACAAAAATAAATCACAAAAAATACCTCAAAATATTTTTGTTTTTGTTTTTGTTTCTGGTTTTGGTTTTGGTTTTGTTTCTGTTTTTGTTTTTTGATCTTTTTTGAGACAGGGTCTCCCTTTACTCTCAGCTGGCCTGGAGCTCGCTATGTAGACCAGGCTAGCCTTGAACTCACAGAGATCGCCTGCCTCTGCCTCCCAAGTGCTGGGATTAAAATAGCTCTGGGGGCTGGAGAGATGACTCAGCAGTTAAGAGCGCACCGACTACTCTTGCAGAGGACCCAGGTTTGATTCCCAGCACCCACATGACAGCTAAGAACAGTCTTTAACTCCAGTTCCAGGGGAATCCGACACCCTCTTCTGACCTCTGCAGCATTGCACGACACGGGTGCACCAACCTACATGCAGACAGTACACTCATACACATAAAAATAATAATAATAATAATAATAAATTAATAAAATTTACAAAATAAATAAAATAAAATAGCTCTCCTGGGGCACTTATGGCTCACTGGACACAGTCAGTAACTCACCTAAGTCCTATTTTTCCTTAACCTCCAATCACCTTTCCTACTGCTTTGGCCCATAAATATTCCCCTCCTAAATGAAGCAGATTCAAGACTTGTTCTGACATTACATATTTAGAGGCCTCTGAATCAACACTGTCCCTTACAAAATGTCTTTTCTATGAAAGGTATACTGTGTGGTGGCCCAAACTTGCCAGGTGTGGTAATATATTCAAGGAAGTTGAGGTAAGGGGATGTATGGGTTTTGTTTTGATTGTTTCTCCTGCAGTGCTAAGGGTCAAATCTGTGTCTCTACAGGCTAGGCAAGCACTTTGCCATTGAGCTATATCCCGCCTCCAAGGGAAAATTTTAAAGACAAAAATAAGAGTGATTATGTCAGATATTTTGAGACAATAATAAAGACAATAATTTAATTACAAGAGCAGTATCAGGGACTGAACACAGGTGCTGGACAAGTCCTGTAGAAGTACTTGTTAATGGCTGTTGTGGCCTTTGTATTGGTGGCTTGTGGTTTAGTCTCCTACAATGCTGATGAGAACAGAAGGTAGACATGTCACAGTAGCAGTAAAGAAAAAACTATTTCCTCTGGTCAAGAGAATGCAATCTCTGGGTAGAGACCTACTATTCCATTTGGCAAGGTCAATCAATTTGACTAAGGGACAATCTTGAGCTATGCTCAGGAAATAGAAGGAATAATTATCCCTTTCATGGAATCATGCCCTTTTTCTTGCCAGATCCCTGTCTGGAAGTGCAGTCTCTTACAGAGCTGCCGCCATGCAGCTTCAAGAGTCTGTCTGCTTCTCTAAATTTCTCAGAAAAGCCCCCACTCTTCACTCTCCTTGCTCTTTTCTTTTAATTTTATTTATTTTTTTATGTGTATGAATGTACTGTCTGCATGTAGGTTTGTGCACCCATGTCGTGCAAAGCCGCGGAGGTCAGAAGAGGGTGTCGGATTCCCCTGGAACTGAAACCAAAGACGGTTCTCAGCCGCCATGTGGGTGCTAGGGATCGAACCCGGGTCCTCTGCAAGAGCAGTTGGCGCTCTTAACCGCCAGGCCGTGCGTGCTTTTCCTAACACTTTGCACTTCGTGTTTTCTCTAGAGCTCCTCTCCCGGTCCTGTGGCTGCTTGTCTGCCGTGTGGCTGACCTCCATGTTGGCCTAACCCAAGCAGAATGGCTTTCTCTTAGTGTTCTCTATCTCCCTCCTCCTGTCAGCTGCCACGATTTATGATCGGCCTGGTTTGGAGTTTTCCTTTCAAATGCTAATAAAACTGTCCTTGAGTTTCATTTTGAATCTGTTCTTGAATTCTTTTTTTGAGAAATATCAATTCAATATATATTTAATCAATCCAATTCTTTTACTTTATTTTCTTAGTTAAAATTATTTTGGGGGGGGGTCTTTCTGAGATAATGTCTTCCTCTAGTCCCAGCTGGCGTGGAACTCGACATGTATACCAGGCTGGCCTTGAACTCACAGAGATCTGCCTGCCTTTGTCTCCTGAGTGCTGGGATTAAAGGCATGTGCCCCCACGCCTCACTTATTCAATTTCTAAAATGTGTGTGTGTGTGTGTGTGTGTGGTGTGTGTGAACATGTACTCATGAATTGCCCACATAGGCCAGAATAGGACATTGGGTATCCTGGAGCTAGAGTTACAGGTAGTTGTGAGCTATCTCATGTGGGTGCTGGTAACTGAACTGGGATCCTCTGGAAGAGCAGTATCTGCTCTTAAGCTCTTAGCACTTCTCACCATCCCCTTAAATTCCTTTTTTTTTTGTAATTAATATATATATATATATATATATATATATATATATAAGTGTTTTCCCTGCATCTATGTATGTGCACCATATGCATGCCTTGTGCCCAAAAAGGCCAAAAAAGGGCATCAGATGCCCTGGAACTGGAGTAATAGACAGCTGCTAGCTGCCTAGTTCCACTACAGGAGCAGCACATGCCCTTATCTGCTGGCCATCTCTCTAGTCCCTTAAATTCTTTAATAATAAAATTAAGAACCAAAAGAGGGGACCGTAAATTGCTCAGTAACACATGGCAACTCCACTTGGAGTCCCTAAAATTTCTAGTAACAGAAAAGTGTAAGGCGGCTAAGGTAAGAGACACCCCACCGCCATGGTAAAAGCAAGAACTTCCGTTCCTGTCCTTGGCCAAAAGCTGGAATCCTTGATCCTATCATCTGGGGACCGGAGATACCAGAAGAGAATTCGGATTCCTGTCTGCTTTCTTGTTATCGCTCTTCTGAAGGAGCACCCTGCCTGGAGGCAATGCTTGAGAATGAGACCAGACCCAGACACTAATCCCTTCTGCTGAATCTCTCTGGAATTGGATCTCTGGATTTTCAAGGTGGAAATGGATGAGATCTACCCTAATTTCATCTCATCTCCTAAATTATTTTATGGTCTCAGTCTTTATGGCGGGATGTAACAGTAGTCTTGAAGACCACCGAGGATCCTAGAGTTCTATTGAGGCCCATTAAAGGAAAGTAATTTCTTACTTGTCTAAAGAATGAATACATCTGGCCTTGGGTGGCCACGTGACATTCTGATCTGCTCCAAAGAAGAAAACATGCTGGGTATGGTGGTGCAAGCCTTTAATCCCAGCACTCGGGAGGCAGAGTCACACAGATCTCTGTGAGTTCAAGACTCACCAGGTCTACATAGTGAGTTCCCGGCCAGCTGAGACAAAAGGAAGACCAGGTCTCAAAGGAGGAGGAGGAGGAGGAAGAGGAGGAGGAGGAGGAGAGAAAAAGAAGAAGAAGAAGACAACATACAGTTTTCCCTTCCTTTAAGAGTTCATCCAGCAGGGCCTGTTAATCATTGGGCCTGTAGTTAACTACCCTCACCAAGAAAAACTGACTTAGCTAAAGCCTTGCTAAGGAGATAGGAGGAATTAGGAGGAATAATTATCCTTTTAATTAGGGAATGTACTTATCCTCCCCAGAAGCCGCACCAGGTGCAGTCACTCTCGGAACTTGGTCATGTAACACATTATGTTTCTACAACATTCAGAAAAACATAACTTCCTTTTCGGTCTTTTTATCTTTTTCTTTCAGATAATGACCAAGCCTGCTCATGCTTTCTCAGGCACTCTGTGCTTTCTAACTCTTCCTCTGAAGCTTCCCACCACCTTCCATTATGTGGCTATTCGTCCATCTTGTGGCCACTCATCCACCATGTGGCTGCTTACAAACTTGATGGCTTTCTTGCTTCCTCTTCTCAAGTTCCCTTCACCCAGCAGCTGCCAAAGTTTACAGCTTGCTCGCTCTGTTGTTTTTCTCCACGCTATAATAATATCTATCATTCTTGAGCTTCCTTCCAAGTCCATTCCTTCTTTTTTTCCTTTTTTTTTTTTTTTTGAGACGGGGTCTCCCTGTAGCTCTAGCTGGCCTGGAACTCACTCTGTAGACCAGGCTGGCCTTGAACTCAGAGATCCACCTGCCTCTGCCTCCCAGTGCTAGGATTAAAGGCATGTGCCACCATGCCCAGCTTAAAGATGGTTCTTAGCTGCCATGTGGGTGCTAGGAATCGAACCCAGGTCCTCTGCAAGAGCAGTTGATGCTCTTAACCGCTGAGCCATCTCTCCAGCCCCCCAAGTCCATTTCTAAATTATTTTATCAATGAGACTAAAACCCTGAAGAGGAACTGCTGGTATCATTATCAAGCAATCATGAATGCATCAGAACTTTTTCTTCATAATCTACCATACTTATTTACTTTGGAAGTAAACATTTTTTAAAAATATTTTATTTATGATTTTTATTTTATGTGTACGAGTGTATTGCCTGCATGTGTGCAAGTGCACCTGTGTCATGCAAGGCCCTCTAGATCAGAAGAGGGCATTGGATCTGGTGGAACTGTAGTTACTGATGGTTGTTAGCCACCATGTGGATTCTGGGAATCAAACCTGGGTCCTCCGTAAGAGAAGCCAGTGCTCTTACCACTGAGCCATCTCTCTGGCCCTCTTATATTATAAGGATTGACAGGAGCCACTCAGTTTTAGTTCTGACAGCTTTGGCATTTCTTTCATGGCTGCAATGGGCTGAAATGATTAAGGAAACTATTCTTCAGGAAGGGCAAAAGGGTTGACAGTTCTCTCCATTCTAACAAAATAATTACTTAGGAAGGAGAGCCTGGGATCTGAGAGGATTAAAGTACTGCAGTAGGTGGAAGACATTTTTGTTTGGTTCACCTGTCCTGCCCTCCTCAGGAAAGGCTAGATGTCCTAGGCAGTGTCCGGTGTGCTCTGGTGAACCAGAAACCCTTCACAATCATGGCACAGAAATTCTTTTGTTTCAAGTACAATTCTGCATCTAAAGCCAAACTGCTAAACCTTCTTAACTAAATTGCCTTCTTGTTTAAATATAATATTTAAGATCCTGAAAGTTGTCATAAAATTGCAGTATGCTACTATCTAAACCTACAAGCCTCTCGGTGAGGTAGTGTTTCTCTGGCAGGCTCAAGGCCTACTTTCATTTCCATGAACACAGTACACTGGAGCTCCAGCAGCTGAAAGACCCGGCTCATCTCTGCCATCTCCAGTTCATCTGCCCACTGTTACTGGAATGATCTAAACAAAGCAAAGCCTTTTAGAGCATCAATCTTCTCCTCAAACACTGCCCACTTGAAATTCGACTTTTAAGGGCTGAACATAAACTGGCTTTACTCTACTTCCCACCATTCATTCCATTCAGTAGTGTTTCCTACTGAGGGACTGACACAAAGAAACTTGTGTTTTTGAAATGTTAAGCTGCTCCTATAACCAGGATGAACCGAAAAGTAGAACAGCGGCAGGAAGGAGACTTGTAATAGTGGATGGTGGCTTTTAGCAGAGAAGTTTCAGAACAGGATTATGTGCAGAGTATAAATAACACACAGTTAAAGTGCTAACTAAACAAAAGCCTAAAGTAATATTTGTATGTTTGGTTTTTGAGACAGTCTTTCTTACTCTGTAGCTCACGCTGGCCTCAAACTCACTGAGATATTTCTGCCTCAGCCTACTAAATGCTGGGATTACACATGGGCGCTAGAGCTGATGTGGTGTTTTGAGTGAGAAATGTCCCATTTGAGCTCATGTATTTGAACACTTGGTCCCCAGTTAGTGCCACTGCTTGGGAAAGTATGGAACCTTTAGAAGCCATGAAGAAGGGAAGTATTTCGTTCTGGGAGGTTTGGAGAGTTTATAGCTTCACCCCACCTGCAGTTGCACCACACCCCTGCTTTCTGCTTCCTGCTTCCTGTTTCCAGTTTCCAGCTTCCACTGCATGCCACCGCCTGCTCCATGCCTGCTCCTGCTCCATGCCTGCTCCTGCTCCATGCCTCCTCCTGCTCCATGCCTCCTCCTGCTCCATGCCTGCTCCTCCTCCATGCCTCCTCCCTGTCCATGCCTGCTCCCCCTCCATGCCTGCTCCTGCTCCATGCCTCCTCCTGCTCCATGCCTCCTCCTGCTCCATGCCTCCTCCCTGTCCATGCCTGCTCCTGCTCCATGCCTGCTCCTGCTCCATGCCTCCTCCTGCTCCATGCCTCCTCCTGCTCCATGCCTCCTCCCTGTCCATGCCTGCTCCTGCTCAATGCCTGCTCCTGCTCCATGCCTCCTCCTGTTCCATGCCTCCTCCCTGTCCATGCCTGCTCCTGCTCCAGGCCTGCTCCTCCTCCATGCCTGCTCCTGCTCCATGCCTGCTCCTACTCCATGCCTCGTCCTGCTCCATGTCTCCTCCTGCTCCATGCCTCCTCCTGCTCCATGCCTCCTCCTCCTCCATGCCTGCTCCTGCTCCATGCTTTCTCCTGCTCCATGCCTGCTCCTGCTCCATGCCTCCTCCTGCTCCACGCTTTCTCCTGCTCCATGTCTGCTCCTGCTTCATGCCTCCTCCTGCTCCATGCCTCCTCCTGCTCCATGCCTGAACCTGCTTCATGCCGGCTCCAACTCCATGCATGCTCCTCCTCCATGCCTCCTCCTCCAAGCCTCCTCCTGCTCCATGCCTCCTACCTCTCCATGCCTGCTCCTGCTCCATGCCTGCTCCTGCTCCATGCCTGCTCCTGCTCCATGCATCATCCTGCTCCATGCCTGCTCCTCCTCCATGTCTCCTCCTCCTCCATGCCTGCTCCTCCTCCATGTCTCCTCCTGCTCCATGCCTGCTCCTCCTCCATGCCTCCTCCTGCTCCATTCCTCGTCCTCCTCCATGTCTCCTCCTGCTCCATGCCTCCTCCTCCTCCATGCCTGCTCCTCCTCCATGCCTCCTCCTGCTCCATGCCTGCTCCTGCTCCATGCCTGCTCCTGCTCCATGCCTCCTCCTGCTCCATGCCTGCTCCTGCTCCATGCCTGCTCCTCCTCCATGTCTCCTCCTGCTCCATGCCTGCTCCTGCTCCATGCCTGCTCCTGCTCCATGCCTCCTCCTGCTCCATGCCTCCTCCTGCTCCATGCCTGCTCCTGCTCCATGCCTCCTCCTGCTGCATGCCTGCTCCTCCTCCATGCCTGCTCCTGCTCCTTGCCTCCTCTTGTTCACTGCCTGCTCCTCCTCCTCCATGCCTCCTCCTGCTCCATGCCTGCTCCTGCTCCATGCCTCCTCATCCTCATGGACTTTTTCCTCTGTGTCTGTAAGCCAAAACGAACGTTTGCATCTCCAATTGCTTTTGGTCATGGTGTTTTATCACGTAAGTGACTCATGTGCTGGGTACACGTGTGGATGCTGCAGTTTCCCATTCAATGCCAGCGGCTTTGTAATTAGGATTAAATTGATCATATTTGAAACAAAAAGAACTTTGCCTTTTTCACACTAAATTAATGATATAAAGAATTGTAATCCTATAATGATTCAGAAAAGGTGCCTTTTTTTTTAAAGACAGGGTTTCACTATACAGACCTGGCCTCAAACTCGAAGGGATCCACCTGCCTTTGCCTCCTGAATGCTGCGGTTAAAGGCATGCACCACCATGCCTCGCCTTTTTATAGTACAAATCTTTATGCAAGGTTTAACTATATAAAAGTAAACATTCCCTTCCTTGCTGGATAGCTTAGTTGTCAAATTGACAAACTTGGGTTGAGGGAGCCTCAATTGGGGAATTGCCTCCATTGGACTGGCTTGTGGCCATTTTCTTGATTGTTGGGGGATGTGGGAGGACTCAGCCCACTGTGCACAGTGCTACCCCAGGCAGGTTGTTGTGTATTGTATAAGAAAGCAGGCTTGGGGGCTGGAGAGATTGCTCAGTGGTTAAGAGCACCGACTCCTCTTGCAGAGGACCTGGGTTTGATCCCCAGCACCCACATGTCAGTTAAGAACTGCCTTTAAGCCGGGCGTGGTGGTGCACACCTTTAATCCTAGCACCGGAGAGGCAGAGACAGGTGGATCTCTGTGAATTCAAGGCCAGCTTGGTCTACAGAGTTCCAGGCCAGCTGGGACTACAGGGAGACCCTGTCTCAAAAAAATAAAAAAGAAAGCAGAGTTAGCCTGGGCCAGGGGAGCCAATGAGCAGCGTCCTCCACGGCCTGTGCCCCAGCTCCTGCCTCCAGTTTCTTACCTTGAGTCCCTGCCTTGGGCTCCTCAGTGATGAACTGTGACCAGGAGATTTAAGCTCAATAAACACTTTCCTCTTCAAGTTGGTCTTGGTCAGAGTAACAGCAACTGAGGGCAAGCTAGAGTACCTTCCGCGTTTAGTAGTTACTGATAGAGCTTTCTGGCCCTGCTTCGTTATCTCTGAACTATGTTATGGAAAGAGACTACCACTATGAAATAGCCATTTACAGGGTATCTAGAAGCCCCCAAAGAGCATTAACTTTCTTCATTGTTATCTATGGGTGTATCTGATCTGAGGTTAGGTGTGTGTGTGAGCTAACACTTCCAGCCAGCACGTCCCAGAGGTGCAAGTGAGGGTCACAGGACCCCTCTGTCTATGCCCATGAATTGGGATGACCTGATGACATGATGCTACAAGGTCTGACTGGCCTCTGGGAGGTGATGTCACACTGCCTATATAATAACATGTTGCATTTGAATAAATGGCCATTTTGTATTTGGAATTACACCCTGCTTTGTGTCCTTGTGCTGTGCTTTTGGCACATGCTTTCTCCATGGCCCACCCCACCACAGAACTGACCACTTACTACAATTATCTATCATTATCATTTATCTCCATAAAAGTAGATCCCGCTGGGCGTGGTGGTGCCTGCCTTTAATCCTAGCACTTGGGAGGCAGAGGCAGGCGGATCTTTGTGAGTTCAAGGCCAGCCTGGTCTATAGAGTGAGTTCCAGGACAGCTGGGACTACAGTGAGAACCTGTCTCGAAAAGACCAAAAGGGCTAGAGAGATGGCTCAGTGGTTAAGAGCACCGACTGCTCTTGCAGAGGACCCGGGTTCGATTCCCAGCACCTACATGGAGGCTAAGAACTATCTTTGACTCCAGTTCCAGGGGAATCCGACGCTCCCTTCTGACCTCCGTGGTATTGCACAACACAGGTGCACCAACCTACATACAGACAGTACATTCATACACATAAAAAATAAAAAAAGGGCTGGAGAGATAGCCTAGCGGTTAAGAGCACCAACTGCTCTTGCAGAGAACCTGGGTTCGATCTCCAGCATCCACATGGTGGCTAAGAACCATCTGTAACTCCAATTCCAGGAGAACTCCAGTTCCAGGGGAACCCGAGACCCTCTTCTGACCTCCGCGGCATTGCACAACACAGATGCACAGACCTACATGCAGACAGTACACACATACACATACAAAAATAAATAAAATTAAATAAAAATAAAAAAACCCTTACATGAAATATTTAGGATATACTTATAGTTTGGGAATTTTTTTTTGTAGAACATACACTAAATTTGTGTTTATCTGAAATTCTAATTTAACTAAGTGTCTTAGAGCCAGGTGTGGTGGTGCATGCCTTTAATCCCAGCACTCTGGAAGCAGAGGCAGGAGGCTCTCTGTGAGTTCAAGGCCAGCCTGGTCTACAGAGTGAGTTCCAGGCCAGCTGGGCCCCTGTGTCACGCATGCTCCGTTCCTTGTATGTAGCCCAGGTGGTGAGGGACTTCCAGACTCCTCCACAGCTGGCTTCCTTCTTATCTTTATCTTTCTCTGGTCTCTACTCTCCAGCCTCATTATGACTTTTATTTAAAAAAATATTTATGCTGAGTGTGGTGGCACACACCTTTGATCCCAGCACTGAAGAGGCAGAGGCAGGTGGATCTCTGTGAGTTCAAGGCCAGCCTTGAGTCTACAGAGGGAGTTCCAGGACAGCTGGGGCTACAGGGAGACCCTGTCTCAAAACACACACACACACACACACACACACACACACACACACACACACACACAATTTTATTTGTACTGTTTGGTATTTACCTAAACGAAGTAAAAACTTATGACTGTACAAATACTCCCATATAAATGTTTTGTTGTTGTTGTTGTTTGTTTTACCTGCATGTATGGAAGTGAACCTCTGTAGCACAATGGCCATGAAGTTCAGAAAGGATATGGGATCCCTTGGAACTGGAATCACTAACAGTTGTTAACTGCTGGGAACTTAACCTGTGTCCTCTGCAAAAGCAGCCAGTGCTCTTAACCACTGAACAATCTCTCTATCCCCATTATTATAACTTTTTTTAATCATTATAACTTTTTAAATAATTGCTTAACACACAAGCAGTTAGGCAGCTGTAGAAAAGTATTTTCTTTCAGCCAGAACTGGTGGTCCTTGTCTGTAATCAATCCCACCATTCAGGAAACTGAGATAGGATTGGGAGTTTGAAGCCAGCTTCAGCTACACAACAAGTCCAGGCCATTCTGGGTTATGAAACCCTGTATTAAAAAATAAAATAAACAAAATTTCTGTGTCTGCATTCAAGAAGCTTTAATTTTTTTTTTCCCCCCAAAGTTACTTATTTTGTGTTCTCCGGCTTTCAAGTGACATACAATGCCCTTGGAGGCCAGAAGAGGGCATCAGATCCTAGGAAATGGTATTATGGACGCCTCTGTGCCTTTTCGCCAGCCTTTGACAAGCTTTTTCACTTTAACAAGAGGAACAAAAAGTACTTTAGAGAAACATGAATGAATAACAACAGACAATGGTATCGAAACAGTAGGAATCAGCAATTTTGCCAGGAAGCTTTCGGAGATGTTTGCTGCAGTTTGCCTGAAGTTGGGACAGAATTGAAAAAGCAGGACGAGTGAGTTCAAGGCCAGCCTGGTCGACAGAGAGAGTTCCACGACAGCTGGGGCTACAGGAAGACGCCGTCTCGAAAAGACAAAGAAGCAGAAGAAGCAGAAGCAGAAGCAGCAGCAGCAGCAGAAGCAGAAGAGAAGGAGGAGGAGGAGGAGGAGGAGGAGGAAGAAGAAGAGGAGGAAGAAGAAGAAGAAGAAAAACAAAAGAAAAAGCAGGACGAGTTTGGTGCTCTTAGAAAGTGTGAAAGATACCGGCGAACTTCCGTTCTGTCAGGAGACATAGCTGCAGTTAATGAAGCACTTGCAGAAAATCCTGGGCTGGTCAACAAATCCTGTAATGAAGACAGCTGGCTGATAGAGATGACACTGAGGACTGTTCAGAAGCAGGGTCTTCAAGATATACGGGATATACAAGAACCACTGAGGAGTGAACAGGGAGCCCACTAAATGGGTGTGAAGCAATCGCTCCAGTATACTTGTCTTGAATTAGTGGTGGACAGAACATTGTAATTTTTTGCAGTACCATGGGAATTACTCTCAACAACATACAGCTTTTTTACAGTATGTTAGACTAAGTATTTAGACTAGAAGCTAAACTCTGGTATTCAGAATCTGTGAGATTATAGAAAAAGATGGGTTATGCCAGACCTGGTGGCGCACACCTTTAAACCCAGCACTTGGGAGGCAGAGGCAGATGGATCTGAGTTGCGTTCAAGGCCAGCCTGGTCTACATAGCCAGTTCCAGGCCAGCTGCTACAGGGAGACTTTCTCAAAGAGACCAAAACATATCTAGAGAGAGAGAAATAGATGGTTATTCACTTCCAAAGCCCAGGGACTCTCTTGGAAGAGGTGGGCATGCCAGATTGTAAGTCCCAAGAAGGGAAGAATTGTGAGAGTACAGCAAAAATGGACTGGATTTTATTTTTTGTGTAAGCAAACCTCTCCAACTGGGCTTGGGGACCCTGGGTTGTACTGAAAACTAGACGCTGATGTAATTGGGCTGGTATGGACACTCCTCACCTTTGTTGCCTAAGTGAACTTACTGCTGTAATTATTATATATATATATATATATATATATATATTTTTTTTTTTTTTTTTTTGGTCTTTTCGAGACAGGGGTTTATTTTTTTTTTTTTGGAGACAGGGTCCTTCACTGAAGGCTCTAGCCACCTGGAATCCTCTCAGAGATCACACTGAAACCTCTGATCCGATCACTGGATTAAAAAGGTATTGTCAACAAAGCCAGGCGGTGGCACACACCTTTAGCCTAGCACTTGGGGCTGGAGAGATGGCCTAGCATTAAAGCACTGACTGCTCGTGCAGATGACCCGGGTTCAAACCCCAGAACCCACAAGGTGGGCTGAAAAACCATGGCGTTTATCTCTCCAGTTCCAGGGGAATCGGACGCCCTTTCTGACCTCCCGGCATTGCAAGACACGGGTAAAAAATAAATAAATAAAAAAAAAAAAAAAAAAAAAAATAAAGATAAAATAAAATTTTTAAAATTAAAAAACATCGTTGGTTAAAACTAAGGTAGAGGAGCTGGAGAGATAATGGCATTCATCATTATCAACACTGGCTCTCTTACTCCTATAAGACTGGCTATATCAAGAAAACAAATGATACCAAATCGTGGAGAGGTTGTGGGGAAAGGGGTAACACGCATCCACTGCTGGTGGGAATTTAAGCTCATACAGCCCACTGTGGAAAGCAGTGGTGGAGAACCCTTGGAAGTCCTTGAATGAACTTGCACACCCGACGCCAGCCGCCATAACACTTCCTGGACATATACACTCAAGCTCAGCCCCACCGCCAGAGATAACAATGGCCAGCCCATGGTTATTTTCAGATCGCTTCTTCATAGCAAAGACCTGGGAACCAACCCAAATGCCCCCACTGATGAGTGGATAGATAAAATGTGGTACAATCTACACAATTGAGTTCTAGGCAGCAGAGAGAAGATGACAGCATGAAGATTTGCAGAAAGGCTGAGCTAGAAGATATCAGTGCTGAGTGAAGTAACAAGTCCTAGAAAAACAAATGATGAATGTTTTCCCTCCTCTGTGGATCCTAGTGCCAATTACCTATTGTAACTATTTCTTGTGCCAGTCCCTTGAGTTTTTGTCCAAGCAGTTGGGAGTGATGCATATTGGAAACAACAACAACAACAACAACAACAACAGAAAGGACTGCATCAAAGAACTGACTGAAACAGTGAACTTCTGCTCAAAACAGTCAACTTCCACATGGAGAATATTGAGAAAGACTGAGAAAGAGATGAAAAGCATGTTTGACAGAATGCATGAGCTCTGGTGGGGTGGGGGGACAGGGTGGGAGACACGGGTCTAGATTTGATAAATAATATATATATAAATAAATACATTTTAAAAAATAAATAAAAATCAATCAATCAATAAATAAAATATTTAATTAAAAAAAAGAACACTGGCCACTGGCTGCTCTTAGAGGACCTGGGTTTGGTTCCCAGCACCCACATGGCAGCTAATGACCATCTGTAACTCCAGTTCCAGGGGGTCCAAAGCCCTTTTCTGGTGTCTGCAGGCACTGCATGCACCAGTGCACCAGTGCACTTACATCCATACAGGCAAGACACTCATTCACATGAAATAGAAATAAATCCAAAATCATCAATCTCACTATCCTTCCCTCCACATCTTGCTCCACAGACCAACTTCAGGAGCCTGAGCCAATTATTTCATAGCGCCTTCTGGAGTCTTCCTGAAAACCTGCCCAAGACTTTGAGTTGTCACTCTCTCTTTTTTTTTTCCAAAAATATGTACCGTGGTTTGCTTCATTTCTTTTTTCATCATGCATTTACTCGTAAGGATTATAAACATACGCTGTCTCACGAGCGCTCCTCTCCACTTGATACAGGAATATCAGGGTGTCTTTGAAAGCAATGGAGCCTTTCTTTGTTCTCTTATGCTTAGCTTAGAGGCCAGGGTCCTGGAAACTCAACAGCCAACAAAGCCAGCTCAAGCCAGAGGCTTTCAGGTCCTTGTGAATTGAAAGAATGAAATGCATGGAGCACAGAGGGCGAGTTTTAGAAAGGAGGATTTATTATAGGAGGCTTAGGAGAAAGTACAGCAGGAGGAGTCCCTCAGGTACCCTAAGGATACCACTGAGTCTCCTTAGCCAGGAATTAATAAGGATTTAGTGGAGGGAGGAGGGGAAAGGGAGATGAGCTGGTCAGTCCAGTCCTCATTCTGGGTGCCCAGGTCTCTCAACGTCCTGGTCATGTGCTCAGCAGATGGACATGCTAACAACAAACAAGCAAACAAACAAAAAAATAGAAGACTTACTGGCATCCTCAGCCTCTTGCGTGGTGGTGCACGCCTTTAATCCTAGCACTTGGGAGGCAGAGGCAGACAGATCTCTGTGAGTTCAAGGCCAGCCGGGTCTACATAGAGAGCTCCAGGCAAGCTGGGACTAAAAGGGAGACCCTGCCTCAAAAAAGACAAAAAAAAATTTTACTTTTAGTTGGGTGTAGTGGGGAATGCCTTCAATCCCAGCACTGGGGAGGCAGAGGCAGGCAGATCTCAGTGAGTTCAAAACCAGCTTGGTCTACAAAAGGAGCTCCAGGCCATCTGGGCCAGACCCTGTCTCAAAAAAGAACAAAAAGTTTTTTTGGGTCTTTTCGAGACAGGGTCTCCCTGTAGCCCCAGCTGTCCTGGAACTCACTCTGTAGACCAGGCTGGCCTTGAACTCACAAAGATCCACCTGCCTCTGCCTCCCAAGTGCAAGGATTAAAGGCGTGTGCCACCACGCCTGGCAATATATATATATTTTTTTAAATTGTGTATATGGGTGTGTCTGTGTGTGGGTATTTTTATTATTTTTTTATTTTTTTTTATTAATTTTATTTATTTCTGTATGTGTACGAATGTATTGTCTGCATGCAAGTCTGTGCACCCGTGTCGTGCAATGCAGCGGAGGTCAGAAGTGGGCGTCGGATTCCCCTGGAGCTGGAGTTCTCCTGGAGTTGGAGTTTCAAACGGTTCTCAGCCTCCATGTGGGTGCTGGGGATCGAACCCGGGTCCTCTGCAAGAGCGGTCGGCACTCTTAACCGCTAGGCCATCTCTCCAGCCCGTGTGGGTATTTTTAAATTGTGTATGGGTGTGTCTGTGTGTGGGTATGCATGTGACTACAGTATCCACCATGACCAGAAGAGGGCATCAGATCCCCCGGGGCTGAGGTTATAGGAGGTTAAAAGCCCCCAAACGTGGTCCTCTTCAAGAGCAGTACCACACTTATCTGCTGAGCCACCTCTTCAGCCCATACTTTTTTTTCAGAGTCAGTTGTGTTTTGTTTTTGTTTTGTTTTGTCTTGTTTTTTGAGACAGGGTCTCCCTATATCCCCAGCTGACCAGAGCTGGACTTGAACTCACAGAGATCCACCTGCCTCTGCCTCCCAAGTGCTAGGATTAAAGGCGTGCCCCACCATGCCCAACCTAAAGACGGTTCTTAGCCACCATGTGGGAGCTGGGAATCGAACCCGTGTCCTCTGCAAGAGCAGTATGCCCTCTTAACTGCTGAGCCACCTCTCCAGCCCCCAGAGTCACTTTAAAAAAAAATTTTTTTTAATTTTATTTATTTCCGTATGCGTATGAATGTTCTGTCTGCATGCAAGTTTGTGCACCCGTGTTGTGCAATGCCACGGAGGTCAGAAGAGGGTGTAGGACTCCCCTGGAACTGGAGTTCTCCTGGAATTTGAGTTTCAGACGGTTCTCGGCCGCCATGTAGGTGCTGGGGATCGAACCCGGGTCCTCTGTAAGAGCAGTCGGCGCTCTTAACCGCTAGGCTATCTCTCCAGCCCCTCCCAGAGTCACTTTTTAACTGGCTAATTTGTTAGCCAAGCAAAGACATTCATTTACTATGATTAGCATGTTGGATTGCAGCAGCTGAAGAAATGTATACAGAATAAATTTATCTTTGGGTGAGAATAGCTGTTTAAGTGCTAAAAACACAGGGAACAATAGTCAATTTAAAAATAAGGTAGGGCGGACCAGGTGGCACACACCTTTAATCCTAGCACTTGGGAGGCAGAGGCAGTAGGATCTTTGTGAGTTCAAGGCCAGCCTGGTCTACAGAGTAAGTTCCAGGCCAGCTGGGGCTACAGGGAGACCCTGTCTCAAAAAGACCAAAAATAAATAAATAAAATCTAGCACTCGGGAGGCAGAGGCAGGCAGACCTCTGTGAGTTCAAGGACAGCCTGGTCTGCAGAGCAACCTCCAGGCCAGCTGGGACTAAAGGGAGACCCTGTCTCAAAAAGACCAAAAATAAATAAATAAAATCTAGCACTCGGGAGGCAGAGGCAGGCAGACCTCTGTGAGTTCAAGGACAGCCTGGTCTGCAGAGCAACCTCCAGGCCAGCTGGGACTAAAGGGAGACCCTGTCTCAAAAAATACCAACCCCCCCAAAAAAGGATCAGTCATCAGGGCTGAAAAGACTCCAGGGAACTTGCTATTCTTCCAGAATACTGGGGTTCAGTTCCCAAAACCAATGTGGTGTCTAGCAACTGTCTGTAACTCCTGTTCCAGGGGAATCTAATACCCTCATCTGGCCTCTGTGGGCACTGCACCATGCAGGTGCACTTACGCACATGCAGGCAAAACACTCATACACATAAAATATAAAATATTAAAGAAATTAGCTGGGTGTGGTGGTGCATGCCTTTTATCTCAACTGCAGAAGGTGGATCTTGGTGAGATCAAGGCCAGCTAGGGCTACAGGGAGATCCTGTCTCCAAAAGACTGAAGAAAAAAAAAAGCAGAATTCCCCAATTTGCTTTTCCACACAGAACTGGTATGTTGTTATTATTATTACTACTATTATTATTATTTTGGTCTTTTTGAGACAGGGTCTCCCTGTAGCCCCAGCTGTCCTGTAACTCAATCTGTAGACCAGGCTGGCCTTGAACTCACAGAGATCTGCCTGCCTCTGCCTCCCAAGTGCTGCTGGGATTAAAGGCACGCACCACCATGCCCGGTTTTTGTTTTTTGTTTTTAAGTTTAAAGCTAAGAAAATTTTCTCGGGCAAGTAATATTGAGTCACAAGACAAAAAGAATCTTCTTCCTTTTCCTCCTCCTCCTCCTCTTTCTTGTCTGAATTTTTTTAAGCTTTGCTCAGTGTGGCATGATCTTTTTTTTTTTTAATGTGTGTAAGTGCATTACCTGCATATGTGTAAGTGCACACATTTCGTGCAATGCCCTGAAATAGATGGTTTTAGCCACTATGTGGGTGCTGGGAATTGAACCTGGGTCCTCAGCAAGAGCAGTCAGTGCTCCCAACCACTAAGCCATCTCTCCAGCCCGTCTGTTTGAATTTTGAGCCAGGGTCTTGCTATGTAGCCCTGAACTCATGATCCTCTTGCCTGTCATGTCATAAGTACACCATGTCAGAAACATAGATATGCTTGTGTCTTTTCACAACATCAGAATTTCTTTCCTTTTTGTTTTTTGTCTTTTTGAGACAGGGTAGCCACAGTTGCCTTGGAATTCATTATGTAATCTAGGCTGGCCTTGAACTAGCAGAGATCCACTTGCCTCTGCCTCCTGAGTGCTGGGATTAAAGGCATGCACCACCTTGCCTGGCTTAATATCAGAATTTCTTATAATAACAATAAATTCTCAAGCTATGTCAGGTTTGTTTTTTTTTCTCATATCTTGGAAGCACCTGAGTGAAGCTGCCAAGAGGGTTTAAGAATGCAGTTTTCTTGTCTTTTTTTTTTCTTTTTTTTCTTTAATTTTATAATAAAATTATAACAAAATACAGCAACACACAGAGAACAGTTCAGTTAACAAACCCAGAGCCCCAGATATGTCAGTAACAATACAAAGGTTGGTGACTAGTCAGTCCAACAGGTCAAGTACACATGAAACTCTCAATTATTTTCCATTATGCTAATTTTGTTTAAATATTTCCATACAACCAACCACCACCACCCTTCAATCACACTGGTACACCAAACCAAATTACAGGTAAGGACTGCCTCGGGGTAATTTACAATCTCCTATAAGCTGTTGTGTGGCTTGAGAGGGGACTCAGGGTCTTCAGTAATTACTTATGCATGTACCTACTTTAAAAGAAAAGAAAAAACAAAACAGTAAAATCAGTAGTTTGGTAACCTTGGCACTTGGGAGGCAGAGACAGAAGGACCATCCTGAGTTTGAGGCCAGCCTGGTCTACATAACAAGAACTTGTCTCAAAAAAACAAACAAAAAGTATTTTTGAAGCAGCGGATGAGACATCTACACTACTGACCCATATCAAAGGATGTGGCAATGGCAAGACTGTGGCTGAGGACCACAGAAACCATATATCTGGCCTTCACAGGATCCGAACGCCATTCATCACACTTTGATCTCCAAAGGGAATCCTTGCATTCCTCCATGTAAGTACTTGCTAATTTTAAAGACAAGAGAACCTATGGTCTGTGGGGAGGAAGTAACAGCAAGTGTTTAAGAAGTCAGGAGGCCAGGGGACCGAATGGCAGTCACCTGGGACTCTGCTTGCTCTATTTGCAAGTCTTTGTGAAAGAGGAAACATGGCCGGCTTAGGACTAGCAGAGACCTTTAATGAGAGAAGCCAACACTCAACTCTGCACTTCTCCCCCAGCAGGCCCAGTGCATAGGAGAGGAACCACAGTAAGGCACTTACCAAGCTCGTCTGGGCACAGGGAGGGAGAAACCCATCCAGACAACATCTAAGTTCAGGGAAGTCAGGACAGTGAGGCCCTATACTCAACCTGTGCATTTCTGGTGCCCAGCGGTGGGCCCTGAGGCCAAGAGTCTGCAGAATAAGTGAACACATGGGCTTGGCTGGGTCAGGCCTTCCCGCTGATGGGCCCTCCATCCACCCTGGCTCGCTGGCGGTCAGGTCGTACTTCACGGAAACGATGAGGAAGAGGAGGAGTGTAGTTCCCTGGATGGCAGCCTGCAGGAAGAAGTAGTAGTTGAGGTAGCAACTGTTGATGTTTCCGAAGTCTGTGTGGCTGCTCATCCACGCGATGGCTTTGATGGATACCAGTGCCAATAGTCCTGAGCCCACAAAGGACCTGTTAGAGTTCGAGCATCCACACCAGACACACAGAAAGATGGAAAACCAAGACTTTATTTCGGGGAAAAAAGTAAACCAGCATGCTGGGGTGCTGATAACTTGGCTCGCAGGCCTTTTATACAGGGTCTAGGGGAATTTTAGCAGGGTTTGGGTAACTTCTAGCCTTATTGGATAATAACAGGCTTACAGTTCATGGTTAGGTCAGCCCACCTGCCCCCACACACCAACAGTTAACTTTAGACACCATCCTGCAACTGGAATGAGAAAATGTTGGGTCAGTCCATCTGCCCTCACATACCAACAGTTATCTTCAACAAGTTTAAGTTAGCTGTTCTTGAGGCCTTGAGCAACTGTCTTTGAGCAATCGACCTTTTCCCTGAATTGGGCAGGTTCCAGTAATGGTGGCTATACTCAAAATGGAGTCAGTGTGGGCCTCTCTTATAGACCCAATGCTTGCTCTATTTGCAAGTCTTTGTGAAAGAGGAAACATGGCCGGCTTAGGACTAGCAGAGACCTTTAATGAGAGAAGCTAACACTCAACTCTGCACTTCTCCCCCAGCAGGCCCAGTGCCCAGGAGACAGACCACAGTAAGGCATTTACTTTGAGAGAAGAAGAACAGCCCCATGACAGCACTCTGCATGGACTTGGGAGCAGCCGAGTATGCAAACTCTAGACCTGCTATACTCGAAAATATCTCGCTGATGCCAATGAGCACGTACTGTGGGACCTGCCACCAGATGGGCAGGTCAGCAGCATGGGACACCACACCACCGATAGTCTGATTGATGGTTCTCTCTCTCATGAGGTCCAGCCTTTTACGCTCCAAGATTCCCACGGCAAAAGCCGAACACATGACGAAAAACATCACCACAGCAATCCTGTTCAGGGAGGACGGAAGCAGCCCATCCTCCCTGAGGTCTCCTGAGCACCGGGTCCACCAGCTTGTCCGGAGCCGGATGAGCAGGAGAATCAGCACTGCATCAAACATGGTGAGCCAGGCTGCAGGGAACGCATGGTGGGTGGTAGTAATACTTGACATTTCTGGAATCTTCAGATGAAGACTCTGTAATACATATGTGGTCTGCATTTGGAAGTACACTGTCCAGTAAGGAATCAGAGGCAAGAACACGGGCACGATCTTGACCAGGGCTTTCATCCCTTCCACTTTGTCTTCTGTGACCGGCCCTCCGTACGACATCTTACATGAATCAAACAGACTGTGTTTAGAGGATTGTTGAAAGACCCCAATGCCTTCACCAGGCCGCCGCTGCCCACCTCTCTGCGAGCAGCAGCTGTAGGTCAGTATCCTGAGCACGTCTGTGAAGGAACTGCCATCGGGAGGCTTTGTGATGAAGACTCGCTGGGCACAGAGGAAGACCAGGAAAGCAACAGCCACACAGACAGTGGGGATGAGGTAGCCAGCGAAAAAGTTCACATTCTGCTGAGCGTTGGCGATGCCTCCTAAGGACAGAATGGCTCCCAAGTTGATGCTCCAGTAAAACCAACTGAAAAACCTCTGAGTGGCTTCTGGACCTCGACCTTTGACCTAAACAACAGGGATGACAAACATGCTTGAGAACATGGAATCCTTCTGAATTTTTATTCAGTTTTCTTGTCTTTACTTTGCCAAGTAGTTGTGATTTTCCTTTGTGGGAACCATTGGCAATCAGGAGTTCTTTTATTTGAATCTTATTTATTGCTAATATTAACTATCAGATCACATATTATATATCACACAGTAATTACATCCCTCTATATGTATATGTGTAGGTTACAGAATGACTACAAAAGAATTGTCCGGAGTGGTGGCACATGCCTTTAATCCCAGCACGTGAGAGGCAGAGGCAGGCAGATATCTGTGAGTTCAAAGCCAGCCTGGTCTACATACGGAGCTCTAGGCCAGCTGGGACTAAAGGGAGATCCTGTCTAAAAAAAAGTCTTAAAAAAAAAAAAAAAAAAACAAAAAAAAACTTAAAGAGGCCACAGAGGAATTCAAGGAATTTCAAAGAGGCAGAAAAAATTGACAGATTATGCAAGAGGGTCTTTTGAAAGGTTTCAGGCATCTGTATGAAAGGAAGGAGCCTTGCGGGCGTGGTGGTGCCCGCCTTAATCCTAGCACTTGGGCGGCAGAGGCAGGAGAATCTTGTGAGATCTCCAAGGCCAGCATGGTCTACGAAGTGAGTTCCATGACAGCTGGGGGCTACAGGGCACCCTGTATCAAAAAAGACAAAAAAAAAAGAAGAAGAAAGAAAGGAGGAAGTCTCAGAGCCAAGCTGAAGGGCCATAGGGTTGAGTCAAACTCCTGAAGTGAGGGGTAGGACTATAGAAGCCGTGGAGGTGAAGTATAGGACTGACTCCAGATAGATGAACAAGAGGAAAAATAGCAGTTCAAATAGGCCTTGAGAGCAAGCCAAGCTGAAGCTTGTAGGACAGTCAGGAGTTCTCTGCCTATTACCGCCTTGCGCACACTGAGAAGTCAGATGTCAGCTTGTTGAGGGCCACTATCCTGGAACCACAATTTCAGTTGCCCTTGTCTTGACAGAGTCCATGTGAAAGTGTTGCTCCCCTTCTAGATCTGGTGTGCTCAGTAAGTTGTCAGGCCTAGTTTTCTGGTATGATTTTAGTATGTCCACGTGCTTCTGTGGTCCCAATCTACTTTGGTAAGTTTATTGGGTGGTATCCTTTTTACACTTAGGAATAAGTTATGAAGCTGAGGTTGTCCTAATTACATGAAGGCCCTGGTGAAATCTCCACCGGGCATGGTGGTGCACTCTGTAACTGCAGCACTTGGAGGTGAAGGTAGTAGGCTCAGACGCTCAAGGCCATCCTCAGCTACGGAGTGAGTTAAGGCCAGCCTGCGCTTACAGGACATTCTGGTTTGTTTGTTGTTTCTCAGATTTTTTTTTTTTTTTCCCAAAATCCAATTTTTATTGAAGTTTTTACATTCATATAAAATTTCCCAATCAAATCTAGACCCTTCCTTGTCCCCCATCCCGCCAGCAGCTCATGCATTCTGCCAAATGTTTTTTTTCATCTTTTTCTCAGGTCTCTTTTAAATTTTTGAGTTGCAGAAGTTTACTGTTTTGGGCCAGGAAGTTCCACCATCTGAGCACTCTGGGGGTCTTTTTGTGGTATTTTTTGTTGTTTGTTTGTTTGTTTTTGTTTTTTGGGTTTTTTTGGTCTTTTCAAGACAGGGATCTCCCTGTAGCCACAGCTGTCACGGAACTTTGCTTTGTAACAGGCTGGCCTCGACTCAGAAAGATCGCCTGCCTCTGCCTCACAAGTTGCTTGGATTAAAGGCGTGCGCACCATGCCTGGCTGTGTTTGGGTTTGTTTTTTTTTTTTAAATTATTTCTTATGTGTATGAGTGTACTTACTGTCTGCATGTAGGTGGTTCCCTATGTCGTGCATGCCGCGGAGGTCAGAAGAGGGTGGTGATTCCCCTGGAATGGAGTGTTAAAGAATGGTTTTTAGCTGCCCTGTGGGGTGCTGGGGAATCAAACCTTGGTCCTAAGAGCAGTACGTTGCGCTCCTAAAACGCTTGAGCCATCTTCTCCAGTTGCCAGGATTCTGTTTTTTTAAAAAAGGTATTGTCAGTCTGTGCCTCATGGGTTACACTGGTGGTAGATGGTGGTGTCTAAGTGCACCAGGTGCGGGGTTGTCCTGCGTCTGCATTTGCACTCAAAATGGAGTACTATTTGTAAAACAGAGTCACTCAGAGCTGGGCACAGTCTTAAAACTACCATTTAAGAAATGTGGAGTAACTTATTTCAAGGCTTCTGCTTCCCGAGTAATGGGATTAAAATGCACACCCCCACACCAGCTGCATGTTAGAATCTGAGCAGTGCTTTACAGATGTCCATGCAAGTACAAAGGAGATTTCTGTATTCTGAATTTCATTTAACGCTGGAGTTAGACTTTCACCTAATCTCTGGTTGGAAATTGTTATCATGTTAAAAGGCAAAATTCAAGAGAATGATATATTTCTATAACTGACTTCCAAGAGATTAATATATCAACTTTAAGTTATAACCTTAGGTGATATCAGTAATAGATAGTGCCTGTGTGCAAAGATACATTTCTTTTTGCGTCTTTTTGAGACAAGGTCTCCCTTTAATCCAAGCTGGCCTGGAAGTCTTTGCTATAATTAGACCAGGCTGGTCTTGAAACTGAAAGCGATCCGCCTCTGCCTCTGCCTCCTGAGTGCGGATTAAAGGCATGTACCACATACACCTGGCTTTACTTTTGTGGGGAGGATATGCTGAATGACAGTATTAATGTGTTAGAGGTTACATAAAGAACAATTACTGAAGTCAGGCTCTCTCCTCCTTTTGGGTTCCACACTCAAGTTGTCTGGATGCGTGGCAAGCACCTTTAGCCACTGACCCATCTGGCTAGCCAAAGTACATTTGCTTTTACAAAAAGATATATTTGAAATACGTCAGTTACAATGTTGTATTAACTGGTTTTCTTTATCTTTCTTTTTTTTTTTTTTTTTTTTTTCTTTTGAGCCAGGCTCACTATGCCCCAAGCTCGGCTGGAAAACTCACTCTGTAGACCAGACTGGTTTAACTCCCAGAAGGAATCCTGCCTGTCCTATGCCTTTCCAAGTGCTGGATTAAAGATATGCCCACCATGCCTGGCTTAAAGAGTTCCTCAGGCGCCATGTGGGTTCTGGGAAATTGAACCAGGGGTCCTCCACGAACCGTGGTGCTCTTAAACACCGGAGCATCTATCCAGCCCCTTAACTGGCTTATTCTTTTGTTCTATTATATGTTATCCTTGTCTCTGCTAACTCACAAGGCTGGACCTGAAAGTGTGCATTATTGACCTTTTACAGGAGACCCATCTGTCATGCCTTTCTAGAGAAATGTAAAGTAAAATCTAACTGGAAATCTTAAAAAACTGAAATGAAAGGCTTTCAAGCAATAAAGGACAAGTTGGGCACCTGAGGATGAGCCCAAATAATTCGTGAAAATATAACACACAATTATTGCATAGTAAGTCAGGTAAAAACCATTCTTGCTCTGGTGCTTTTTTTGAGCCAATCTCTAATGTCAGATTCTTCCAGAAGATGGCTCCCTTTATTTAGTTTATGGAAATAAGAAAGCCAAAAAGAAAAGTGAAAGGTTACAATAAACACTCATATACTTATGGCTTTGATTACATCACCAACATTTTATGATTGTTTTATCACATTCTGTTCATCTATTCATAAGTTGTGTCTTTTAAACTTGTCAGTACACCTCTCTAAATACCTCAGCATGTGCTGTATTAATAGTGTTGGGTCCAAAAATTGCACAAAAAAACCTCTCAAGTCCAGGATTCAATATTTGATACAAATATTTATTTAATTTGCTGCTGGTGCACCAGAACCAAATTAAGAAAACTGATGCAGGGGCTGGAGAGAGGCCTAGCGGTTACGCGCGCCAACTGCTCTTGCGAGGACCAGGTTTCGATCCCCTACCAACCACATGGCGGCTGGAAACCGCTGTATAAACTCCAATTCCAGGGAACTCCAGTTCCCGGGGAATCCGGGATACCCTCGTGCTGACCTCCACGGCTATTTACATGGCACGGGTGCATCCTAACATACATGCAGCCAAGTACACTTCTACACTTTAAAAAAACAATCCACAATTGGGGCTGGAGAGATGCTCAGCAGTTAAGAGCACTGTACCTGCCCTTGCAGAAGACCAGTTTCAATTCCCAGCACCCACTATGGTGGCCTAGAATGGTTCTTAGGCCACGCTTGGGTGGCACATGCCTTTAATCTCAGCCTCCAGAGGCATCGGCAGGGCAATAACTGTGAAGTCAAGGCCAGACTGGTCTAACATAGCAAGCTCCAGGCCCGCTGGGACTAAGAAGACCCTGTCAAAAAAAAAAAAAAAAAAAAATCCACAATGCAGCAGGATGTGGGTTACATTGCTTTAAATCCAGGCACTCCCAAGGCAGAGGCCCAGGGGGTGGATTTCGTGGAGGTAAGGCCAGGGCCAGGTACTACACATTGATTCCAGGCCAGATTCGGCTACAAGGAGACCCTGCTCATATGTAATTCATTGGGCTGACACCCACACCTCTTCTTCCCTCTTCCAGTACTCCCTCGGGGCCAACCAGCTCCAACCTCTTTAGGCTGTGCTGCTTTGCTTAGCTACTATAAAAACTTTGTTAAAATACTATGTCTCTGAACTGAATTATTTCTTATAAAATAGTAATAACCATGTGCGTGCCGGGATTCAAAACCCCAGTCTTCCTGAAGAACACCCAGTGTTTCTAACTGCTGAGCATCTCTCGAGCCTAGAGACCCCCTTTATAACAATTTGAAGTATCACATTTCCTATACCCTGAAATGAACAATCCCTACATTTAGACAATCGTAATTACCCTAACCCACCACGATTAGACTGTTTACCATTAACCAGGAAAGGTCCTTCTTTATTGTTATTCCTTCACCATCCCAAGGCCAGAGGCAACCAATTTATGATGCAACATACACAAAAGGTCACATAATTTTGTCTGACTGCGAACGTATTTATATATGTACAATATACATATTATAATCATTCATGTAAGTTTTCTTCCAAGTACATTTTTTTTTTTCGGTCTTTTCGAGACAGGGTCTCCCTGTAGCCCAGCTGTCGAACTTGTTCTGTCGACCAGTTCTGGCTTTGAACTTACCAAGATCCACCTGCCTCTACAAGTGCCTCGGATTAAAGGTGTGCCCCACCCTGCCCGGCTTTTTTTTTTTTTTTTTTAGAAAGGGTCTCCCTTTAGTACCGCTGGCCTGGAACTCCGTATGTGGCCAGCCTGGCCCTTGTTAAATCACAGAGGATCCACCTGCCTCTGCCTCCTGACTGCTGGGATTAAAGGCATTGCACCACCACCTGGCCTCCAAGTACCATAATTTTTTGAGACAGAATCTCTCATTAAACCCGGGATGGCTTACAACTTACACCTCTATCTCTGAAGTGCTGGAACACCATTGTGCATCAGCTTGCCCAGAGTTTTATGCAGTTGATTGGGGATTGAAACCCCTGAGATTTATCGCATGCTAGGACAAATTACCACTAACACCTGAGTAAATAGAACATAGACAATATTGCTTATTAAAGTTGTTACGTAAACCAAATTTACTCAATTATATTGTTTTTGAATACTGATTATGGATATATTTCATTATTATTAACACTATTCTTTTTTTTTTTTTGTTTGTTTTTGTCTTTTCGAGACAGGGTCTCCTCACCTGTAGGCCCAGCTGTCCTTGAACTCACTTTGTAGGACAGGCTGGCCTTGAACTCACAAAGATCCTCCTGCCTCTGCCTCCCAAGTGCCTAGGATTAAAGGCAAGTGCAACCATTTAACCAGCTCTATTCAAATTCTAACACCTGATCTCCCTATATCAGTAAACATTATCCCAACACTGGGGAGGCAGAAACAAATGGATCTCTGTGAGTTTGAGGTCAGGCTGGTCTCCATAGTGAAGCTCCAGGTGACAGCTGGGGGGTGGGGGGGAAACTACAGGGAGACCCTGTCCCCAAAAGACAAAAAAAAATAAAAATAAAAACAAAATGCCATGGGGGTGGGAGCAGGAGAGATGGCTCAGAGCTGAAGAGTGTTTGCTGTTTATCCAGAGGACCCAAGTCAGTTTCCAGCACCCACATCAGGGCCTCGCACTCACCTGTAACTCCAGCTCCTGGGGATCTGATCCCCTCTTCAGACCCCCATGGCACCTGCACTAGTGTGCACATAAGCCCCACAGATATATACATATACACACACACACATAATTAAAAATAACTTAAAAAAAAAAAAAAAAATTTTGTATTATTTTATGTGTATGAGTGTACTGTCTGCATGTCGGTAGGTACACCCGTGTCATGAAATTCTTGTGGAGGTCAGAAGAGGGGTGCGGATTCCCCTGGAACTGGAGTCAAGACAGTTCCTAACCATTGTGGTGGTTTGAATGAGTGTCCCCATAGGCTCTAAGTACTCAGACACAGTTTATGTGGTTGTTTGGGGAGGGTCATGAAACATTTACTAGGTGTGGCCATGCTGGAGGAAGTGTGTCACTGTGGGCAGGCTTAGTGAGTTTTAACGGGTCTCGTGGTCTACAGTTGCTCTCTTCTCTGCTTCATGTGCTCTTTGTAAGATGTGACCCTCGGGCTTGCTGCTCCAGTATCCAGCCGCCATGCCTCCCGCCACAATGAACTTCTAATTCACTGGAACCACCAATTGTAAGCTCAAATAAACTATTCCTTCTATAAGTTCCTTCGGTCATGGTGCTTTATCACACGACACAGAAAAGTGACTAATACAACTGCCATGTGGGTCGTGGGAATCAAAACCCCGGTCCTCTGCAAGAAGCAGTTCCTTGCTCTTACCATGTGGAGCCATCTCTTCCAGCCCCCAAAATAAAATTTTTTAAAAAAATAAACTGCCATGCTGTGGGAAGGGGTCATTTCTACTATGGAATCATCCGGCCAGCAACTCACTATGTAGACCACTGTCCTTGAACTCAGAGATCTGCCTGCCTCTGCTGGGATTAACCATGTGCTCCATCATTGCTGGCCCTTAAAAATGTTTTTTATTTATTTTTTTTTTTTTTTTTTTTTTTTTTTTTTTGCCTAGCGGTTAAGAGTGACCGACTGCTCTTGCAGAGGACCGGTTCGAACCCAGCACCCACCATGGCAGCTGAGAAACCGTCTGTAACTCCAAATTCCGGAGCACTTCATTTCAGGGGAATCCGATGCCCTCTTCTTGACCTCTGCAGCATTTGCATGCCACGGGTGCACAAACCTACATCCAGCCAATACCATTCATCCACATTAAATAAATAAATAAATAAATAAACTAAGCGTCCAGTCTCTATATCGCTGTAGTTTCACAATTCACCCCAATCTCAGCCCTTACATTCTACCATTCCCCTCTCCGCAGATTGTTCCCCTAGGCTTAGAAGGAAAAGGGGTACAGGGGGACAAGAAGCAAAACATTCTCTTTCTCTGTGACATGTTGTTTTGACTCTTGATCAGTTCAGGCTGTTTCATTTCATGGGTTGGCAGTTTATCCCGAAATAACTTTTCTCTACTAATGAAGCATAAGCCATTAGATATATACAAGCATTTAAACGTTACTAATTATTATGGTAGGTGACGTTGGTATAGACCCGATGTTTGGAGGTATGCTCATCATGAACTTTAGTTTTTGTCTGTAAACGATGACCCGGTCTTATGTGGCTTTTATAACATCTTCTAAGGCACTAGGAGTACATAAGTTTGGGCATCCAGCCATGAATTATTCCCCAAGGAGAGAGCTACTAGCAATTAGATTTTGGATATACAGTCATAGGGCTGGGCCACTGCTGTGCAGTATTTTCAGGCAGGGTTTCGGTATAACTGATTCGTGATGGCCGGAGACTTGCTTGACTCACGGAGATGATATTTGCTTTATTGATTTAATGCCCTTTGGTAACCCCGGCATTCCAGGGACCAAATGTACACTTGCAAAGGTGATCTCAATACATCTCCCCAGCTTTCAGCAGTTCTTTCACACAGCAGGGCCATCACAGGCCTCTCTTCTTGCACATATCCCAGTCTATAGGCAAGAAGCCTTTAACTTTTTGGGGGCTTGGATTTCCTAGCCAAAATTCCTTGGCTGAATAATCCTTTGCTGATATCAGAGCTTTCCGTACTAATATATTTTGCTTCATTACACAGCTTATAAAGACCCCTTTAGTATTCTATTTAGATCTGAATAGAGCGACTAATAAACTTTGGACAGTTCCTAGTCTATCGTCAAATTAAAGCCGTATTTTTTTTTTTAGAGATTACCTCTATACCCAGTCTGCTCTAATTACAGTTAGGGAATGACTTCATTCCATCATGTTTTCTTTGTTCTACGAACGGATGTAGAGCGGGCTTGGTTGTGCCACATTTACTTCTCGCCACTTGGACGAAGCAGAAGGCAGGCCAGACTTTGTGAGTTCCAGCCACCTGTTCTACAGAGTGAGTCAGGAGAGCTGGGGCTACAGGGAGACCCTTTGTCTCGAAAATAGCTCAAAATAAAAAATAAACTAAAGAAATAAGAAAAGGAGGTAAGATAAGCTCTTTTATTTAAAAATCTTTGCAGCTGCTCCTGGAAGGTAAAGTTCATTCGGACTCCTTTCTAAACAGTTATTACAAATAGGTCCACAGAGATGTCTAATGCCGTAGCGTCTGAGGCTTTTCTTCCTTAATGGTTTTTTAAGATGGGCCAACTTTTCTGCTAGTATTTTTTGGTATATCCTGCACAATGGAAAGCTGTATCTTTCTTTCTCAGCCATTAAGTGGTTNAAACAAAAAACAAGAGAGGAACAACCAGGATAGAAGAAGAAAGAGAAGAATCCCAAGAGAATGGTATTGATCAGGTCTTCAACAGAATAATAGATGAAAATTTCCCCAAACTAAAAAAAAAAAAGACAAACCCATGCAAATACAAGAAGCACACAGGACAACAAACAGATAAGATCAGAAAAGAAACTCCCCGACGGGCCTGGTGGTGTGTGGCCTTTAATCCTAGCACTTGGGAGGCAGAGGCAGGCAGATCTTTGTGAGTTCAAGGCCAGCCTGGTCTAAGAGTGAGTTCCAGGACAGCTGGGGCTACAGGGAGACCCTGTCTCAAAAAGACAAAAAAAGAAGAAGAAAGAAAGGAGGAAGTCTCAGAGCCAAGCTGAAGGGCCATAGGGTTGAGTCAAACTCCTGAAGTGAGGGGTAGGACTATAGAAGCCGTGGAGGTGAAGTATAGGACTGACTCCAGATAGATGAACAAGAGGAAAAATAGCAGTTCAAATAGGCCTTGAGAGCAAGCCAAGCTGAAGCTTGTAGGACAGTCAGGAGTTCTCTGCCTATTACCGCCTTGCGCACACTGAGAAGTCAGATGTCAGCTTGTTGAGGGCCACTATCCTGGAACCACAATTTCAGTTGCCCTTGTCTTGACAGAGTCCATGTGAAAGTGTTGCTCCCCTTCTAGATCTGGTGTGCTCAGTAAGTTGTCAGGCCTAGTTTTCTGGTATGATTTTAGTATGTCCACGTGCTTCTGTGGTCCCAATCTACTTTGGTAAGTTTATTGGGTGGTATCCTTTTTACACTTAGGAATAAGTTATGAAGCTGAGGGTGTCTAATATACATGAAGCCCTGGGTTGAAATCTCCACAGGGCATGGTGGTGCACCTCTGTAACTGCAGCACTTGGAGGTGAAGGTAGTAGGCTCAGACGCTCAAGGCCATCCTCAGCTACGATGTGAGTTTAAGGCCAGCCTGAGCTACAGGACATTCTGGTTTTGTTTGTTTGTTTCTCAGATTTTTTTTTTCCCAAAGCCAATTTTTATTGAAGTTTTGTACATTTCATATAAAATTTCCCAATCAAATCTAGACCCCTTCCTTGTCCCCCATCCCGCCAGAGCTCATGCATTCTGCCAAACATGTTTTTCATCTTTTTCTCAGTCTCTTTTAAAATTTTTGATGCAGAAGTTTACTGTTTTGGGCAGAAGTTCACCATCTGAGACTCTGGGGGTTTTTTGTGGTGTTTTTTGTTTGTTTGTTTGTTTGTTTTTGTTTTTTGGGGTTTTTTTGGTCTTTTCAAGACAGGATCTCTCTGTAGCCCCAGCTGTCCTGGAACTTGCTTTGTAGACCAGGCTGGCCTCGAACTCAGAAAGATCCGCCTGCCTCTGCCTCCCAAGTGCTGGGATTAAAGGCGTGCGCCACCATGCCTGGCTGTGTTTGGGTTTGTTTTTTTTTTTTTAATTATTTCTTATGTGTATGAGTGTACTTACTGTCTGCATGTAGGTTGGTGCACCTATGTCGTGCAATGCCGCGGAGGTCAGAAGAGGGTGTTGGATTCCCCTGGAACTGGAGTTAAAGATGGTTTTTAGCTGCCATGTGGGTGCTGGGAATCAAACCTTGGTCCTCTGCAAGAGCAGTTGGCGCTCCTAACCGCTGAGCCATCTCTCCAGTGCCGAGATTCTGTTTTTTTAAAAAAAGGTATTTGTCAGTCTGTGCCTCATGGGTTACACTGGTGGTAGATGGTGGTGTCTAAGTGCACCAGGTGCGGGGTTGTCCTGCGTCTGCATTTGCACTCAAAATGGAGTACTATTTGTAAAACAGAGTCACTCAGAGCTGGGCACAGTCTTAAAACTACCATTTAAGAAATGTGGAGTAACTTATTTCAGCTTAGCTTCCAGAGTACTGGGATTACAAATGCACACCCCCACACCAGCTGCATGTTAGAATCTGAGCAGTGCTTTACAGATGTCCATGCAAGTACAAAGGAGATTTCTGTATTCTGAATTTCATTTAACGCTGGAGTTAGACTTTCACCTAATCTCTGGTTGGAAATTGTTATCATGTTAAAAGGCAAAATTCAAGAGAATGATATATTTCTATAACTGACTTCCAAGAGATTAATATATCAACTTTAAGTTATAACCTTAGGTGATATCAGTAATAGATAGTGCCTGTGTGCAAAGATACATTTCTTTTTTGGTCTTTTTGAGACAAGGTCTCCCTTTAATCCAAGCTGGCCTGGAGCTTGCTATATAGACCAGGCTGGTCTTGAACTGACAGAGATCCGCCTGCCTCTGCCTCCTGAGTGCTGGGATTAAAGACGTGTGCCACTACACCTGGCTTTATCTTTTGTGGGAGATATGCCTGAATGACAGTGAATGTGTAGAGGTCAAAGAACAATTTACTGAAGTCAGCTCTCTCCTACCTTTTGGGTCCAAACTCAAGTTGTCAGGATGGGTGGCAAGCACCTTTAGCCACTGACCCATCTGGCTAGCCAAAGTACATTTGCTTTTACAAAAAGATATATTTGAAATACGTCAGTTACAATGTTGTATTAACTGGTTTTCTTTTTCTTTCTTTTTTTTTTTTTTTTTTTTTTTTTTTTGAGACAGGTTCTTCCTATAGCCCCAGCTGGCCTGGAACTCACTCTGTAGACCAGACTGGCCTTGAACTCACAGAGATCTGCCTGCCTCTGCCTTCCAAGTGCTAGGATTAAAGATATGCACCACCATGCCTGGCTTAAAGATGGTTCTCAGGCGCCATGTGGGTTCTGGGAATTGAACCAGGGTCCTCCACAGAGCAGTTGGTGCTCTTAAACACTGAGCCATCTCTCCAGCCCTTAACTGGCTTTCTCTTTTGTCATATATGTATCCTCTGTTTTTGCTAACTCACAAGGCTGAAAGTGTGCATTATCTGACCTTTTACAGAGACCATCTGTCATGCTCTATTCTAGAGAAAGTAAAATCTAAACTGGAATTTAACCACTGAAAGGCTTTCCAGACAAAAAGGACAAGTTGGGCACCTGAGGATGAGCCCAAATAATTCGTGAAAATATAACACACAATTATTGCATAGTAAGTCAGGTAAAAACCATTCTTGCTCTGGTGCTTTTTTTGAGCCAATCTCTAATGTCAGATTCTTCCAGAAGATGGCTCCCTTTATTTAGTTTATGGAAATAAGAAAGCCAAAAAGAAAAGTGAAAGGTTACAATAAACACTCATATACTTATGGCTTTGATTACATCACCAACATTTTATGATTGTTTTATCACATTCTGTTCATCTATTCATAAGTTGTGTCTTTTAAACTTGTCAGTACACCTCTCTAAATACCTCAGCATGTGCTGTATTAATAGTGTTGGGTCCAAAAATTGCACAGAAAAACTCTCAAGCCCAGGATTCAATCTTTGATACAAAATTTATTTAATTTGCTGGTGCACCAGAACCCAATTAAGAAAACTGATGCAGGGGCTGGAGAGATGGCCTAGCGGTTAAGAGCGCCAACTGCTCTTGCAGAGGACCAGGTTTCTATCCCCACCACCCACATGGCGGCTGAGAACCGTCTGTAACTCCAATTCCAGGAGAACTCCAGTTCCAGGGGAATCCGACACCCTCTTCTGACCTCCACGGCATTACATGGCACGGGTGCACCAACCTACATGCAGACAGTACACTTATACACTTAAAAAAAAAATCCACAATGTGGGGCTGGAGAGATGGCTCAGCAGTTAAGAGCACTGACTGCTCTTGCAGAGGACCCAGGTTCAATTCCCAGCACCCACATGGTGGCTAAGAATGGTCTTAGGCCACGCGTGGTGGCACATGCCTTTAATCTCAGCACTCAGGAGGCAGAGGCAGGGCAATAACTGTGAAGTCAAGGCCAGACTGGTCTACATAGCAAGCTCCAGGCCAGCTGGGACTACAGGAAGACCCTGTCTCAAAAAAAAAAAAAAAAAATCCACAATGCAGCAGGATGTGGTGTTACATGCCTTTAAATCCCGGCACTCCCAAGGCAGAGGCAGGGGGGTGGATTTCCGTGAGGTTAAGGCCAGCCAGGTCTACACATTGAATTCCAGGCCAGATAGGGCTACAAGGAGACCCTGTCATATGTAATTCATTGGGCTGACACCCACACCTCTTATTCCCCCTCTCTCCAGTACTCCCTCTGGGCCAACCAGCTCCAATCCCTCTTAGGAGTGCTTGCTTTGCTTAGCTAAATAAACTTCTGTAAAACTATGTCTCTTGACTGAATTATTTCCTTCTAAAATAGAAATAACCATGTGCGTGCCGGGATTCAAACCCCAGTCTTCCTGAAGAACACCCAGTGTTCTTAACTGCTGAGCCATCTCTGCAGCCCTAGAGACCCCCTTATAACACTTTGAAGTAACATTCATATACCATGAAATGAACAATCCCTAAATTTAGACAATTGTAATTAACCCTCAACCCACCAAGATGTAGAATGTTACCATTAACACAGAAAGTGTCCTCTTTATTAGTTATTCCTTCACCATCCCAGCCAGAGGCAACCAATGTTCTGATGCATACATACACAAAAGGTCAATAATTTTGTCTGATGCAGAACTTATTATATATGTACACATATACATATTATAATCATTCATGTAAGTTTTCTTCCAAGTACCATTTTTTTTTTTCTGGTCTTTTCGAGACAGGGTCTCCCTGTAGCCCCAGCTGTCCTGCAATTCGTTCTGTAGACCAGTCTGGCCTTGAACTTACAAAGATCCACCTGCCTCTGCCTCCCAAGTGCTAGGATTAAAGGCACGCGCCACCATGCCCGGCTTTTTTGTCTGAGACAGGGTCTCCCTTTAGTCCCAGCTGGCCTGGAACTCGCTATGTAGACCAGGCTGGCCTTGAACTCACAGAGATCCACCTGCCTCTGCCTCCTGAATGCTGGGATTAAAGGCATGCACCACCATACCTGGCCTCCAAGTACCATAATTTTTTGAGACAGAATCTCATATAACCCAGGCTGGCTTCCAACTTACACCTCTATCTCTGAAGTGCTGGAACACCATTGTGCATCAGCATGCCCAGTTTTATGCAGTGCTGGGGATTGAACCCTGAGATTTATGCATGCTAGGCAAATACACTACCAACTGAGCTACATAGCACATAGCACAATATTTGATATACATGTTGTTATGTAAACCAATATTTACTCCATTATATTGTTTATTACTATGCTTATTGATATATTTTCCTTCTATTCATATATTCTTTTTTTTTTTTTTTTTTTTTTTTTTTTTNCCCAGATGTTTGGATGGTATGCTAATCTATGAACTTTAGTTTTTTTCTGTAAAAGATGACAAGGTCTTATTGTGGCTTATAACATCTTCTAAGCACTAGAGTACATAAGTTTGTGGCATCAGCCATGAATTATTCCTCCAAGGAGAGAGCTACTAGCCAATTAGATTTGGGATATACAGTCATAGGGCTGCCACTGCTGTGCAGTATTTCCAGGCAGGTGAGGTATAACTGATGCTGATGGAGGAGACTTGCTTGACTCAAGGAGATGAATATTTGCTTTATTGATTTAATGGCCTTTGGTAACACTGGCATTCCAGAGACCAACTGTACACTTGCAAGTGTGATCTCAATACATCTTTCCCATGCTTTCAGCAGGTCTTCAACAGCAGGGCCATACAGCCTCTCTTCTTGCACATATCCCAGTTTACAGGCAAGAAGCCTTTAACTTTTGGGGGGCTTGGATTCCCTGGCCGAAATCTCCTTGGCAGAATAATCCATTGTTGATATCAGAGCTCTCCTGTATTAATATATTTTGCTTAAATTCACAGCTTAAAAAGACCTTAGTATTATATTTAGCTCTGAATAGAGAATAAACCTTTGACAGTTCCTATGTCTATTAGTCAATTAAAGCAGTTATTCTGGTTTTATAAGAGATTACCTCTATAACAGTCGGCTCTAATTTACAGTTAGGGAATGACTTCATTACCATCATGTTTTTCTTTGTTCTATGAAAAGGAGGTAAGAGCCGGGCTTGGTGGTGCACACCTTTAATCCTAGCACTTGGGAAGCAGAGGCAGGCAGATCTTTGTGAGTTCAAGGCCAGCCTGGTCTACAGAGTGAGTTCCAGGAGAGCTGGGGCTACAGGGAGACCCTGTCTCGAAAAGATCAAAAATAAAAATAAAATAAAGAAAGAAAGAAAAGGAGGTAAGAAAGGCTCTTATATTAAAACTTTGCAGCGCCTTGAAGGTAAAGTTCATTAGGACTCATTATAAACAGTTATTACAAATAGGATCCACAGAGATGTCTAATGCCTGTAGCAGTCTGAGGCTTTTCTTCCTTTTAATGTTTAGATGGGCCAACTTCTCTGCTGGTATTTCTTGGTATATCCTGCACAATGCAAAGCTGTATCTTTTCTTTCTCAGCCATTAAGTTGGTGATGTTTTGACCTGTGGGAACATGCAAATCTTTTCCCATAGTTAGTTTTAAGATTTAAATTGAAAAATTTGACAAAAGGTTTAATATATAAGTGTATCCCCCTCTTTTTATTTTAGGTTTTTATTTCTTGACACACGAATCTCAAAAAGGCAGGAATCAAGGTGTAAATTTTCATTAAGTTTATCGAAGCTGTTTATCAATGACTGTATGTTGTTAATTTGGGAAGCAAGGGCTGAAGAGATGGCCTAGCGGTTAAGAGCGCCGACCGCTCTTACAGAGGACCCAGGTTCCATCCCCAGCACCCACATGGCAGCCGAAAACTGTCTGAAACTCCAATTCCAGGAGAACTCCAGTTCCAGGGGAATCCGACACCCTCTTCTGACCTCCGCGTAATTGCATGACACGGGTACACAAACCTGCATTCAGATAATACATTCATACACATACAGAAATAAATAAAATTAAATAAAAAAATTGGGAAGCAAACTTAATTCCTTAAGTTAAATTATCCTACAGGTAAAAGAAAATGTTATAAGATGATACTGTACAACACAAAAATTATAGAGAACATTTGTATACATTAATCCCAAAGTTGTTGTTATACAAATTTTAAGTAAAACAAATGTTGACAACAATTTATATTTCCAATTAGCTTAAATTAAAACGTTTAAATTAAAACCTTTTTTTTGGTCTTTTTGAGACAGGGTTCTAGCCAGTCTTATAGGAGTGAGGTGATATCTTAAAGTGGTTTTAATTTGCATTTCCCTAATTACTAGTGACGTTGAACACTTTTTGTGTGTGTGTGGAAGAGGAAATTTTATTAGGTATAAGCAATGAATTTTAAATGTAACAAAAATAACTATATGTAATCCAAAAATTCCATTAAAAAAAATATACAGAAAAGAATCACATTATAGTATGCATTTATGCCATCTATAATTATTGTAATTCATAACACTTGTAGTTAGTACAGTCACATTTAAGCCATTTCCTTTAGCAAATCTAATAAAAACAGTCAATAAAAATTATTTGTTGAATCATTTCTATCTTGATCTTGTACCTTTAATTATTGGGAATATTTTTTCTACTTCCTATTTTTAGAAGCCTGTAGCTCTATATGGTTTTTTTTTTTTAACTTTATTTATTTATTTATTTTATTTATTTCTGTATGTGTATCAATGTACTGTCTGCATGCAGGTCTGTGCACCCGTGTCGTGCAATGCCTCGGAGGTCAGAAGAGGGTCTCGGATTCCCCTGGAGTTGGAGTTCTCCTGGAATTGGAGTTTCAGACAGCTCTAGGCCGCCATTTGGGTGCCGGGGATAGAACCTGGGTCCTCTGTAAGAGCAGTCGGCGCTCTTAACCACTAGGCCATCTCTCCAGTCCCAGCTCTATATGGTTTTAATGTTCACCAGAGGGATTAACTCTGATGGGTTTTAGTTTTATTGTTTTTAAAGACATTTTCTTCTTTGTGTGTGTGTGTGTGTGTGTGTGTGTGTGTGTGTGTGTGTGTACCCCAGGAAGCCAGAGGCATTAAATTCCCTGAAGCTGGAATTACAAGAGTTGTGAGCATGGGTGCTGGGAATCAAACTTGGGGCTTCTACAGAAAGTGTTCCTTAGGTTTTTTTTTTTGTTTTTTGGTCTTTTTTGAGACAGGGTCTCCCTGTAGTCCCAGCTGTCCTGGAACTCACTCTGTAGACCAGGCTGGCCTTGAACTCACAAAGATCCACCTGCCTCTGCCTCCCAAGTGCTAGGATTAAAGGCGTGCGCCACCACGCCCGGCCAGGAAGTGTTCCTTAGTACTGAGCTATTTTTACAGTCCCTCTGGTAGGTTTTTAGACTCTTAACACTTATCTAGACTTTTCCACTTAAAGCAGTTTTATATGTATTTGGGACATTTTTTGTCTGAGACAGTGTCTCATGTAGCCCAGCCTGGCTTTGAATACACTGTGTAGCCAAGGCTGATTCTGAAATGTTGATCCTCTTGCCTCTATCCCCAAGTACTGGGATTACAGGCACGTATCCCTGTGCCTGGCCTCTCCATTTGAGCTCCTTGGTGGATTTCGCTTCTCTCCTTTCTCCTCTTCCTTATCATCCCATTACAATGGGCTCTCACTGCTTTTTCAGATAGTCATTAGAATAAATATTCAATTTATTTTCCTACCTTAAAATTAGGGTTTTTAAATGATTTATTAAGACATATTTCTTTGTATAACTTCTAAAATATTTGAAGAACTAGGCATAAAAACAAAGTAAGCATTTAAACATTATGATATTGCACAAAAAAGTAGTAAAGAATTAGATGTACAGTTAAGCAAAAGTAAAAAAGCAAAAAAGTATATTCACAAGGAAATAATATTGTATAAGCTTAACATTGTTAGGAAGTATATGTGTCATAAAGCATTTGTCCACGGCCAGATTAAAACCTCATTAAATAATTTCCTCAGGATAGTTTTAAATGTTATTATTTCACTTAGTAATTATATTTTGAAATTTGAAGCTGAGAAACATGGTACTATACATTAGTACTACAGTAAGCATTTAACAGAAATTTATATATTACATTGTAAATAATGACTTGTAAAATTCTACCACTTTTGGAATGCTACTCTGTTCAGGCCAAATAAAAGAACTTTGTTAATATAAGCAAGTATGTGACTGTATAATATTTTTTATTATAGACAGTGAAAAAGGAAGGACAAGTGTCCATTATAGTGAGCAATAACTAGATTATTTTGGCCTTGGATGTGCACTTGAGTGCATGCATGGATGAGATCAAACTCGGGTGTTGTTCTCTGGTGCTACCTGCATTGTATTTCTGACAGGTCTTTTACTGGCTTGGAGCTCCCCAAGTAGGCTAGGCTGGCTGGCCAGCAAGCCCCATGGTTCTGCCATCATACCCAGTTGTTTTTTTAAATATGGTGTCTGGGAGTCAAACCCGGGTTGACTTTTTTACAAGACAAGCACTTTACCAATGAGATATCTCCAGTTTTGTTGAGATGGGATCTTAACTGTGTAGTTCTGGCTGGCCTGGAACTCACTATGTAGACCAGGCTGGACTTGAACTCACAGAGACCCACCTGCCTCGGCATCCTGAATGCTAGGATTAAAAGCATGTGCTACCATGCCTGGCTTGTACCACTTCTTTTTATTTACACTCTACACTCTACAGATATTTTTAGTATAATTCTCTTTTTTTTTTTTCTTTTTTTTTTTTTTTTTATGTTGTATGAATGTATTGGTCTGCATGGCAGGTCTGTGGCAACCCGTGTCGTGCAATGCCGCGGAGGTCAGAAGAGGGCTCGGATCCCCTGGAACTGGAGTTCTCCTGGAGTTGGAGTTACAGACGGTTCTTAGCCGCATGTGGGTGCTGGGGATCGAACCCGGGTCCTCTGCAAGAGCGTCGGTGCTCTTAACCGCTAGGCTATCTCTCCAGCCCAGTATAATTCTTTTAAATTGCCTAAATACATTTCATAATATATAAGCTATAATTCTAGTTATTTTAAGTTTAGAATTATATGTGTTTATAGAAATATGTAATTATCTCCCTTCATACTTACAGTAGCCTAGCAAGCTTTTTATTTTAGAAAGGAGCCTTGAAGATAAATGGCATATAACATTTCATTTTAGTGTTGCTTTAATCAGTGATGTCATAAGAATTTTACAGTTAAATTTTCTTTAGCAGATTTTCCATAAATAATAGAAGAGTCACCATGAATCAGTTTTGTTACAACAAAGTGATTCCAAAGTGATCTTTATTGAGTTTTACTGGATCTTTGCAACTGGAACTTTTGGGGTTGATGAAGTTTGTCAGGAAGACAGAAAGGATGGTGGCACTTCAGATCTGATAATTCCTGGGTGTCGCCCTTAATTATATGACGGTTGAACAACTTTTTAAGATGTTTCTCGGCCATCTCTAAATTCCTCCCCTGTGAAGTCTCTGTTCAGCTCTTGCTCCATTTTTGAGTGACTCATTTGTTTTTCTTGTCTTCCTTTGTTTTCTTAGTTAAATATATTCTGGAAATTAAGCTTTGTCAGATGTATCATGGTGGCAAAGGTTTCTCCCACTCTGTGGTGTTTTCCCTTTACTCTTTATTGTTTTTTTTGATGTACAGAGCTTTTTGAGTTTAATGAAGGTCCCATTTTGTCTATTGTGGAACTGTCAATTCTTGCCCAGCCTGGCTGTCTGATTTAGGAAGTCTTTCCTATGCTTATGCTGTGAAATCTAACTGCCAAGTTTTCTTCTATCACCTCCAGAGTTTGGGGTTTCACATGAGGTCTATTGATCCATCTGGAATTGACCACGTTGTACAAGGGTGAGAAGTAGGGTTTAATTTTCCTATCTTCTACAAATGGTGATCAGTTATATTGCCAACAAAATTTGCTGTGAAGATTGCTGTCGTTTCCTCCATTGTGGCGCTTTGGCCCCATTGTCTACAATATGAGAATGGCTGAAATTGTATGTGCTCAGGTTTGGATCTTCAGTATTGTTCCAGTTGTCAACAGGTCTGTATTTGTGCAGTTACCAAGCTGTTATTGTATGACTATGGCCCTGTATATGTAGTTTGAAGTCTGGTAAGAGATCCCCTTGAGTGTTGATCTTTTCATCTCAGGGTGGCTTTGGCTATTCAGGGTCCTTTTGTTTTTCCAAAGGATAAAATTGTAAAAGGATTTTTTTTTTTTAGCTGTGAAGAATCTTTTTGATTTGTTTTTTTTAATTGGGATTGCATTAAATCTTACAAGAGTTTGGGAGAATGACATTTTTTATATATAATTTTCCCAATCCATGACTGGGAGGTTTTTCCAGCTTCTGATGGCTTCTTCAATTTCCTTCTTCGCGGTTTTGAAAATTTTTTGTTGTGGAGATCTTGTTGGTGGTCTGGGTTAGGTTTTTTCCTAGGTATTTTATTGTTTTTGAGGCTATTGTGAGTGGTAGGTCTCCTTGTTTCCATCTCCAGTTGGCTTTGTTTTGGTGTAAGAAAGGCCACTGGTTTTTTTTTTTTTTAGGTTTAATTTTTTTGTATCCTGTCCACACTTTTGTGAAGCTCTTAATCGTTTTTATGAGTTTTCTGGTTGAGTTTTTAGCAGTTCCTTAAGTAAATGATCATATCATAGCAAAATGGATAGTTTACTCCTCTTTTCGACAATTAGTACGCCCTTTAATTTATTTCCTTTTCTTGTCCTATCGCCAAGCAAAGGGTTTCCAAGCACTATAATGTAAAGGAGTGGTGACAGGGGCAGACTTGCCGAGTTCCTACCTTTAAAGGGAAAGCTTTCTGTCACTTTCCCCATTTAAGATGAGATTGCTGTGATTTCCTGTATATAGCATTCGATTACATTGAGGAATGACCCCCACTCCAATTCCCTGTAGACTTTAATGAAGCATGAAGGGATGCTGGATTTTTTGCTAAGGCTTGTTCCGTGTCAATTGAGATATCCATGTGGTTTTTGTCTTTCAGTAACATTTATATGTTTATGATAATTATTGATTTCCATATATTGAATAACATCCCTGCATTTCTGGTATAGAATCCAACTTGGTCATATGGATGATCTTCTTGAATGGTGAGTCTGTATGGCAATGTTTATTTAAGACATTTTTGGCATCTGTGTGCATTAAAAATGGGTCTCATAGTTCTCCTTATTGGTTTATTTTTTTTTTTTTTTTTTTTTGTGTTTAGCTGAGTTTGTGGCTTCATGGAAGGAGTTTGGAGATTTCCCTTTGTTGTATTCTTCTAATCAACCTTGAGTAATAATGGTTGTAAGTCTTTTTGAAATGTTGTTATAGAATCTGCCTGAAGACCATCTGGGCCTGGGCTTTTTAGTTAGCTTTGCATTAGATTTAATTTCTTCATGTGTTATGGGTCTGTTTAAAGCATGTGATGCTCTGTCTTGGTTGAAGCCTTTGGTGATTCCAGGATTCAGATATCATCCATTTCTCCTAGGTTTTCAAACTTCGTATAGGTTTTTTGAGTATTCTGTATGATTCTGGATTTTTCATTTGTCTTTTGTGATATTTCCATTTCCAGATACACAATTGTATTGGTATTGGAGTTGTTTCCTTCTTTCTTTAGTTGAACTGGGCTAAGAGGTTCGTCTTATCTTGTTCTTTATTCTCTCAAAGAACCACTTTTTGGATTCATCAATTAATTTTATGGTTTTCTTAGTTATCTATTTGCATTGATTTCTTGCTATTCTTCTTGTCTGCTGTGTTTAGGTCATTTGTTGTCTTGTCCTCAAGTATTTTTTAGCTGCAGATGTTAGATCGCTCACTTGTGCTCTTTCTGGTTTTTTTTTTTTTTTTTTTTTTATTTTTTTTTGCTTCACTGTAGGCACTCAGGGCTAGATACTATCTTTCCCGCTCTTGGACTGCTATTTTTTTAAATTTTTTTATAATTTTATTTATTTCTGTATGGTAGGTATGAATCGTACTAATCTGCTATGCAGGTTTGCACCCGTGTACTGCGTGCCAGAGTGCCACGGGAGGTCAGAAAGGGTGTCGGATTCCCTGCAACTGCAGTTCTCTCGGTTGGAATTGGGAGTTTCAGACGGTCTGCATCGCCGCATTTGGGTGCTGGGGGAATCGAACCGCGGTCCTCTCAAGAGCGGTCGTGCTCTTAACTGCTAGTGTCAACTCTCCAGCCCAGGACTGCTTTTTAAAGAGTACCCATAGGTTTTGTTGGTGTTGTATTACTGCATTCATTCATGCAAGTGTTTTTATTTCTTGTCTTTGTCTTTTTATTTTTTTGTTTTTTCTTTGGTCCTTTACAAGACAGAGTCTCCTTCGTAGCCCCAGCTGCCTGGAACTCACTCTGTAGACCAGGCTGGGCCTTGAAGCTCACAAAGATCTACCTGCCTCTGCTCCCGAGTGCTAGGATTAAAGACGATGCCACCAGGCCCGGCTCTATTCTTTCTTTGTTTCTCTTGACCCATCATATTATTCAGGAGAGTGATTCTGTTTTGTTCCATCCTTGTGTATTATAACTTTCTATGGTTTGTTAATTGTATTTGAGCTTTATTGCCTGTGGTCTTTTTTTTAGATAATATTATTTCTTTTTTGTTTTTTTATTTGCTTGATTTTTTTTTCTGTGTCCCAGAATGTGGTCTATTTTGGAGAATGTCTATCTGTGGGGTGCTGAGTAGAAAGTGTATTCTCTGGTGTTTGGGTGGAATATTGGTAGATGTCTGTGAGGTCCATTTGTTGTATTGTATCATTCAGTTCAGTTTGTCTCTCTGTTTACTTTTTGATCTGTCCAAAGGCTCAGTGGGCATTGAAGTCCCCTACGATTAGTGTGCTGGGGTTAATCTGTGCCTCGAAGTCCTGAAGAATTGTCTTATAATTTTGGATGCACCACGAGTTTTGTGCATACTATATTCATGGTTAGTGAAATCCTCATGGTCATATTTTCACTTTAGATAGATGTACTGGCCCTGCTTTGTCTCTTTTGATCTATTTTTCTTGTGAAGTCGTCTAAGTTTGTCGTGATCTTCGCCTGCGCCCCCTGCTTTCTTTTTAGGTCCTTTTGCTTGGCCTTATCACCCTCTTCCTTGGTCTCCTTCATCCTTAAGTTGGGCCTTATCCTTGGATTGGGATGCTTCTTGTAAGACAGCATATAGATAGGATTTGTCTTCTCCTAATCCCATTTCCCAGTCTATGTCTTTTTGATTGGGGAGTTTAGTCCATTATATTTAAGGTTATACATGAAAGGATGGATGTTGTTTCCTTTCACTTGATATCATATCTTTACATTTTTAGTCTCGGTTTTCCTCGTCTTTTTTTTAATTGTTTTTTAGTTTCTACTCGCCAGTATGTTTTTTATTAGTTCTCTTTCTAGGTGTTGGGGATAGTATGCTCCTCTGCTTCTGCCCTTTGAATTGCTTTTACAGAGTATTTTTCTGAAGAGTTGGTTGTCTGACATGTATTCTATCATCTTGTTTTGTAATGGAAGATTTCTCTCTCTTCTTCAACTATATTGACATTTTTATGCTGGGTATAGTAAAAAAAAAAAAATATCTGGGTTGGCATCCAATAGTCCTTTAACACTGGGATGCTTTGCTCCATTTCTTCTTGCTTTCATGGTTTGCGTTGAGAAAGTCCAGTTTGTAAATTCTGATGGGTTCTTCCCTTGTATGTGACTTGTTGTTGTTTCTTATTGTAGCTTTCAGAATTTTGTCTTTGTTTTGAAGTGTCTAGCATTTTAACTATGATATGGTGGTGGGAGTTTGTTTCTTGATCTGATCTTGTTTGGCGTTCTAATGTGCTTCTTGTATTTGTTGGGTTTTGACCTTTTTTCAGTTTGGGGAGAATTATCGACTATTATTCTGTTAAGATCTGATCATACTATTCTCTTGAGATTCTTCTCTTCCTCTATGTCCTATGATGTGGAGGTTTTTTTTTTGAATTTTATAGTAGTGGTCAGATTGGGTTTTTCTCACTTTTGTGTATGTTAAATTTTTTTAATCTTTATTTGAGCTTTTGTTAGTTGCTCTGTGTTTACTTCCAGGTCTGATTCTTTGTTCGCTTCCTCCATTATTTTCTGAAGGCTTTTCCCATTCCATTCCCTTAATGTGGATGAAGTGGTTTCTATTTCCTTTTTTCATTTCATCCTGGGATCTTTAGTATGTTCCTTCCTTCTGCAGCTTCTTAATCTTTTCTGGTGCTCCTAACTTCACTGGTTGGCTTTCTCTTTTCACTGTTTCTACTTCTCTTTGAGTTGTATTTTTGTTCCTCTAGTTCTTTCTGGAGTTTGTCATTCTCTCCTTTAGTTTTCTTTCCAAAGTTTGTCATTGTCTCCCTCTAGGCCTTCTTGAGTTGTTTCGTTCTCTCTTGTTAGTTCTCTGACTTCTTCTTTAATATTTCTTCTATATTCTCTGATATATGTTGCAACTTGTTCCTTTAACCTCTGTTTTGGTCAACTCTCCAGGGGGATCCCACTGCAGCAATCTCCTACAGGGTTTGGTAGAACTTGGTGTGGAATTATCCTGCACCTTTCCCATGTTGTCCCCTTGGTTGTGTCCCTGGAATGGTGGTTTCCCTCTCTTTTTTTTTTTTTTTTGCCTGGTATTCTGATGCAGATCAATAATGTGTTTCCTACTGTGTGTGAAGGCTGTACTATTGCTTGCCGTCCTTCAGATGCCTTTTTTTCCTCCTCTGTTTATGGAGTGTTAACTTGTCTAGGTTTCAGGCTTTTAATTTTTGTTTATATATTGGAAGTCTAACTCACTCTTCCCTTGCTGGTCTGAAGGATTCTCCAAAAAATTCCACTTGAACACTCTCTCAGCAGTTTCCAGTTGGGGGTGGGATATCTTGCCTTGTGAGCCCTGGTACTTGTGCTTCAGGTGGTCCTGGCAAGGCCCTGACCTGACCAGTGTATTCACAATGGCAACAGGCCTGGCGTTACTACTGGCTATAAGGGGAAGGGCGACCCGTCCGTAACAGCCGACAGTGGACACCAACACCAGGTTTAACAGGCCCGTGTTTGAATCCCAGCAAGCAGGGCCACTGCACCCCCACAACAATCCAAGAATCAATTATCCAGCAACCCAAAGTAGATCTATCCTAAAACTGCCTGGTTGAAGCACCAAGATCCTACCTGTGCTTCAGGTGGGTCCGGCGAAGGCCTCTGACCTGACCATGTGTTCACAATGGCCGATTGGTATGTTTTTAAAGATTAAGCTATGGTACTTAAATCTTTCAATCCCAAGTGATATAATAATTGGTTGACATTCTTTATTACAGAATATTTAAAGAGCATAATAAGAGTGTAGAAACTAAGCCAATACATTTATGGCTTGTCCTTAACTTCTAGTACTTCGGAGGCTGGGGCAAAAGGATTGGTAGTTTACTGCCCACGTGGTCTACACTGTTAGTTTGAGGCCAGCTTGGAATGCAGGAAACTGTCTCAAAAACAGACAAAAAAAAAGATTGATTTTGGGGTGAACTTTGCTACTTCAGTCATCACACACTCCTGGTCAATTGTTACCCCTATGCCCTTACACTGATCCCTCCCTCGTGTTATTTTTAGGATAAATTCTAGACTTCATATTATGTCATCTTTAAATTATTTTCCTTTTAAAAAAATTTTATTTATTTTTTATGTGTATGAATACACGGTCTGCATGCTGGTTTGTGTACCCACTGTCTCGGTGGAGGTCAGAAGAGGGTGTCGACTCCACCTGAGAACTGGAGTTAAAGAGGTTCTCAGCTGCCATGTTGTGCTGGGGATCGAACCGGGTCCTCGTGAAAGAGCAGTCGGTGCTCTTACACTAGGCTGTCTCTCCAGCCCCTAATATTTCCTTTTATAAAATTCTTAATTTATTTATATTATTGTTTTTGATCTTTTCAAGACAGGGTCTCCCTGTAGCCCTAGTTCCTGGAACTCACTCTGTAGACCAAGGCTGGCCTTGAAACTCACAAAGATCCGCCTGCCTCTGCCTCTCCTCCCAAGTGCTAGGAATTAAAGGTGTGTGCCACCACGCCCTAATTATGTCTAAAAGTAAGATAAAATCTAACAGTTTTATTACAACACCTAAAAATTAACAGTTAATCTTCAGGGCATTAAATAATCTCAATAATATTCTAATTTCTTAGAGACCACCATAGATGGTCTTTCCAGCTTATTTGTTCAAAGTTTGCTTCTCTATCGCTATGATAAAACACTAACCCGGGCTGGAGAGATGGCCTAGATGGTTAAGAGCGCCACTGCTCTTGCAGAGGCCCGGGTTCGATCCCCAGCACCCACATGGGCTGAGAACCGTCTGAATCCAAATTCCAGGAGAACTCATTTCCAGGGAGAATCCGAGACCTCTCTTCTGACACCGCGGCATTGCATGACACGGGTGCACAAACCTGACATGCAGACAATACATTCATACACATAATAAATAAATAATAATAAATAAAAAATTAAAAAAAAAAACACTAACCCAAAGCAACTTGGAAAGAAAAGGGTTTATTTCAGCTTACAAGTTACAGTCCATTGTTGAAGGAAGACAAGGCAGGAACTCAAGACAAGAACTTGGAGGCAGGAACTGAAAGCAGAGAACCACCGAGGAACTCTGCTTACTGGCTTGCTTCCTCTCTATTGGGTCACCTATCTTCTTTTTTCTTTTTTTTTTTTTTTTTTTGGTCTTTTCGAAACAGGGTCTCCTTGTATCCCCTGCCTCTGCCTCCCAAGTGCTAGGATTAAAGGCGTGCGCCACCAGCCCAGTGGTCACCTATCTTTCTTATGTCTCCCAGGCCCACCTCCTCGGGGATGGCACTGCCCACAGTAGGCTAAGCCCTCTGTCCACAGTAGGCTGAACCCTCCCACATGAATTAGCAATTAAGAAATGCCTCACACAGACCATGGCCAGTCTGATGAAGGAAATTAATCAACTGAGATCTAGGTATGTCAATTGACAAGTGAAGCGTAACAATGATGCTGAGGATGAAATAAGAATTCTCACTGTAACTGATAAGATGACAAGAATTATTTATTATTAATATTATTATTATGATTATTTTGGTCTTTTGAAGACAGGTCTTCCTGTAGCCCCAGCTGTCCTGGAACTCACTCTGTAGACCAGGCTGTGCCTTGAACTCACAAAGATCTGCCTGCCTCTGCTTCCAAGTGCTAGATTAAATGCGTGTGCCACCACGCCTGGCTATTATTATGTTTTAATTAATTATTTTTTTATGTATATGAATGTACTGTCTGCATGTAGGTTTGTGCACCCGTGTTTGTGCAAGATGTTTTCTCGCCACCTATGTGGGTGCTGGGGATCGAACCGGGGTCCTCTGTAGGAAGCAGTGGTCACTCTTTATCCCTAGGCCCTCTTCAGCCGCAGTGGTCTTTTATTTTTTTTTAATTTTTTATTTATTTCTGTATGTGATGAATGTACTGTCTGCATGTAGGTTTGTGTACCCGTGTCGTGCAATGTCGCGGAGGGTCAGAAGACGGTTCAGATTTCCTGGAACTGGAGTTCTCCTGGAATTGGAGTTTCAGACGGTTCTTGGCCGCCATGTGAGGTGGCTGGGGATCGAACCCGGGTCCTCTGTAAGAGCGGTCGGTGCGCTCTAACTGGTAGGCCATCTCTCCAGCCCATGGATTGTATTTTTAAAATCAGGGTTCAAGTCACACAACCAAAGCAGCCATATAGGGTACCACAATAAGGGGACCTCATATTTGGGTTCAATACTCTGTTGCTGCTACCTTGTGAGTCTATTTGATCTTTGTGTATTAAAAGCAAAGGACAGGGAGATTATGAAGCAGCAGTCAGCTGGCAATCCATGTTGGTGTGAGCAAAATGTGAGGGCCCTAAGTACCAGTAAAGGCTGTGCTCACCCAGACTGGTGTATAACATTAGATATGTCACCAGTTTTGTGGTATAGATTTTAATGCCTTGTCTCTCTCCCCAACTTCAGTTTACATGTTGGAACAACTGCTATCTTTTTTCCCACGCCATTTGATTTTGACAGTTGCATTCCTTTTTTAGCTCTTTTTATTAAAAATTTTTTAATTTATGTTGTGTGAGTGTACTGTCTGCATGTAAGTTAGGTACACCGTGTCATGCAATGCTACGGAGTCAGAAAGAGGGTGTCGGACTCCCCTGGAACTTCAGTTAAAGACGGTTCTTAGTGTCCATGTGGGGTGCTGGGACAGCAACCCGGGTCTCATCTCTCCATTTTTTTTTTTTTTTTGCCTGTATTCTGATGCAGATCACAAATGTGTTTCCACTGTGTTGAAGGCTTACTTTGCTTGCCTCCTTCAGATGCCTTTTTTTTTCCTCCTTGTTTATGGAGTGTTGACTTGTCTAGGTTTCAGGCTTTTAATTTTGTTTATATATTGGAAGTCTAATTCACTCTTCCCTTTCTGTTCTGAAGGTTCTCCCAAAAAATCCACTTGAACACTCTCTCAGCAGTTCCAGTTGGGGGTGGGGATATGCTTGCCTTAGCCTGAGCCCTGGTACTCTGTGCTTCAGGTGGTCCTGGCAAGGCCCTGACCTGACCAGTGTATTCACAATGGCAACAGGCCTGGCTTTACTACTGGCTATAAGGGTGAAGGGCGACCCCGTCCGGACAGCCACACCCAACACAGGTTTAACAGGCCCGTGTTTGATCCCAGCAAGCAGGGCCACTGCACCCCACCACAATCCAAGAATCAATTATCCAGCAACCCAAGAGTAGATCTATCCTAAAATCTGCCTGGTTGAAGCACCAAGATCCTACCTGTGCTTCAGGTGGTCCTGGCAAGGCCCTGACCTGACCACTGTTTCACAATGGCCGATTGGTATGTTTTTAAAGATTAAGCTATGGTACTTAAATCTTTCAATCCCAAGTGATATAATAATTGGTTGACATTCTTTATTACAGAATATTTAAAAGAGCATATAAGAGTGTAGAAACTAAAGCCAAACATTATGGCTTGTCCTTTAATTCTAGTACTCAGGAGGCTGGGGCAAAAGGATTGGTAGTTTACTGCCCACGTGGTCTACACTGTTAGTTTGAGGCCAGCTTGGAATGCAGGAAACTGTCTCAAAAACAGGCAAACAACAAAAGAAATTGATTTTGGTGAACTTTGCTACTTCAGTCATTACACACTCCTGGTCAATTGTTACCCTATGCCCTTACACTGATCCCCTCCCTCGTGTTATTTTAGGATAAATTCTAGACTTCATATTATGTCATCTTTAATTATTTCCTTTTTAAAAAATTTTATTTATTTTTTATGTGTATGAATACACTGTCTGCATGTAGGTTTGTGTACCCATGTCCTCGTGGAGGTCAGAAGAGGGTGTCGGACTCCCCTGAAACTGGAGTTAAAGATGGTTCTCAGCTGCCATGTGGGTGCTGGGGATCGAACCTGGGTCCTCTGAAAGAGCAGTCGGTGCTCTTAACCACTAGGCTGTCTCTCCAGCCCTAATTATTTCCTTTTATAAAATTCTTAATTTATTTATATTATTTTTTTGATCTTTTCAAGACAGGGTCTCCCTGTAGCCCCAGATGTCCTGGAACTCACTCTGTAGACCAGGCTGGCCTTGAACTCACAAAGATCCGCCTGCCTCTGCCTCTGCCTCCCAAGTGCTAGGATTAAAGGTGTGTGCCACCACGCCCGTAATTATGTCTAAAAGTAAGATAAAATCTAACAGTTTTATTACAACACCTAAAAATTAACAGTTAATCTTCAGGGCATTAAATAATCTCAATAATATTCTAATTTCTTAGAGACCACCATAGATGGTCTTTCCAGCTTATTTGTTCAAAGTTTGCTTCTCTATCGCTATGATAAAACACTAACCGGGCTGGAGAGATGGCCTAGTGGTTAAGAGCGCCGACTGCTCTTGCAGAGGACCCGGGTTCGATCCCCAGCACCCACATGGCGGCTGAGAACCGTCTGTAACTCCAATTCCAGGAGAACTCCATTTCCAGGGGAATCCGAGACCCTCTTCTGACCTCCGCGGCATTGCTTGTAATGGTTTTCATAGTTTTTTGGGCNCATGACACGGGTGCACAAACCTGACTGCAGACAGATACATTCATACACATAAATAAATAAATAATAATAAATAAAAAAATTAAAAAAAAAAACACTAACCACAAGCAACTTGGAAAGAAAAGGGTTTATTTCAGCTTACAGTTACAGTCCATTGTTGAAGGAAGACAAGGCAGGAACTCAAGACAGAACTTGGAGGCAGGAACTGAAAGCAGAGAACACGAGGAACTCTGCTTACTGGCTTGCTTCCTCTCTATTGGGCACTATCTTTCTTTTTCTTTTTTTTTTTTTTTTTTTGGTCTTTTCGAAACAGGGTCTCCTTGTATCCCCTGCCTCTGCCTCCCAAGTGCTAGGATTAAGGCGTGCGCACCAGCCCAGTGGGTCACCTATCTTTCTTATGTCTCCAGGCCCACCTCCTCGGGGATGGCACTGCCCACATAGGCTACCCTCTGTCCACAGTAGGCTGAACCCTCCCACTGAATTAGCAATTAAGAAATGCCCACAAGACATGGCCAGTCTGATGAAGAAATTACATCAACTGAGATCAGGTATGTCAATTGACAAGTGAAGCGTAACAATGATGCTGAGGATGAATAAGAATTCTCCACTGTAACTGATAATGACAAGAATTATATTATTATTATATATTATTATTATATATTTTGGTCTTTTTGAAACAGGTCTTCCTGTAGCCCCAGCTGTCCTGGAACTCACTCTGTAGACCAGGCTGGTCCTTGAACTCACAAAGATCTGCCTGCCTCTGCTTCCAAGTGCTAGATTAAATGCGTGTGCCACCACGCCTGGCTATTATTATGTTTTAATTAATTATTTTTTTATGTATATGAATGTACTGTCTGCATGTAGGTTTGTGCACCCGTGTCTTGTGCAAGATGTTTTCTCGCCACCTATGTGGGTGCTGGGATCGAACCGGGGTCCTCTGTAGGAAGCAGTGGTCACTCTTAACCCCTAGCCTCTTCAGCCAGTGGCTTTTATTTTTTTTTAATTTTTTATTTATTTCTGTATGTGATGAATGTACTGTCTGCATGTAGGTTTGTGTACCCGTGTCGTGCAATGTCGCGGAGGTCAGAAGACGGTGTCAGATTCTCCTGGAATTGGAGTTCTCCTGGAATTGGAGTTTCAGACGGTTCTTGGCCGCCATGGGTGAACGGGGCTGGGGATCGAACCCGGGTCCTCTGTAAGAGCGGTCGGTGCGCTCTTAACTGGTAGGCCATCTCTCCAGCCCATGGATTTATTTTTAAATCAGGGTTCAAGTCACACAACCAAAGCAGCCATATAGGGTACCACAATAAGGGGACCTCATATTTGGGTTCAATACTCTGTTGCTGCTACCTTGTGAGTCTATTTGATCTTTGTGTATTAAAAGCAAAGGACAGGGAGATTATGAAGCAGCAGTCAGCTGGCAATCCATGTTGGTGTGAGCAAAATGTGAGGGCCCTAAGTACCAGTAAAGGCTGTGCTCACCCAGACTGGTGTATAACATTAGATATGTCACCAGTTTTGTGTATAGATTTTAATGCCTTGTCTCTCTCCCCAACTTTCAGTTTACATGTTGGAACAACTGCTATCTTTTTTCCCACGCCATTTGATTTTGACAGTTGCATTCCTTTTTTAGCTCTTTTTAAAAAATTTTTAATTTAGTGTTGGTGAGTGTACTGTCTGCATGTAAATTAGGTACAACCCGTGTCATGCAATGCTACGGAGGTCAGAAAGAGGGTGTCGGACTCCCCTGGAACTTCAGTTAAAGACGGTTCTTAGTGGCCATGTGGGGTGCTGGGAGAACCCGGGTCTCATCTCTCCAGGCAGTCCACCTTTGCCTCCTCTGTTCTGTATGTACAGTTATAATCCTTGTGATCTGGCTTTCTGTTTGACTCTATAGATACGGGACCTCTACACATGGACTTTTTAAGAAACTGGGGATTCCTGGGCCCAAACCTCTGCCTTTCGTGGGAAATGTGCTGAACTACTACCAAGTGAGTGCTGTTAGAATTCCAGCTTCAGCTTCTGGCTATGGCTCAGTTCCATCAAGAGTTCCTTGGGAGAAATGCTGAAGTTTGAGACACTCAGGACACATGTGCGCACTGTGCAGACAATGCAGAGGTTGTCTCTGTGACTCTTTTGTCAACTTAAGATTTTTTTTTTTTTGGTCTTTTCGAAACAGGGTCTCCTTGTATCCCCTGCCTCTGCCTCCCAAGTGCTAGGATTAAAGGCGTGCGCCACCATGCCCAGTGGTCACCTATCTTTCTTATGTCTCCCAGGCCCACCTCCTCGGGGATGGCACTGCCCACAGTAGGCTGAACCCTCTGTCCACAGTAGGCTGAACCCTCCCACATGAATTAGCAATTAAGAAAATGCCTCACACAGACATGGCCAGTCTGATGAAGGAAATTACTCAACTGAGATCTAGGTATGTCAAATTGACAAGTGAAGCTAACAATGATGCTGAGGATGAAATAAGAATTCTACACTGTAACTGATTAATGACAAGAATTATTATTATTATTATTATTATTATTATTATTTTGGTCTTTTTGAGACAGGGTCTTCCTGTAGCCCCAGCTGTCCTGGAACTCACTCTGTAGACCAGGCTGGCCTTGAACTCACAAAGATCTGCCTGCCTCTGCTTCCCAAGTGCTAGGATTAAATGCGTGTGCCACCACGCCTGGCTATTATTATTTTTAATTAATTTATTTTTTTATGTATATGAATGTACTGTCTGCATGTAGGTTTGTGCACCCGTGTTGTGCAAAGATGTTTCTCGCCACCATGTGGGTGCTGGGGATCGAACCGGGGTCCTCTGTAGGAGCAGTGGTCACTCTTAACCCCTAGGCCATCTCTTCAGCCCATGGCTATTATTTTTTTTTAATTTTTTATTTATTTCTGTATGTGTATGAATGTACTGTCTGCATGTAGGTTTGTGTACCCGTGTCGTGCAATGTCGCGGAGGTCAGAAGACGGTGTCAGATTCTCCTGGAACTGGAGTTCTCCTGGAATTGGAGTTTCAGACGGTTCTTGGCCGCCATGTGGGTGCTGGGGATCGAACCCGGGTCCTCTGTAAGAGCGGTCGGTGCTCTTAACTGGTAGGCCATCTCTCCAGCCCATGGCTATTATTTTTTAAATCAGGGTTCAAGTCACACAACCAAAGCAGCCATATAGGGTACCACAATAAGGGGACCTCATATTTGGGTTCAATACTCTGTTGCTGCTACCTTGTGAGTCTATTTGATCTTTGTGTATTAAAAGCAAAGGACAGGGAGATTATGAAGCAGCAGTCAGCTGGCAATCCATGTTGGTGTGAGCAAAATGTGAGGGCCCTAAGTACCAGTAAAGGCTGTGCTCACCCAGACTGGTGTATAACATTAGATATGTCACCAGTTTTGTGTATAGATTTTAATGCCTTTCTCTCTCCCCAACTTTCAGTTTACATGTTGGAACAACTGCTATCTTTTTTCCCACGCCATTTGATTTTGACAGTTGCATTCCTTTTTTAGCTCTTTTTTAAAAATTTTTAATTTTATGTGTGTGAGTGTACTGTCTGCATGTAAGTAGGTACACCCGTGTCATGCAATGCTACGGAGGTCAGAAGAGGGTGTCGGACTCCCCTGGAACTTCAGTTAAAGACGGTTCTTAGTCGCCATGTGGGTGCTGGGAATCGAACCCGGGTTCTCTGCAAGAGCAGTCGGTGCTCTTAACCACTGAGCCATCTCTCCAGCCCTGACAGTTGCATTCCTACAAAGTCATTTCACATTTGTCTTTGTCGTGTATATTTCCTAAAATTAGATATAAAAAACTTGGCTAGATTTAGGTATTTGGTTTTATAGGGTGTGTGTGTATGGTGGTTTGAATGAGAATGTACTCCATAGGCTCCAAGTGTTTGGACACTTGGTCCCAGTTTGTGACACTATTTGGGGAGGGTCATGGAACCTTTAGGAGGTCTGGCCATGCTGGAGGAAGCATGTCACTGGGGGTGGCCTTTGAGAGTTTAAAGCCATGCCCAATTTTGGTCTGGCTGCTCTGCTTCCTGTGCCTGTTTTAAGCTGTGAACATTCAGCTTTCTACTCTGGCTACCTCCTGTTATGCCTGTCCCACCAAGATGGACTCCTACCCCTCTGGAACTGTAAGCTCAATAAGCTCTTCCTGGCTGGGCTTGGTGACGCATGCCTTTAATCCCAGCAGTCTGGAGGCAGAGGCAGGCAGATCTTTGTGACTTCAAGGCCAGCCTGGTTGGTCTACATAGTGAGTTCCAGGACAGTTGGAGCTATAGGGAGACCCTGTCTCAAAAAAACCAAAAAATCAAAACAGAACCCCCAAACCAAAAACCCTCTTCCTTCTATAAGTTGTCTTGGGCATGGTGTTTTATGACAGCAACAGAAAAGTAAGGAATATGGTGAATTCTTGTGTGTGCACACGTGTGCAGGTACACTCACTCATGCATGAGAGTATGAAGACCAGAGGTTATTTTGGGTGTCTTCCGCTATTGATCTCCACCTTATTTTATCTATCTATCTATCTATCTATCTATCTATCTATCTATCTATCTATCATCTATCTATCTATTTATCCATCTATCTATCTTTCATCTATCTATCTGGACAGGGTCTCATTATGACGCCCTGGCTGGCCTGGAACTTACTATGTAGGTAGACCTGTTCAGCCTTGAATTCAGAGATCCACCTGCCTCTGCCTTTCTAGTCTTGGGATTAAAGGCATGTGCCATCATGCCTAGCCCTCTTATCTATTAAATTACTTATTATGTGTGTGTTTTATGATGTGGTTATGTGGGTACACACACATGCCACTTGTTGTGGCATGGGAAGTCAGAAGAAAATTTTATGGTGCAGGTTCTGTCCTTATACCTTTATATGGATTCCAGGAATTGAGCTCATTTTGAGGCTTGTGTGGTAAATCCTTTACCTACTGGTCCATCTCAATGGCAACTTCTACCTTATTTTTTTAAAAAATTTATTATTATTATTATTTTCTGCAATCAGTGTAGGCCACAAGATAGTAATGAACCATACTAAGTGGTGTTATTTATTATTTTTTTATGTGTATGAGTTTCTGTCTGCATGTAGGTTGGTGCACCCTTGTGGAGCAATGCTGTGGAGGTCAGAAGAGTCAGATTCCCCTGGAACTGGAGTAAAGATAGTTCTTAGCCGCCATGTGGGTGCTGGGAATGGAACCTGGGTCCTCTGCAAGAGCAGTCAGTGCTCTTAACCACTGAGCCATCTCTCCAGCCCCCTACCTTATTTTTAAAATTTTATTACAGTTTATTATTTACATATTTTGCGTGTATATGCAAAAATATGCATGTAGAAGTCAGAGGACAACTTTCAGGATTTGAGTCTCTCATTCCATCAAGTGGATCCCTGGAATCGAACTCAGGTTGTCAGGCTTGGCAGACACTGCCATCTTGCCAGCTCTCCTCCACCTTATTTTTTGAGACAGGGTTTCTAGTTTTGTTCTTTTGCTATGACCAAAAGCAACTTAGGGGAGGAAAGGGTTTATTTCAGTTTACAAGTTACAGTCCATTACTGAGGGAAGTTGGGGCCAGAACTCAAGTAGGAACTTGGAGGCAGGCTGCTTGCTAGCTAGCTGGCTCACAGGTTGACTTAAACTCAGCTAGCTTTTCTTTTTTTGAGACAGGTTCTCCCTGTTGCCTCAGCTGCCCTGGAACTCCTATGTAGAGCAGGCTGACCTTGAACTCATAAGAGATCCACCTGTCTCTGCCTCCCGAGTGCTGGGATTAAAGGCAAGTACTACCTCACCTGGCCCCAGCTAGCTTTCTTTTTTCTTTTTCTTTTTTTGTCTTTTTGATACAGGGTCTCCCCACAGCCCCAGCCGTCCTGGAACTCACTCTGTAGAACAGGGTGGCCTTGAACTCACAGAGATCTGCCTGCCTCTGCCTCCAGAGTGCTGGGATTAAAGGCATGCACTACCACGCCCAGTTTAAAGACTGTTCTTACCAGGCAGTGACAGCGACCCTGGAGGAGAAGCGGAAGGAGAAGGCCAAGATCCACCACCGCAAGAAGAAGCAGCTCATGAGGCTGCGGAAACAAGCAGAAAAGAACGTGGAGAAGAAAATAAGCAAGTTCACAGAGGTCCTGAAGACCAATGGACTCCTGGTGTGAGCCCAATAAAGCAGTTATGCCTCAAAAAAATAGAGAGAGCCATCCCACACTGTGGAGATGAAAACCACCTGATGCACGGAGGAAACCTGGAGAAGAGGATCTGAATCTCAACATTGTAGAGCCAAAAATATTCTTTCAGGATCAGAAAGAGACATTCATCCTGGTAAATCAAATTAATTCAGGACTCTGTTAAGAATAGTCAAACCATGCTGGATATGGTGGCACATACCTTTAATCCCAGCACTCGGGAAGCAAAGGCAGGCACATCTCTGTGAGTTCGAGGCCAACTTGGTCTACATAGTGAGATCCAGGACAGCTGGGGCTACAAGGAAACCCTGTCTCAAAAAGACCAAAAAAAAAAAAAAAAAAGAGTAGTCAAACCAATATTCTAATACAGTTTCTGAAAGAAGAGTAGAATTATAAAGTTCCTACTCATCCACTGCTGGTGGGAATGCAAACTTGTACAACCACTATGGAAAGCAGTGTATAGACCCTTAAAAGACTCAAAATGAGCCTACCACCTGACCCAGCCATACCACTTCTGGGAATATATCCATCAGACTCTCCCTACCACAGAGATACATGTACGGCCATGTTTATTGCAGCTCTCTTCACAGTAGTGAAGAGCTGGAATCAACTCAAATGCCCCTCAACCGACGAGTGAATAGAGAAAATGTGGTACATCTACACAATAGAGTTCTATGCAGTGGTAAAGAAAGATGACATCATGAAATTTGCGGGTAAATGGATGGAACTAGAAGATTTTATGCTAAGTGAAGTAACACAATCCCAGAAAAACAAAAGACGAATGGTATCCCTTATCTGTGGATAGCAGTACCAAGTACCTAGTTGTAAGACAAACTGAACAACGTTAATGTCATATTNCTTCAGGTGGTCCTGGCAATGACCTGACCTGACCACTGTTTTCACAATGGCCGATTGGTATGTTTTTAAGATGAAGCTATGGTACTTAAATCTGTCAATCCCCAGTGATATAACTAGATTGGTTGACATTCTTTATTGACAGAATATTTAAAAGAGCTACTATAAGAGTTAGAAACTAAAGCCAAACATTATGGCTTGGTCCTTTAAATTTCTATATCTCAGGAGGCTGGGGCAAAAGGATTGGTAGTTTACTGCTCACGTGGTCTACATGTTAGTTCATAGGCCAGCCTGGAATGCAGGGAAGGGAAAAACTGTCTCAAAAACAGGCAAACAACAAAAGAAATTGATTTTGGTGAACTTTGCTACTTCAGTCATTACACACTCCTGGTCAATTGTTACCCTATGCCCTTACACTGATCCCCTCCCTCGTGTTATTTTAGGATAAATTCTAGACTTCCCTATATATGTCATCGTAAAATATTCCTGTTTTAAAAAATTTTATTTATTTTTTATGTGTATGAAATACACGTGTCTGCAATGTAGGTTTGTGTACCATTGTCATCATCTGTGGAGGTCAGAAGAGGGTGCGACTCCCCTGAACTGGAGTTGTTAAAGACAGTTCTCAGCTGGCATGTTGTGCTGGGGATCGAAAACCGGGTCCCTCTGAAAGAGCAGTCGTTGCTTAACCAGCTAGGCTTCGTCTCCACCCCTATTATTTCCTTTATAAAATTCATTAATTTATTTAGTATATTTTTTTGAATCTTTTCAGACAGGGTCTCCCTGTAGCCCCAGGATGTCCTGGAACTCCGCTGTAGCCCAGGCTGGCCTTGAAAAACTCAGCAAGATCCGCCTGCCTCTGCCTCTGCCTCCCACAGTGCTGTGAGTTAAAGGTGTACTGCCACCACAGCCCATGCACTATTCATGTTAAAAGTAAGATAAAATCTAACAGTTTTATTACAACACCTAAAAATTAACAGTTTAATCTTCGGGCATTAAATAATCTCAATCATATCTATTTCTTAGAGACCACCATAGCTGGTCTTTCAGCTTATTTGTTCAAATTTGCTTCTCTTTTCTAGTCGCGATGATAAACACTAACGGGCTGGAAGATGGGCCTCGATGGTTAGAGAGCGCCGACTGCTCTTGCCAGAGTGACCCGGGTTCCTCCCCGCACCCACATGGCGGCTGAAAACCGTTTGTAAACTCCCACTTCCAGGTGAACTCCATTGTCCCAGTTGGAATCGAGACCCTCTTCTCTGACCTCCGCAGGCATTGCATGACACGGGTGCACCAAACCGAATGCAGACATACCTTCATACACATAAATAAATAATTATAAAATATAAATAATAAAAATTACAACAAAAAAACAACATCTAACCACAAGCAACTGGAAAGAAAAGGGTTAGTTCAGCTATACAGTTACATCCATGTGTGAAGAGACAAGGCGGAAACTCAAGAGCAGAACTTGGAGGCAGGAACTGAAAGGCAGAACCACCGAGGAAGCTCTGCTTAACTGGCTGCTCCTCTCTAATTGGGTCAACTATTCTTTCTTTCTTTTTTTTTTTTTATTTGGTCTTTTCGAAACAGGGTCTCTTGTATCTCCCTGCCTCCGCCTCCAAGTGCTAGGATTAAAGGCTGCGCCACCATGCCGCAGTGGGTCACCTATCTTTCTGATGTCTCCCAGAGCCCACCTTCCTCGGGGATGGCCACTGCCCACAGGTGCTGACACCCTCTGTCCCGTAGGCTGAACCCTCCCACGTGAATTAGCAATAAGAAATGCCTCACAAGACATGGCCGTCTGATGAAGAAATATCAAACTACTGAGATTAGGTAGTCCAACAAATTGACAAGTGAAGGCTAACATGATGCTGAGGATGAACATAAGCAATTCTACATGTAATGATTATGACACGAATTATTATTAATTATATTATTTATTATTATTATGTTGTTGGTCTTTTTGAACAGGGTCTTCCTGTAGCCCCACTGTCTGGAACTCAAACTGTAGGACCAGGCTGTGCCCTTGAACTCACAAAGATCTGCGCTGCCTCTGCTTCCAAGTGCTTCAGGATTTAATGCGTGTGCCAACCCGCCTGGCATATTATTTTTAATTAAATTTATTTTTTTATGTCATATGGAAGTTACTGGCGTGCATGTCAGGTTGTGTGCCACGTGTCGTGCAAATGATTGTCCTCGCCACCATTGGTTCTGGGATCAAACCGGTTACCTCTGTAGGAGCAGTGGTCACATCTTAAGTACCCCTAGCCATCTCGTGCAGTCTGCTATTATTTTTTTTTAATTTTTTATTTATTTCTGTAAGTGTGTATGAATGTACTGATCCTGCATGTAGGTTTGTGTACCGTGTCGATGCATGTCGGGAGGTCAGAAGACGGTGTCAGATTCTCCCTGGAACTGGAGTTCTACATGGAATTGGAGTTCAGAGGTTTTCTTTGGCCGCTCATGTAGGTGCTGGGGATCGAACCCGGGTCCTCTGGTAAGAGCGGTCGGTGCTCTTAACTGGTAGGCCATCTCTCCAGCCCATGGCTATGTCAATTTCTTAAAAATCAGGGTTTCAAGTCACACACCAAAGAAGCCATATAGGCGTACCACAATAAGGGGACGCTCATATTTGGGTTCAATAGCTCTGTTGCTGCTACCTTGTGAGTCTATTGAGCTTTGTTGATTAAAAGCAAAGGAACAGGGAGAATATGAGCAGCAGTCAGCTGGCAATCCATGTATGGGTGGAGAAAATGTGAGGGCCCCTAAGTACCAGAAAGGCGATGCTCACCAGACTGGGGTATAACATTTAGATATGTCACCAAAGTTTTTGGGGGTAAGATCTGTTATGCCTTGTCTCTCTCCCCAACTTCAGGTAACAGTTGGAACACTGCTATCTTTTTCCCACGCCATTTGTTTTGACAGTTGCATTCCTTTATTTAGCTCTTGTTTTAAAAAATTTTTAATTTTTAATTTGTGTGGAGTGCTACTGTCGCATGTAAATTGGTACACCGCTTGTCATGCAATGCTCAACGGGGAGGTCAGAAGAGGGTGTCGGACTCCCCTGGACTGAGTTCTTAAGGAACTGGTTTTAGTTCGCCATGTGGGTGCTGGGAATCGCAACCCGGGTTCTCTGCAAGCGCAGTCGGTGCCTTAACCACTGAGCATTCTCTCCCAGCCCTGACAGTTGCATTCCTACAAAGTCATCTTCACATTGTCTTTGTCGTGATATTTCCTAAAATTAGATATAAAACAGACTTGGCTAGATTTAGGTATTGGTTTTTAGGGTGATGTGTGTTGTATGGTGCGGTATGAATAGAATGTACTCCATAGGCCTCCAGTGTTTGGGACATGTGGTCCCGTTTGTGCACTGATTTGGGGGAGGGTCTGAACCTTTAGTGAGTCTGCAGCATGCTGGAGGAAGCATGCACTGGGGGTGGCCTTTGAGAAGTTATAAACCATGCCACCATTTGGTCTGCTGGACTCTGCTTACCGTGCCTGGTTTAACTGTGCAACATTCAGCTTTTCTATCTGGCTACCTCTGTTATGGCCTTCCCACAAGAGACTCCGACCCTCTGGAATCTTAAGCTCAATAAGCTACTTCCTGCTGGCCCTTGTGCGCATGCCTTTAATCCAGCCAGTCATGGAGGCCGAGGCAGGCCAATTTGTGACTTCAAGCCAGCTGGTGGGATGGTCTACATAGTGATTTCCAGACCAGTTGGACTATGAGAGAACCCTGTCTCAAAAAACCAAAAAATCAAAACAGAACCCCCAAACCAAAAACCCTCTCCTTCTATAAGTTGTCTTGGCGCATGGTGTGTTATTATAGCAACAGAAAAAAGTAAGGAATTTGTGAATTTTGTGTGTGCACACGTGTGCAGGTACACTCACTCATGCATGAGAGTATGAAGACCAGAGGTTATTTTGGGTGTCTTCCGCATTGAATCTCCACCTTATTTCTATCTATCTATCTATCTATCTATCTTCTATCTATTCTCATCTAGCTATCTATTGTATCCATCTATCTATCTTTCATCTATCTATTCTGGCACAGGGTCTCATTGACGCCCTGGCTGGCCTGGAACTTACTATGTAGGTAGACCTGTTCAGCCTTGAATTCAGAGATCCACCTGCCTCTGCCTTTCTATCTTGGGATTAAAGGCATGTTGCCATCAGCCTAGCCCTCTTATTATTAATTACTTATTATGTGTGTGTTTTATGATGTGGTTATGTGGGTACACACACATGCCACTTGTTGTGGCATGGGAAGTCAGAAGAAAATTTTATGGTGCAGGTTCTGTCCTTATACCTTTATATGGATTCCAGGAATTGAGCTCATTTTGAGGCTTGTGTGGTAAATCCTTTACCTACTGGTCCATCTCAATGGCAACTTCTACCTTATTTTTTTAAAAAATTTATTATTATTATTATTTTCTGCAATCAGTGTAGGCCACAAGATAGTAATGAACCACCAACATAAGTTGTTTTTTTTTTATTGTTATTATTTTTTTATGTGTATGAGTTTCTGTCTGCAGTAGGTTGGTGCACGCCTGTGTGGAGCAATGCTGTGGAGGTCAGAGAGTCAGATTCCCTGGAACTGGATAAAGATAGTTCTTCGACCGCCATGTGGGTGCTGGGAATGGAACCTGGGTCCTCTGCAAGAGCAGGTCAGTGCCTAACCACTGAGCCATCTCTCCCAGCCCCCACCTTATTTTAAAATTTTATTACAGTTAAATTATACATATTTTGCGTGTATATGCAAAAATAGCATCGACTTGTCAGAGGACACTTTTCAGGATTTGAGTCTCTCATCCATCAAGGGATCCCTGGAATCGAAACTCAGGTAGGGCTGGCAGAACTGCCATCTTGCCAGTCTCTCCTCCACCTTATTTTTGAGAAGGGTTTCTTTAGTTTTGTTCTTTTGCTATGACCAAAAGCACTTAGGGGAGGAAAGGGTTTATTTCAGTTTACAAGTACAGTCCATTACTGAGGGAAGTTGGGCCAGAACTCAAGTAGGAACTTGGAGGCAGGCTGCTTGCTAGCTAGCTGGCTCACAGGTTGACTTAAACTCAGCTAGCTTTTCTTTTTTGAGACAGGTTCTCCCTGTTGCCTCAGCTGCCCTGGAACTCCTATGTAGAGCGGCTGACCTTTGAAACTCATAAGAGATCCACCGGTCTCTGCCTCCCGAGTGCTGGGGATTAAAGGCATACTACCATCACCTGTGCCCCACTAGCTTTCTTTTTTCTTTTTCTTTTTTTGTCTTTTTGATACAGGGTCTCCCACAGCCCCAGCCGTCCTGGAACTCACTCTTATGAACAGGGTGGCCTTGAACTCACCGAGATCTGCCTTGCCTCTGCCTCCCAGAGTGCTGGGATTAAAGGCATGCACTACCACGCCCAGTTTAAAGACTGTTCTTACCAGGCAGTGACAGCGACCCTGGAGGAGAAGCGGAAGAGAGGAGAGGCCAAGATCCACCACCGCAAGAAGAAGCAGCTCATGAGGCTGCGGAAACAAGCAGAAAAGAACATGGAGAAGAAAATAAGCAAGTTCACAGAGGTCCTGAAGACCAATGGACTCCTGGTGTGAGCCCAATAAAGCGTTTGCTCAAAAAAAAAAAAAAAAAAAAATATGTTCTTAGCTGCCGTGTGGGTGCTGGGAATTGAACCCGGGTCCTCTGCACCAGAGCAGTTGGCACTCTTAACAGCTAGCCATTCTCTCCAGCCCTCTTAAGTTTATTACTTTTTTAAAAAAAAATTTATTTTCATATGTGTATGAATGTACTGTCTGCATGTTGGTTTGTGCACCCATGTCGTGCAATGCCATGGAGGTCAGAAAAGGGCGTCGGATTCCCCTGGAACTGGAGTTAAAGACGATTCTTAGCTGCCATGTGGGTGCTGGGGATCGAACCCGAGTCCTCTGCAAGAGCGGTCGGCGCTCTTAACCGCTAGGCCATCTCTCCAGTCCCCAAGTTTATTACTTTTATGTGTATGAATGTATTGCCTGCATGTACTTAAGTGCATTCATGTCGTGTAATGCACTGTAGGTCAGAAGCACTGGTTGTTAGCTGGCATTTGGCGGCTGGGAATCGAACCAGAGTCCTCTGCAAGAGCAGCCAGTGCCCTTAACCACTGAGCCATCTCTCTCCAGCCCCGGATATATGTATTTTTAACTTCGGATTTTTGAGATAGGTTCTGGAGAACAGGCCTTTGCAGCAATCTGCAAACGTTCTGTCTTCGCCTCCCGAGTGCTGGTATTACAAAAGTGAGCCATCGTACACGGCTGGCGTGCGTGCTGTTTCATTAAAATTTTTTGAGAAAGGGTTGCTGCCTATTTGTCCCAAGTGGTTAAGAAATTTTTTCTTATGTTGGGAATTTAGCCCAGGACATCGCGTACCATCCGCTGCGGTACAAATTGATTTTGTTGGTTGAGGAAATGGTTCCATACGAAGGCAAAACGTGACTTTTCAGGCTTTATCTGAGACTCATCTGCGGTCTCTTTTTTTTTTGGGTGTTTTTTTTTTTTTTTTAATGTGTATGAATGTACTGTCTGCATGCAGGTTTGTGCACCCGTGTAGTGCAGTGACGCAGAGGTCAGAAGAAGGTGTCGGATTCCCCTGAAACTGGAGTTAAAGACGGTTCTCAGCCGCCATGTGTGTGCTGGGGATCGGACCCGGGTCCTATCTGCGGTCTTTATAAGAAGACACCGAACATCCTTCTCTTTTGTTCCTATTGCTGGCAGCAGCCTAGTACATCATACAACTGACTGTGGGAAACAGTATTCCCTCCAGCACCCACCTCCCACAGTGCTTAAATTCTTCAACGACCAATGTCTACTAGTGTTCTTCGGGAAGAAAGAGGTCGCCAGGGAAACCAGACCCTGCCCCGGGGAGTGACGTCATCACTGAGAGTCCATGTAGCGGAGGGAAATTGGGGAGGAGATTTTGTGTGGCAACACTATAAGGCGCCTTCCCATAATCCTTCTTTTCTCTTCGCCATCTTTCCTCCTTCCCACCGCTAGCCGTCGTCATGAAGTAAGCGGGGACCTACGATCTTAATCTGCTTCCATCCTGGGCCAAAACCTTTAGGGATGGCTTCTGTTTGCAGTGCACACTGTAACGAGCTTTCTGGTTTCCTTACAGGGTCGAGCTGTGCAGTTTCAGCGGGTATAAGATCTACCCCGGACACGGGCGGCGTTACGCCAGGACCGATGGGAAGGTAAAGGCCGGCAGGCCGGAGCGCAGCTTAGAACTCCTCCGGTCTAGGCGGGTCTCTGGAGCACTCTGGGAACCTTGCGTGGGATGGATGTTGAGAATTATGAGTGAACCCCGAAGTAGTGTACACCAGGCTGGAAATAAGTGGTCTGTATACTAATGTCCTGGAGCGCAGACTAAGGTGTCGGGCTGCTTAATGGGGTCTTGAGTCAGTTTCTGGAAGGGAGAAGAACCAGATTCTCCCAGAATTGGAGGCCTTCCCACCCTCGGCGATAAGTCGCTTTGCCTGCTCTTGATAAAATATAAAATACAGACTTCGTGACACCCAGTAACACATAGTCATTTTGTATCAGGACTCGCCGTTCATAAAATAAGACAATAGAAACCATAATACAAAGGGCCTAAAAAGATTTCAATCTCAGCCCCTTGTAGTTTGTAATAAATCAAATAACTACTCTGCACCTATATTTGTTAACCCAGGTTTTCCAGTTTCTTAATGCAAAATGCGAGTCCGCATTCCTTTCCAAGAGGAATCCTCGGCAGATAAACTGGACTGTCCTATACAGAAGAAAGCATAAGAAAGGACAGTCGGTAAGTGACAGCTTGCTGTTGTCAGGCTCTTTTTAAAATTTAAGCTGTTTTTGCTGTGTTAAAGTTTGATTAAATGAGACTTTGTGAGTGCTCTTTCAAATTGTGAAGCATCGAAAGCTGAGCATGGTGGCTCACGCCTTTAAATTTTTTTTTTTAATTAATTTTTATTTATTTCTGTATGTGTACGAATGTATTGTCTGCATGCAAGTCTGTGCACCCGTGTCGTGCAATGCCGCGGAGGTCAGAAGTGGGCGTCGGATTCCCCTGGAGCTGGAGTTCTCCTGGAGTTGGAGTTTCAGACGGTTCTCAGCCGCCATGTGGGTGCTGGGGATCGAACCCGGGTCCTCTGCAAGAGCGGTCGGCGCTCTTAACCGCTAGGCCATCTCTCCAGCCCTGGCTCACGCCTTTAATCCAGCACTTGGGAGGCGGAGGGAAGCTGATCTCTGTGAGTTCAAGGGCAGCCGGGTCTACAGCGTGAGTTCCAGGACAGCTAGAGCTGCAGGGAGACCCTGTCTCAACCCCTCCCCCCCCAAATTGTGAAGCATCAAACAGCTAAGTGACAGGGAAAATATCAAGTTGAAAAAAAAAAATCAAGTTGAAAATTTAAAGGGTTCTTCCAGTATAAATTTTTATTAGGTTTATTCTGGCTGTAGTGGGAGGATTATAGATTTTGCAGTGGATGGCAGTGTTGTAGGTTACAGCTGGTATTCAGGCTCGAGGTGTTTAGCCTTATTGCACATCTTTTGTGTATTACAGGAATAAATGGCACTAGATGAAAAGTATGTTGAGGGGCTGGAGAGATGGCTCAGTCGTTAAGAGCTCCGACTGCTCTTCCAGAGGACCTGGGTTCGATTCCCAGCACCCACATGGTGGCTAAGAACCACCTTTAAGCCAGGTGTGGTGCAGCACAGCTTAAAAAAAAAATCTGGGCGTGGTGACTCACACTTTTAATCCTAGCACTTGGGAGGCAGAGGCAGGCCGATCTTTGTGAGTTCAAGGCCAGCCTGGTCTACAGAGTGAGTGTCCAGGACAGCTGGGACTACAGGGAGACCCTGTGTGGAAAAGACCAAAAAAAAAAGATGTTGAGAAGAACCGGGCCTGGTTGGCACAGTGGGAAGTGGAAGCAGGAGGATTAGGAGGAGTTCACTGCTAATCTTAGGGGCTATATAAGAGCCTGTCTTCCCAAAACACAGCACCTCAAAAAGAAAAAAAAAAGTTGAAGTAATGCTTAATTTCTAATCCCACTTAGCAGATTCATTTAGATATCTAAGTGGGGTTGTTACAGGTGTAAGTTATGATGTAGAGAAACAGGGATTCCAAGATGTACATTGCCAGGAAAATGGTGCAGCTGTTGTGATAAACTTTTTGTTTAAATAAAAATGTAAAAATTCTCGGGCTGGAGAGATGGCTTTGTGGTTAAGAGCACTGACTGCTCTTTCGGAGGACCCAGGTTCCATTCCCAGTACCCACATGGTGGCTAAGAACCCTTAGGCTGGGCATGGTGGTGCAAGCCTTTAATCCCAGCACTTGGAAGTTGGAGGCAGAGGGAGGCGGATCCCTGTGAGTTCAAGGGCAGCCTAGTAGTCTACATAGCGAGCTCCAGGCCAGCTGGGACTAAAGGGAGACCCTGTCTCAGAAAAAGAGAGAGACACCCAAAATTTAAAAATTCTCATCATTTGGCAGTTGGAAGAATTGAAAGCAAATACTCAACACACCAATAAAATTTTGTATAGAGCACTTCAGAGGCTGAGACAAACCCCTCTGAGTTTGAGGACAAGCTGAGGCCAAAGCCCTGTCTCTAAAATGGTGGTGGTAGTACAAGTGGATTTTTGTTTCAGACAGGGTCTACATGTAGCTCCAGCTGGCCAGGAACTCAAAAAGATTTGCGCCCCCCCCCCTTCCAAGTGTTGGGATGTATCAGGGTGGGTCCCCACGCCCAGCTTTTAATATTGTTGGTATTGGAGACAATGTCTTCCTGTACCCCTAGCCTGGACTCACTGTGTAGACATAGAAAGCTGTCAGTTTCTGCCTCCCGAGCACAGGTATTAAAAGTGCATCACCATGCCAGGTTGAACTTTTTAAAATAGTTGCATATTCAGAAGATGTTTTGGTGATGAGACCCAAGTCTAAAAATCCGTTTGCCCATTTCTTGTATCCTGGAAGTAGTTATATACTTTAAACAGTATTCCTAGATTTGCTTTTGACAAAAGCCCCTCCCATGAAGTCAGTGGAATTTGCTATTTGTGGGCTCAAAAAGTTCCAAAGACACTTTATTTCTTAGCCTATAAAAGGTGAAAAGCAGCCAATTTGGAAAAAACTGTTAAGAGGAATTAGGCTTGTCACAGCCTAACTGCATGATTGCATGATTTCACTTGTTTTATTTTTTATTTATTTGTCTTTTTCGAGACAGGGTCTCTCTGTAGACCAAGCTGTCCTGGAACTCACTCTGTAGACCAGGCTGGCCTTGAACTCAACAAAGATCCGCCTGCCTCTGCCTCCCAAGTGCTAGGATTAAAAGGCATGTGCTACCACGCCTGGCCACTTTATTTTTTTATTTTTATTTTTTGGTCTTTTTGAGACAGGGTCTCCCTGTAGCCCCAGCTGTCCTGGAACACTCTCTGTAGACCAGGCTGGCCTTGAACTCACAAAGATCTGCCTACCTCTACCTCCCGAGTGCTAGGATTACACCACACCCTGTGCATGATTTCACTTTTACAGAGTGTGTAGAATAGGCAGATTTTTTTTTTTTTTTTTTTTTTTTTTTTTTTTTTTTTTT
>VZQC01011911.1:1140817-1300318 GCA_009823505.1 Rhizomys pruinosus | reverse complement strand
AAAAAAAAAAAAAAAAAAAAAAAAAGTCCAAACACTTAAAAGTTCACAGTCTGTTAAGTCTCTTAACTGTGGGCTCCTGTAAAATCCAAAATAAGTACTATCATATTTCAAAGGGAAGAATCAGGAGGCACACCTAAGCAAAACCTAAGTCCAGCAAAGTAGTTCAAGGATATATATCTGGGATTCACTCATGATCTTCTGGGCTCCAAAGGGTTTCGGCGGCTCCCCTTCTCTGACTCTGCCATGCACAGCACACATAGCTAGTCTCCCAGGCCAAAGCCAGCTCCACTCCACACCCTCTGCTGCTCTTGGTGGTCGTCCCATGGTCCTGGCTGCACCTTCACCAATGGTCTCTTCTGACCTCTCCTGGTGCAAAGCCTCAGCTTCTCTCCATGACCCCTGCAATCCTGGGGTCTTCACTGCAACCGAAGTGCACTTCCACCAATGGTCTTTCCTGACCCCTCACAGTGCCAAGCCTCAGCTGCTCTCTGTGACTCCTTCAAATTTCAACACCAGAACCATATAGGAGACCCTTACACGTTACCAAGTCCTTCTTCTGGCTTGACATGGAGACTCTGAACCGCCCCACCCTGGACCACAGCTTCCCTGTGCTGACCCTGAGTAAATTCTTCCCAGAAGATTTCACCACAGTGATGCTGGTCTCTTGTTACTTACAGCTGATTTTTTCAGCCCCAACTGACCAGCATCAATCATCCCAGTTAAACAAAGGTTTCACTTCAGGTTTTGGTCTCTTGTTACTTACAACTGTTTCTTCAGCCCCAGCTGAACAGAATCCATAGATTCTGAATTCAAAAATATACAAACAGCCCTGATGGTCTCTGCCTCCCTTTGAAGTTTCACAAGCCAGGCCTCCATCGTCTACAGCTGTTTCAGCATAACTGTTCAAAGCTCCACAGCAATAAATTCTAAGCTCTCAATGGCTTTTCCAGCCCAAAGTTCCAAATGCTTCAACAATCCTCCACAAAACACAAAAGTCAGGTCTGTCACAGCAATAGCCCACCCTCTGGTACCAATTTCTGCTCTAGTTTGCTTCTCCATTGCTGTGATAAAACACTTTGACCAATTCCAACTTAGGGAAGAAAGGGTTTATTTGGTTCACATCTCCTAAAGCTATCCAGCACACCAAATTACAGAATCATCCTTGGTATCCATTAGTGGATGAATGGATTTTTAAAAATATGGCACCTGGGCTGGAGGGATGTCTCAGCAACCAAGAGCACTGGATGCTCTTGCAGAGAACCTGGGTTTGATTCCCAGCACCCACATGGAGGCTAACAACCATCTGTAACTCCAGTTCCAGGGTATCTGACCACTCTCTTCTGACCTCCACACCAGTATTGCACACCAGTGCACTTAGATATATGCAGGCAATACACTCAAACATAAAATAAAGTAAAATATTTTTATATGGCTCCCGTGTGTGCATATGCACTCACAAGTGCTCACATACACACATGTAGACACATTGGATTAACATTAATCCATTAAGAAAAATCAAATCATGTCTTTTGCAAGAAAACAGATATAACTAGAGACCCTCATGTTAACTGAATCAAGATGAACTCAAAAAGATAAAGTCACATGTTTCTCTACTATGTTGAATCTAAATTTTCAAAAGACAGTTGAAAACAGAAGGAAAATTATCTGAGAGACAAGAGGTGACCAGGAGATGGAGCAGGTGAAAAGCAGGGGCAGTGGGGCTAGCAAATGTGTCTAAGGCACATACATGAAAATGTCACAACCAAATCCATTATTTTGCACAAATAATAGGCACTAATTTTTTTTTTTTTTTTGGTCTTTTTGAGACAGGGTCTCCCTGTAGCCCCAGCTGTCCTGGAACTCACTCTGTAGACCAGGCTGGCCTTGAACTCACAAAGATCCGCCTGCCTCTGCCTCCCAAGTGCTAGGATTAAAGGCGTGCGCCACCACGCCCGGCTAATAGGTTGTTTTTAAAGAGTATTTTGCCGTATGTTACTTTTCACTCCACAGGGCTGCCAAGGAAGCAAAAAAGGCTAAGCAGGCATCTAAGAAGACTGCAATGGCTGCTGCTAAGGTAATGGTATTTTCCTGAGTTTGTTACTACAGTAGGAAATTTTTAAAAATATTTTTATGGATTCAAGAATTTCATACAGTGTGTTTTGAATCATAGACGACCTCCTCCCCCTTAAAATAGAAAATTTTATCTTTCATAAAAAAGGTTAGTAAATTACAGTTGAAAGTTTTTTGGAAATGGTTGTAGCCAGTTTCCAAGTGATTGGTTTTGTCTCTGAGCATCAGTGAGTCATGATTTTAGATACCGGATTTTAATTTGTGCCTTGGGGGAATTGTGGGTGTGAGCCTCTTCCCCAAACCCAGCTTTGCTTTTGTATTTTTAGGCTGGCCTTGCCTTAAACAACTCACAGAGATCCACCTGCCTCTGCTTCCCAAGTGCTGGGATTAGAGCACCATCATGCCCGAAAACCCTTTTTTTATTTTTTGAGAGGGTGTCTCCCTTTGGCCTGGAACTCTAGTCTAGACTGGCCTTGATCTCCCAGATGCACCTGCCCTTTGCCTCCCAAGTGCTGAGATTAAAGATGAGCACTAGCATGCCCAGCCCTGACGTAATTTTAGATTTAAAGGAGAAAAAAAAAACATTGTAATTATATAGTGAGTTTACCTGGCTTTCTTCAGTGTTACCATAAAAATTTTAAGCCAGAAACTTAATATCAGTTCCATATTTTAAAGATACCATGGAATGGTGGGATGGCTCAGCTAGTAAAGTCACTTGCCACCAATCTTGATGGCCTGAGTTTGATCCCCAGGACCCTACACCAACTCCTGAAAGTTGTTCACTGATGGCATGTGCATCCTCAATAAATGTAAAAATAATGAATGATTGGACATTGTGGTAGTGAAACAGGTGGATCTCTGAGTTCTAGGCCAGCCAGGGATACACAGTAAAACCCTGGGACAGTCTTGTCTGTTCTTTTTTTTTTAATTTATTATTTTCATGTGTATGAATGTACTATCTGTATGTAGGTCAGTGCACCCGTCGTGCAATGCCACGGAGGTCAGAAGAGGGCTACGGATTCCCCCTGGAACTGGAGTTAAAGATGGTTCTTAGCTGTCATGTGGGTGTTGGGAATTGAACCCGGGTCCTCTGCAAGAGCAGACAGTGCTCTTAACCACTGAGCCATCTCTCCAGCCCCCCTTTTTTAAAAATTTTTAAAATTATTTTTATGTGTATGAGTGTACTGTCTGCATGTAGGTTGGTGTACCCATGTCATGCAGTGCCAGGTCAGAAGAGGGTGTTGGATTCCCCTGGAACTGGAGTTAAAAGACAGTTCCTAGCTGCCATGTGGGTGCTGGGAATTGAACCCGGGTCCTCTGCAAGAGCACTCAACTGCTGAGGCATGTCTCCAGCCCCCTTGTCTATTCTTGGAAATGTAGAAATGAACTTTTTTTTCTTTTTGAGACAGGGTCTCCCTTTAGTCCCAACTGGAAATGAATTTATAACATTGGTATTAAGAATATAGTTAAGGTGGGCTTGGTGGCACACTCCTTTAATCCTAGGACTTGGGAGGCAGAGGCAGGCAGATCTCTGAGTTCAGGGCCAGCCTGGTCTACATAGAGAGCTCCAGGCAAACTGGGACTAAAAGAAGACCCTGTCTCAAAAAGACTAAAAAAAAAAAAAAAAAGAATACAGTTAAATTATTATAAGGCATTGTAGGATATATACAGAAGCTGAACTTCGTAAGGGCAAGGTGACGAAATTTTATGTAATTTTACATGTTTATCTTTTTACAGGCTCCCACAAAGGCAGCACCTAAGCAAAAGATTGTGAAGCCTGTGAAGGCTTCTGCTCCCCGAGTTGGTGGAAAACGCTAAATTGGTAGATTGGATTTTTAAATAAAGCTCCATCTGTAACTCCAGGCTGGTGTTGGATTTTTTTACTCTCACAAAAAGCATATTAAGGTTCCATGGATAATAAACTATAAAGTTAAGAATTTTTAAAGGTCCTGATGTTTCTCAGGAGTATAGTTCAACCGTAAGAATGTATGCTTGGCTTGCATGATGAGTTCTTGGTTCAGTCTCAGCTCAAGATGCTTATTTCTCAGGAATGATGTGTCCTAATACAGTTTTAGATGAATACATGGGAAACTAGAGATGCTGTCATGGGTTATGATCTGTGTATGATAGAGCATATCTATTATCCCAGCACATGGGAGGTGGAGGCATGGGAATCAGTTCAGTACCCACCTCAGCTACATGAAGCCTTGTCTCACCCCATTAAAAAAAATTTTGAAGTGGTTTTCTTAGACTGCTAAAGGTCAAACCCATTTCCTTGCATGTATTGTGGATTACCATAAAGTTACAGACCGTGTCCAAAATCTACAATTGTTTGCTTCTCCTTACAGTCTTCTCTATTACAAAGCTTCATTTCCTAGTATGTTGTATTATTTGTTGTTGAATTTGATGGAGGGATAGCACAGCCGTTAAAGGCTGAGGCTGAGAACCGCAAAAAAAAAAAAAAAAAAAAAAGATGTTCTTTTCTACTCTATTGGTTGGTACCTCACCATTTAAAACTTAACTGCTGAACTGAAGAAAGAGCACTGCTACCTTATGTTTGATTTGTTAATGTTTATCTTTCGGGGGTTTTTGAGACAGGGTCTCCTTGTAGCTTCTGCTGGCCTCGAACTTACTATGTGTACCAAGCTGGCCTCAATCTCAGAGATCCATCTGCATTCCCAATGCTGGGATTAAAGGTGTGTACCACCATGCCCGGCTCTTAGAGAGTATTTTTATTAACATTACTATTTTTTTGGTCTTTTTAAACACAGGGTCTCTGTAGCCTCAGCTACCCTGGAATTGGCTATGTAGATCAGGCTGGCCTTGACCTCAGAGTTTGCTGCCTCTCCCTCCTAAATACACGTTCCTTTAAATTTAGAGTCTCACTGTAGTCCCATGGTAACTCCCTAGTGTTAGGACTGTGCAGGGTGTGAGCAGCCACACCCAGCTAGAGCATTGCTTGCTTGATTTTATTTTGAGACAGGGTCTCTCTTTAGTCCCAGCTGGCCTGGAGCTCACTATGTAGACCAGGCTGGCCTTGAACTCAGAGATCCTCCTCTGCCTCCCGAGTGCTGGGATTAAAGGCATGCGCCACTATGCCTGGCATAAGATGGTTCTTAGCTGCCATGCGGGTGCTGGGAATTGAACCCGGGTCCTCTAGCAAGAGCAGTCAGTGAGTGCTCTTTACTGCTGAGCCATCACTTCAGCCCTGCTATTTTTAAGTGTGTGTTTTGCCTGCATGCATAAGTGGACTACATACATGCAAGCCAGCAGAGGCTACATAAGAGGGTTACAGACTTGTTAGCTTCTTTGAGAGCTGGGAACCAAACCTGGATCCTCTGGAAGAGCAGCTAGTGCTCTTAACAGAAATCATCTCTCCAATCCAATCCCACTTGTTTGAGAACAGGACTTTTCACAGAAATCATCTCTCCAATCCAATCCCACTTGTTTCTTTGAGAACAGGACTTTTCACAGAAATCATCTCTCCAATCCAATCCCACTTGTTTCTTTGAGAACAGGACTTTTCATCTAGTATGGCCTTGAATTTATCTCCCTGGGTTGAGCATTAACTTTTTTTCTTTTTGGTCTTTCTGAGACAGGGTCTCCCTGTTACACTCAGGATGGCCTCAATCTCACTGAGATCTGCTTGCCTGCAACTGAAGGCATGCACCACCATGCTTGACTGAGCATCACTTTTTTTTTTTTTTTTTTTTTTTGTTTTTTTTTTGTATTTTTTGAGACGGGGTCCTCTCTCCCCCCTTTTGTCCCAGATGGCCTGGAGCTCACAAGACCACCTGCCTCTACCTCCTGAGTGATGGTATTAAAGCGTGCAACCACCACCACCCCAGCTGCTTTAGAATACATTACAGTACTGTGCTGGGATTCCAGAGCTAGTGTTTATAACCCATGTCAAATTTTTTTGAACTTGGGCTTTGGTACACAGCTGTAATGCCAGCACCTGGGAGGTACAGGCAGGGTCAGGAGTTCAAGGTCATCCTTGGCAACATAGTCTGAGTTTAGCTTGGTCTGTCTCAACAGATCCCTCACTCCACTCCCCAAACAAAACCACCCAAATTTGTCATCCCTGGTAACATAGTAACACATGTAGAAGTGATGAGGTGGGTGTATGATCACTGCTTGTAATCCTGGCACCAGGAATCTGAGGGAGGATTGCTGTGAGTTAAAGAGGCCTGCCTCGCTTACATAGCAAGACTTTGTCCCCAAATAGCTATTAATTTGTAAAAAATCATCTTGCAACAGAATGCAGGTAATCTTTGCATGGATACAGTCACAGACCTTCTGAAGAACATACAACAGAATGCAGGTAATCTTTGCATGGATACAGTCACAGACAGAGTCACAACAGACCTTTCCGAAGAACATACGTTACAGTAAATTACGTTTTTTTTTTGAGAACAAGGCCTGAAACAATCCTCTGCCCTCCCAGAGTGCTGGATTAAAGACACCCCCTCTACCCCACGACCGTCCGGGCTACTAAGTACTTCTCCAAAATTTCTTAAGTGACTTTCAGGTCTTTTTTTTTTTTTTTTTTTTTTTTTTGGTGTGTGTGTGTGTGTGTGTTCTTCTCGAAACAGGGTCCCCCTGTGACCCCCAGCTGTGCTGGAACTTGCTATGTAGACCAGGCTGGCCTTGAATTTACAGAGATCCGCCTGCCTCTGCCTCCCAAGTGCTAGGATTAAATGCATGCACTACCTGCTGACTTCAGTCTGTTTTGCAAAGTGAATTGGTGGTTTTCTTTAGCTGTAATTGTCATTCATCTTATCTATTTTATTGTTGCATTTTATTTATCTATTTGTTAAATATAAGATTGAGCATATTGCCTGCATGCAAGTGCACCTGTGTCATGCATTGTTCATAGAGATCAGAAGAGGGTGTTGGATACCCAGGCACTGGAGTTACAGATGGTTGTTAGCTGCCATGTGGGTCCTGGGATTCAAACCCAAGTCCTCTACAGGAGCAGCTAGTGCTCTCAAATGCTAAGCCATCTTCAGCTCCTAATACTGGTTTTAAAAATGGGCAACAGAAGAGCTATGAGGCCCACACCTAGTACTGAGCAAGTGCCTGCTCTCATGTTCCACCTTTTGGGCAGGGGAGGATGCATGCCCCCTTCTCTAATTCTATTACAGTACGAGACTAAGAAACTGGCAATTTTTTTTTTTTTTTTGTATTTATGCATGTGTTTTCCTGCATATATGTTAAGTGCACCAGGTACGTGCAGTGCCTGCGGAGGTCTGGAGAGGGCATGAGATCCCCTGATACTGGAGTTAAGGACAGTTTGTAGGTGCTGGGAACCAAACCAGGTTCCTCTGCAAGAGCAACTAGTGCTCTTGGTTGCTAAGGTGCGGACTCCCCTCGTCCCCACATCTTTTTGAGTCAGAGTCTCTTATTGAGCACTGACTGGCCTGGGACTGGGGTATTGACTAGGTTGGCCTTAAGCTTAAGCATGGGGTTTAAAGGCAAGTATACTGCCGCTCCTGGAACACCAGATTTTGGAGCCCCTTACCACCTGGTCCTCACCTGTTTGTAGAACAGTCAAAAAGCCTCAGACAACTGCAGCCACAGGTGGGGAAAGTTGGCAGTATCTATATTACTCTGGTGCTAGGAAATTTAGAATTTTCAAAGATTTTCAAAGATTTCTGGGCAGCACAGCAGATTCATAACCTGGACGTTATTTGGGATGCCTTCAAATTATCAGCCAAGAAACCTCCAGGTCTCCATCACATTGGGAAAGAGCTGTCATGACTCTGGGCCCTTGGCACATTTTTGGGAGGGGGGGGGGTGTAAAACAAAGACCTTCAAGTTTTTACCTCACCGCCCCAAACGTATATACAGCATGGTTCCAGTGCCCAGGAGCTAATTTGCTAGTTTTAAAATTAGATTCTTAACCAGTCAGGGTGGCTCACACCTTTAATCCCAGCAGAGGGAGGCAGATCTGAGTTCAAGGCCAGCTGGGGTTATTAGGGAGACCCTGTCTCAAAAGACTTGTAAACCAGTAATGTCGTGGTAGAATTTACGCTTTGGGGGGGGGTCTCATTTGCGACCACTAATGACCAACAGCTCCAACACGTGGTTTTTCAGAGAGCGTGGGAAAGGAAAAAAATCAAAAGGGAAACTGCCAGGACTTAAGATGTCTGCTTTGAAACCCTAGGATATACCAGGAAGAGCGTACCCACTTCCAAAATGTCTTCCTGCAGTATTGACGTCACTCTACCTGCTCTCATGAGAGCTAGAGACTGAGTGCGCTCCAATCAGGGCGCAGGCTCCGCCCCGCACCTGCGTCACTTCCGGTGGTGCAGCAGCCATTTTGTCAGTCGCCAGTGGATCCCGCGCGCTGGCGAAGTGCAGTTCCCCCTAGTTACGAAGTCGTCGGTTCTTCATTCGCTCTGCAGGCGCACTCGGAAAGCGCTCACCAAAGCCTGGGCCGGTCCTGCTTCAGGTGTCGCCGCCGCTGTTGCGTCTGCCCGGAGCTAGTGCGCTGTCTACCCTCCGCACGCCTGACAGGCACCCTCTGGGAGTTGCCTTCGGCGATGTCAAGCGAGGAAAGCTACCGGGCCATCCTGCGCTACTTGACTAATGAACGCGAGCCTTATGCACCGGGCACTGAGGGCAATGTCAAGCGTAAAATCCGCAAGGCTGCCGCCTGCTACGTGGTTCGCGGCGGGACTTTGTACTACCAGCGGCGGCAGCGGCACCGCAAGACCTTTGCGGAGTTGGAAGTAGTGCTGCAGCCGGAGCGGCGCCGCGGCCTCATTGAGGCCGCACACTTGGGCCCTGGCGGCACTCACCACACCCGGCATCAGACCTGGCACGACTTGTCCAAAACATATTGGTGGCGAGGTGAGAGCTGGCCCGGGGCGAGTGGGCGGCTGGAGTGCGCGGCACGGCCTGCGGGAAGCCCTGCGTGCGCACTCACGAGCCGAGAGTCTCGGGCGGCTCCCCAGGTCTGGCGTTCGGCAACGCTGCAGCCGGAGGAGCGAGCGGTGCGGGTGGGGGACGCGAAAGCAGAGGCACTTCCCACAGGAAGGAGGCCCGGGAGGCTAGGGGCGGACCCTCGCCCGGGGTGTGGCTTCGGGGGCTTCCCAGGGGCTGGGCTAGCGGCTGGAGGGCGGGTCTAGGCCGTCTGAACCCGCCTCCTGGTTTCCTGGGGAAGGGTGGGCGGTGGGCGGAGGGCTGTGGGCCGGCCGACTTGTTCCGTTAGGCTTGCGCCGTGGCCTGTGGCTTAAGTAGGCGGATTGGATTACCCGGGCTGCTGTCTCTAGGGAGTGCGGGAGATTTGGTTTGTGGGTTTGGGAATCTCCGGATCCAGTTGCCTGTATTTCTCTAATCCTGCAACTATGACATAAAGAGTAACGTAGTTCTGTGTAGAGGTGATAGGGAGTAATTGTGCTCAATTTTTAATTTCAGTTTTAGAGCAGAAGTTGACTGTAAAGACTGTCGGTTGCTCCCTTTGCTTGGGAGAAGGGATTTTTTTTTTTGTTTTTTGAGGTGGGGCCTTTGAGGTAGCCCAGGGTGTCCTCGAACTTCCTGCTTGCTGAATGCACAAATTATAGCCCTGCCTCCCCACGTGTAGTAATAGCATTCTGCTGCTTTTTTTTTTTCAATTTTTTTTATTAATTTTATTTATTTCTGTATGTGTATGAATGTACTGTCTGCATGCAAGTCTGTGCACCCGTGTCGTGCAATGCCGCGGAGGTCAGAAGAGGGTCTCGGATTCCCCTGGAACTGGAGTTCTCCTGGAACCGGAGTCTCAGACTGCTCTCGGACGCCATGTGGGTGCTGGGGATCGAACCCGGGTCCTCTGTAAGAGCGGTCGGCGCTCTTAACCGCTAGGCCATCTCTCCAGCCCCCTTTTTTTTTTTTTAATGTGTATGAGTCTGCATGTAGGTTGGTGCACCCGTGTCGTGCAGTGCCGCGGAGGTCAGAAGAGGGCGTCAGATTCCCCTGGAACTGGAGTTAAAGACGGTTCTTAGCCGCCATGTGGGTGTTGGGAATCGAACCCGGGTCCTCTGCAAGAGCAGTTGGCGCTCTTAACCGCTGAGCCATCTCGCCGGCCCAGCATTCTGCTTTTTATTATTATTTTGTATTAGTGTATTGCTTACCTGTGTGTAAGTGCACCTGTGTTGTGCAATGCCCGCAGGAACAGAACAGGGCGTCAGATCCCCTGAAACTGGAGTTATGAACAGTTGTTAGCCTCCATGACAGTGCTGGGATTGGATCCTGGGTCTTCTGCAAGAACAACCAGTGTTTTTAACCACTGAGCCATCTCTCTGGCCTCTGGATCCTTCTTATTTATTTATTTTTTTTCCTGGTCTTTTTGAAACTGGGTCTTCCTGTAATTCCACTGGGCTAGAACTCGCAGAGATATGCCTGCCTCTGCCTCCAGAATGCTGGGATTACACCCAGCTCGGATCTTTGCTAAATTTGTTTTTTCATATATTTTTGTTTTCTGAGGGTTTGTTTGTTTGTTTTTTTGGTCTTTTGACAGGGTCTCCCTGTCTCCCTGTAGCCCCGGCTGTCCTGGAACATTCGCTCTGTAAACCAGGCTGGCCTTTAACTCACAAAGATCCACCTGTGTCTGCCTCCCGACTACTGGGATTAAAGGCGTGAGCCACCAGGCCTGGCTGTTTTCCGAGTTTTAATGTTTTTCTTGCATACAATGTAAGTGCATACAATGCATGCAATAATCATGGAGGCCAAAAGAGGGCGGGGAACTGGAGGACTGCTGTTAGCTACCTTGTGGATGTCTGGCATCCTTGACTTTTTAGTAGCTTTTCTTGGAGTCTACATAGAGTTGATATATATTGAACTGCTCAGTTAGAATCATTAATAGATTACTAGACCATCATAAGAGATTTTAATAGGAAGATTTATTCCCATCCCCATTGAACTGCTCAGTTAGAATCATTAATAGATTACTAGACCATCATAAGAGATTTTAATAGGAAGATTTATTCCCATCCCGGAGGCCTGGAACTGGTTCTGACCATGCTGGCCTTGAACTCAAAGAGATTTGCCTGCCTCTGCCCCTGCCCCTGCCCCTGCCCCCTCTGCCAGAGCAGTTGGCACTCTTTAACTGCTGAGCCATCTCTCCAGCCCCAGTTTTGATACTTTTTAAAATTCATTTGTTTTCGGCTTATGCAATAAGTGGGTGTGTACACATGTATGCTCACCACAGCACACGTTCGGCTTCTCTTTCCATTTTGTGGGTCTAAGGGATCAATTTTGGGTGGTCAGGTATGGTGGCAGGTGTCTTCAACCCACTAAGCCATCTCCCTGGCCCAGTCTCTAAATTTCATTGAGTTTTATAATTATTATTATTACATTTATTTTGTGATGGGTGTGTGTATATCTGTGTGTGTGTGTGTGTGTGTGTGTGTGTGTGCATGGCTTATCACAGCACTTGTGTGGACTTCAGAAGACATCTGGGATTTTTTTAATTGTACACTTGGGGCTGGAGAGGTGGCTTAATGATTACGAAGCATTGGCTTCTCTTGCGGAGAATCTGGGTTTGAATCCTGCCACCCACATGGCAGCTAAAAACCATCCATAACTCAAGTGCCAGGGAATCTGGCCTTCTCCTTTTTGGTCTCTGAGGGCATTCCATGGATGGGTACACTTAGATTCAGGCAGCACACATACAGAAAATAACTTAAAAAAAATTTTAGTCTTCTTGAGACAGGGTCTCCCTGTAGCCCCAGCTGGACTGGAACTGACTATGTAGACCAGGTTGGCCTCCATCTCACAGAGTTTTACTTGCTTCTGCTTCTCTATTGCTGGGAGGTGTGTCCAACAATAAAAAAAATTTTAATTAATTTTTAAAAAATAAGCTGTGTAGATTAAAAGCATCATTAGTGTTTCTTCAGCTGGACTTGTTTTTAACACATCTTAGCATACTATATTTGAAGTATTCAATATTTTTCCAAGCCAATCCTTATACACCAAGATCTGCATGTTTCTGCCTCCCTAGTGCTGGGATTAAAGATATATACCTCTACACTCAGCATGTTTTTATAGAGTTGGGATTTTTTCACTAGTTTCTTCAGATGTATTTTTTTTTTTTTTTTTTGGTCTTTTCGAGACAGGGTCTCCCTGGAGCCCCAGCTGTCCTGGAATTTGCTCTGTAGACCAGGCTGGCCTTGAACTCACAAAGATCTGCCTGCCTCTGCCTCCCAAGTACTAGGATTAAAGGCGTGCGCCACCACGCCTGGCTTCAGATGTATTTTTTTTCAAAAATTGTAAGCTCAAATGCAACTTCTATGACATATTCGAGTAGTGAAGAGTCCTTAGGCTGATTGATTCTGGTTTTTGTTTTGTGTTCTTGAGGTAGAATCTCTTAAGATCAAGTGATCTACTTGCTATATAGACTATGGGTGTTGAGATTATAGGCTTGTGCCACCACACCCTGCTTATAATAATCCCCCCTTTTTTTAAGTACTTGAAATCAGACTAAGATTTCCTCTGTTAGGCAAACCCCCCACCACTGAGCTATATTCCTATCCACACAATAATAATTGCTCCTCACCTTCTGTTTCTTGAGATGGAATTCTTTCTTTTAAATTTTTTATGTATTCTTTATGTGTATGAATGTACTGTCTACATGCAAGTCTGTGCACCCGTGTGCAATGCTGCAGAAGTTAGAAGAGGGTGTCGGATTCCCCTGGAACTGGAGTTAAAGAGGGTTCTCAGCAGCCATGTGGGTGCTGGGGATCGAACCCGGGTCCTCTGCAAGAGCAGTTGGCGCTCTTAAGCGTTACGCCATCTCTCCAGCCCCAAATATATGTATGTATATATATGTATATATTTTATTTTGTATGTGTATGGATGTACTGTCTGCATGTAGGCTTGTGCACCTGTGTTGTGCAATGCCACAGAGGTCAGAAGAGGGCTACCGATTCCCCATCATGTGGGTTCTGGAGATCGAACCCGGGTCCTCTGCAAGAGCAGTGGCACTCTTAACCTCTAGGCCATCTCTCCAGCCCCACTGTTATTGACTTTTAACCCTATGTTTTCCTAGGAAGTTTGGCCTACACTAAAATTATACTATAGTTCCCTGGCTTCCTTGCAGTAAATATGGCCCATAGTATTTCTTAACCATTTTTCATCTTTATTCATACACTTTCTTTGTAGTTTCCCCAATGCTATTTAAATTCAGTTAATACTTTATTTTTTAGTTTTTTTTTTTTTTTGTATTTTTGAGAAAGGGTCTCCCTTTAGTCCTAGCTGGCCTGGAGCTCGATCTGTAGACCAGGCTGGCCTTGAACTCACAGAGATCCGCCTGCCTTTGTCTCTCAGGTGCTGGGATTAAAGGCATGTGCCACCATACCCGGCATTTTTTAGTATTTTTAATGTTTTTCTTTATTTTTGACTCTCATACCCATAGGCAATGAAATATAACTGCATTATCATTCCTCCTCCAACTCCTCCTGAGCTCTCCCAAACACTCCCTCTCAGCTTCATGCCCCTCCCCATTTTTAATGGCCATTGTTCTAATTTACTGTCCTGTTGTCGTGATGCGCCATGACCAAAAGCAGCTTGGGGGAGGAAAGGGTTTATTTGGCTTATTCTTCCTTGTCATAATCCATTATTGAGAGTCAGAGCAGGAAACTGAAGTAGAGACCACTGAGGAATGATGCTTACGGGTTTGATTTCTCTAACTTGCTTACCTACTTTTTATGTTTCTTTCCCTCCCTCTCTTCCTTTTATTTGGTCTTTTTGAGACAGGGTCTTTCTGTAGCCCCAGCCAGCCTGGAACTCCCCATAAAGACCAGGCTAACTCTGTATCCCAAGTGCTGGGTTTCAAGGCATACACCACCACATCAGCTCACCTACCTTCCTTTCTTGTCTTTTTTTTTTTTTTTTTTTGTCTTTTCAAGACAGGGTCTCCCTGTAGTCCCAGCTGTCCTGGAATTCACTCTGTAGACCAGGCTGGCCTTGAATTCACAGAGATCTGCCTCTCTGCCTCTCTGCCTGCCTCTCTGCCTCTCTGCCTCTCTGCCTCTCTGCCCCTCTGCCCCTCTGCCCCTCTGCCCCTCGGCATCTGCATCGGCCTCATGCTAGGATTAAAGGCAAGCACCACCCCGCCCGGTTCACCTACCTTTCTTATATAAGCTCAGGGTTACCTGTCCAGGGATGGCACTGCCCACAGTGAACTGGGCCTTCCCAGTTAGTAATCAAGAAAGTGCCCCATAGGCATGCTCACAGCCCAGTCTGATGGAGAATGTTCCTTGATTGAGGTTCCTTCTTCTCAGGTGACTTGTAGTTTGTATCAGCCTGACAAAAACAGAGCAGCACACTAAGTCTATTAGCGCTTCCCATATGTGCATGGATATGGGGCCGGCCATTCTCTAGAGCAAGGGAAACCTAGCAGTGACTACATCCTTAAGATGTAAGAAAGAATGATTGATTCTCCGGGCTGGAGAGGTGGCTCTGCGGTTAAGAGCACTGACTGCTCTTGCAGAGGACCCGGGTTTGATTCCCAGCACCCACATGGCAGCTAAGACCATCTTTAACTCCAGGTCCAGGGGAATCCAACACCCTCTTCTGACCTCCTCAGCCTTGCACGACACAGGTGCAGCAACCTATATGCAGACAGTACATTCATACGCACACAAAAGTTTAAGCCGAGCGTGGTGGTACACGCCTTTAATCCTAGCACTTGGGAGGCAGAGGCGGGTCGATCTTTGTGAGTTCAAGGCCAGCCTGGTCTACAGAGTAAGTTCCAGGCCAGCTGGGGCTATAGGGAGACCCTGTCTTTTTTTTTTTTTTAATTTTATTTATTTTTATATGTGTATGAATGTACTGTCTGCATGTAGATCTGTGCACCCGTGTCGTGCAATGCCGCGGAGGTCAGAAGAGGGTCTCGGATTCCCCTGGAACTGGAGTTCTCCTGGAATCGGAGTTACAGACAGTTCTCAGCCGCCATGTGGGTACTGGGGATCGAACCCGGGTCCTCTGCAAGAGCAGTCAGTGCTCTTAACCACTAGGCTATCTCTCCAGCCCGGAGACCCTGTCTTGAAAAGACTCCCCCTCCCCCCCCCCAATAAAAAGAAAGAATGATTCTCCCTTCCCCAGCAACTAACCACTTCCACTAGCTTCTCAGTAAGGGTGGGGCCTGGAGATCATCTACCCCATCCGTGGTAGATTTTAGCTGGCTCCATTTTGTGCTGGTAACCACAGATGCTATAAAATGAGTTCATGATTATAAGTAGTTGTGTCGTGTCCAGAAGACAGGGCTTTACAGCACTCCTCATCCTCTGGCTATTAAATTCTTTTTGCCTCCTTCCTAAATGTTCTCTTGAGTCGTAATAGTGGCGGTATTATGTATGTCCGATTTAGGACTGACTCTCCTGGAGCTCACAGAGATCAACCTGCCTCTGCCTCTTGAGTACTGAGATTAAATGTGTGTGCCACTATGCTGGCATGGACGCCTTGTAATGCTCATGGAACTGGGTGGGCTGTATAGCATCTCATACTGGGGAAAATGAATAACTGGGAATAAACAAAAGTCTGTGTCAGCATGGAAACAAACCATTGTTTATATATTTTCTTTGGAATGTGTTTCACAATCTGAAGAGGTTACTCCACCTAGTTTATGGGCATATATGCATTTGAACATAAATTAGTGTACACATGCATTGATATGTTCTTTAGTTTTCAAGTATGAACACCTTTAAATTTAACTTGTTAATTTTGTTTTGACTGAAGGTATATTAAAACAAGTCAAAGATTACATAAAACAGTGTAGCAAATGTCAAGAGAAACTGGATCGCTCCCGTCCGATATCAGATGCTTCAGAAATGTTGGAAGAATTGGGACTGGACCTTGAATCTGGAGAAGAAAGTAATGAATCAGAGGATGATCTGAGCAACTTTACTTCACCTCCAACTACAGCCTCCAAGTCTTCAAAAAAGAAGCCAGTATCTAAACATGAACTTGTATTTGTAAGTGGTACTTCTGTTCAACTTTAACATTTTAATGTAACTAGTGTTGTGGTATTTTAATCTTGATCAAGTTTATTTTTCAAGTCACCAGCACTGCTTGACTATGGGTGCTGGAATTGAAGATTTAAGCAGGTGTCTATGTCTAAAGTAAAGCTTATTGAAAAAGATAGATTGTTATGTTGTTATACAAGCTAAATGTATACTAGTACTTCCCTTTTGTGTGTGTGTGTGTGTGTGTGTGTGTGTGTGTGTCTTTTTGAGATAGGGTCTCGCTGCAGCCCCAGCTGTCTTGTAACTCACTCTGTAGACCAGGCTGGCCTTGAACTCACAGAAATCCTCTTGCCTCTGCCTCCCAAGTGCTAGGATTAAAGGCATGTGCCACTACATCTGGCTGAAGTTTTGCTACTTTTAACAACTTCGTTTTCTTTTTTTTTTTAAATCGCTTTGTAAACCAGGCTGGCCTTGAACTCACAAAGATCCACCTGCCTCTGCCTCCCAAGTGCTAGGATTAAAGGCGTGCACCACCACGCCCAGCTCTTTAATATATATATTTTTAATTTTATCTATTTTTGTATGTGTATGAATGTACTGTCTGCATGCAGGTCCATGCACCCGTGTCTTGCAATGCTGCAGAGGTCAGAAGAGGGCCTCGGATTCCCCTGGAACTGGAGTTCTCCTGGAATTGGAGTACAGAAGTACAGATGGTTCTTAGCCGCCATGTGGGTGCTGGGGATCGAACCTGGGTCCTCTACAAGAGCAGTCCGTGCTCTTAACCGCTAGACTATCTCTCCAGCCCCAACAACTTTATTTTCCTTTTTTTTTTTTTTTTTTTTTTTTTTTTTTTTTTTTATTTTAAATTGGTTTTAGAGATTTTCTTTGGAATGTGTTTCACAATCTGAAGAGGTTACTCCACCTAGTTTATGGGCATATATGCATTTGAACATAAATTAGTGTACACATGCATTGATATGTTCTTTAGTTTTCAAGTATGAACACCTTTAAATTTAACTTGTTAATTTTGTTTTGACTGAAGGTATATTAAAACAAGTCAAAGATTACATAAAACAGTGTAGCAAATGTCAAGAGAAACTGGATCGCTCCCGTCCGATATCAGATGCTTCAGAAATGTTGGAAGAATTGGGACTGGACCTTGAATCTGGAGAAGAAAGTAATGAATCAGAGGATGATCTGAGCAACTTTACTTCACCTCCAACTACAGCCTCCAAGTCTTCAAAAAAGAAGCCAGTATCTAAACATGAACTTGTATTTGTAAGTGGTACTTCTGTTCAACTTTAACATTTTAATGTAACTAGTGTTGTGNAGTGTTTGTATTTTTAATCTTGATCAAGTTTTATTTCAAGTCCACCAGCACTGCTTGATAGGGTGCTGGAATTGAAGATTTAAGCAGGTGTCTATGTCTAAAGTAAAGCTTATTGAAAAAGATAGATTGTTATGTTGTTATACAAGCTAAATGTATACTAGTACTTCCCTTTTGTGTGTGTGTTGTGTGTGGTGTGTGGTGTGGTGGTCTTTTTGAGATAGGGTCTCGCTGCAGCCCCAGCTGTCTTGTAACTCACTCTGTAGACCAGGCTGGCCTTGAAACTCACAGAAATCCTCTTGCCTCTGCCTCCCAAGTGCTAGGATTAAAGGCATGTGCCACTACATCTGGCTGAAGTTTTGCTAATTTAACAACTTCGTTTCTTTTTTTTTTTTAAATCGCTTTGTAAACCGGCTGGCCTTGAACTCACAAAGATCCACCTGCTCTGCCTCCCAAGTGCTAGGATTAAAGGCGTGCACCACCACGCCCAGCTCTTTAATATAATTTTTAATTTTATTTATTTGGTATGTGTATGAATGTTACTGTCTGATGCAGGTCCATGCACCCGTGTCTTGCAATGCTGCAGAGGTCAGAAGAGGGCCTCGGATTCCCCTGGAACGGGAGTTCTCCTGGAAGTGAGTACAGAAGTACAGTGGTTCTTAGCCGCCATGTGGGTGCTGGGGATCAGACCTGGGTCCTCTACAAGAGCAGTCCGTGCTCTTAACCGCTAGACTATCTCTCCAGCCCCAACAACTTTATTTTCCTTTTTTTTTTTTTTTTTTTAATTTATTTTTTGTATTTATATGAATGTACTGTCTGCATGTGGTTTGTGCACCCATGTCGTGCAATGCCACAGAGTCAGAAGAGGGTTCTTGGATTCCCTGGAAACTGGAGTTCTCCTGGAATTGGAGTTACAGATGGGTTGTTAGCTGCCAGGTGGGTGCTGAGGATCGAACCCGGGTCCTCTGCAAGAGCAGTCGGTGCTCTTAACCGCTAGGCTATCTCTCCAGCCCCACAACTTCATTTTCTAATGATACATTGGTAGAGGTAGACAGAATACTTGCCTGAAGTAGTCTGTGGGTCATGTAGCAAGGTAATTACTCTAATCAGGACATTTGTTTGTTCTTGAGACTGGGTTTCTTTTTTTTTTTTTGGTCTTTTCAAGACAGGGTCTCCCTGTAGTCCCAGCTGTCCTGGAACTTACTCTACAGACCAGGCTGGCCTTAACTCACAAAGATCCGCCTGCCTCTGCCTCCCAATTGCTAGGATTAAAGGGATGCGCCACCACGCCCGGCGAGACTGGGTTTCTTATGGCCCATGCTGGCCTTGAAATAGCTATGAAGCTGAGAATGAACTTCTGACCCTCTTGCCCTCACCATGCTATAATCACAGATAAATGCCACCACATGTGGTTTATGTGGCGTTGGGATTAGATCCAGGCCCTCATATTTGCTAGGCAAGCACTCTACCAACTAAGCTACATCCCTAGCTCCTTGGCTAGATTTTGTTTTTGTTTGTTTTTGCCTATATTCTTTTCATACATTATCAAATTTTGACCAGAGAGGAGAGGCACCAGAAGATACAGGTTTTTGCTAGATCAAGTAAAAAAAAAGTGACAGAAAATAGTGAAAATAATGTATTTTATCTAACCACATAGGTAACAAAGAATAACAAATTATTTCCTCACCTGTTAAAAGGGGATAGATTTTTGTTAAAGGTGAAAATATAGCTGATCTATAATGTACCTCTTGATCTCAAACTTACTTTGACAGGTTGACACCAAAGGAGTGGTAAAACGTTCTTCTCCAAAACATTGCCAGGCTGTTTTGAAACAGCTGAACGAGCAGAGACTTTCCAACCAGTTCTGCGATGTTACATTATTAATTGAAGGAGAAGAGTACAAAGCTCATAAATCTGTTTTATCAGCTAATAGTGAATATTTTCGAGATCTTTTTATTGAGAAAGGAGCTGTTTCCAGTCATGAGGCTGTGGTGGATCTTTCTGGTAAGATTTTTTTCTAATACCCTTTCTTTTTGATTATTACAGATATTCTAGAAGAGAGATGTGCATGTATTTTCCAAAAAGAATTTATGTCAAAGTGGAAGCCCATTTTCAAAAAGCAGACTAGGGGCTGGAGAGATGGCTCAGCGGTTAAGAGCACTGACTGCTCTTGCAGAGGACCTGGGTTCGATTCCCAGCACCCAGACAGCGGCTAAGACCCGTCTTTAACTAGTTTCAGGGGAATCCAACACACTCTTCTGACCTCCGAAGCATTATATGACATGGGTATACTTACCTACATTCAGACAGTACACTCATACACATTTAAAAAAAAAAAAAAAAGACTAATATAACCTCCACTAATAGGTCTTTTTTTTTGGGGGGGGGGAACTGACCTGGAACTTACTTATAGACCAGGCTAGTCTTTTTTTTTTTTGGTCTTTTCGAGACAGGGTCTCCCTGTAGTCCCAGCTGTCCTGGAACTCACTCTGTAGACCAGGCTGGCCTTGAACTCACAAAGATCCGCCTGCCTCTGCCTCCCAAGTGCTAGGATTAAAGGCGTGCACCACCATGCCCGGCTCCAGGCTAGTCTTGATGGTCTCACAGAGGTCTGCCTATCTCTGCCTCTGGAGTGCTGGGATTAAAGGTATATACCACCAGCTCAGCTAAACAGGTCCTTTTAAAGCAAGATTTTTAAGGTAATTGGGAAGAAGGTTGTCATTTTCTACCACTGCCTCTTAAGTCAGAGGATTACAGCAGTTTAAAAAAATCCATGGCTGAATCAGTATCATTACATGGAATGAAATATTTTTAAATAGGATGTGTTATGTACTATACTTTGGTATTTTTATAATTTTATGTGTGTGATGAATGTACTTGGTGTGGGTACCTATAATGCATGTGCCTGTGGAGACTAGAGGTTGACATTGGGTATCTTCCATCCTTCTCTAGGGGATTGTTTTGTTTTGTTTTATTTTTGTCTTTGTTTTGTCTTCGTCTTTGTTGAGGCAGGCTCTCCTGTAGCCCCAGCTGTCTTGTAACTCACTATGTAGACCAGGCTGGCCTTGAATTCACAAAGATCCACCTGCCTCTGCCTCCTGAGTGCTGGGACTAAAGGTACGCACCACCACGCCCAGCTCCCTCTCTCTTTTTTTGAAACAAGGTCTCAAGGTTTCTCACTTAACCTGAAGCTCATCAGTTGGGCCAGGCTGACTTCCAGTGAGCTTTAGGGATCTATCTCTACCTCACTCCTACCCGTCCCAGCATTGAGGTTATAAGGGAACCACAACACCTGGAGTTTTAAGATGAGTCACTAGAGGGCTGGGAATGCTTTGGGTTTCATCCTCAGCAATGGAAAAAAAGAAAAGATTAATGATTAGAATTCATTTGATAAAACTGTTAGTGTAGAAAAATTAAAATGTCAGGTGAGTGTTTGGTGTTTCCTTTTCACATTATTATAAATGGTTTGATTGATCTTACTGGTATTGCATATTGGCTTATGAGGTAGCAAATGAAAATTTAGGAATAAAATATGTAGCCTCATTTATCCATTTTTCTTGTAAACTTACTGTAACTTTTGCATTATAGTTATCACTTTGTGAAAGTTCATTTTCAATTTCTTAAACAAAAATTGACTTTAGAGTATATGAGTATTTAACCATGTAGCTACTGATCTTTTTTTTTTTTCTTTTTTTTTTTTTTTTTTTTTTTTTTTTGTGTATGAATGTACTGTCTGCATGTAGGTCTGTGCACCCGTGTCGTGCAATGCCGCGGAGGTCAGAAGAGGGTCTCGGATTCCCCTGGAACTGGAGTTCTCCTGGAATTGGAGTTACAGACGGTTCTTAGCCGCCATGTGGGTGCTGGGGATCCGAACCCGGGTCCTCTGCAAGAGCGTCGGTGCTCTTAACCGCTAGGCTATCTCTCCAGCCCAATAGCTACTGATCTTTCTTAGACGTGTGTGTGTGTGTGTGTGTGTGTGTGTGTGTGTGTGTGTGTGTGCGTTTGAGATAGGGTCTCCCTGTAGCTTCAGCTGGCCTGGAACTCGCTCTGTAGGCCAGGCTGGCCTTGAACTCAGAGATCCGCCTGCCTCTGCATCCCGAGTGCTGGAATTAAATGTCTTCGCCACCACACCTGGCTTCCTTAGACTTTTTGATCTCTTCTAGGAAGATATATACAAACACTTTTTACTAAGCACTCACTTTGCAAATACTAGCCTAAGCTCAAGGGATATAATAGTGAATAAAAAGTTTGTAACTTAGAGTCACATTAGAGCTTAGATTTGCAAATTAGGGCAATTTAGTTTCTTTCCTGTTTGTATCCTCTTTCTTTCTTTCTTTTTTTTTAATTTGTATTTAATGTGTATGAGTTTATTGCCTACATGTGTCTTAAGTACACCCTGGTGTAATGCCTGTGAGGGTCAGAAGAGGAGGTCAGATCCCCTGGAACTGGAGTTAGGGACCACAGCCATGTGGGTGCTGAGATTCAAGCCTGGGTCCTCTGCAAGAGCAGTTAGTGCTCTTAACCTCTGAGTCATCCCAGGCCCCCATTTTATTTCTTTCTCTTGTTCTAAGATTTTGAGCAGTATTGAATAAGAATGGAGATTCTAGATTTTCGTTGGAATGTTGTTGTTCCCCCATTTAGTATAATGTTGGCTCTGGATTTCTTGATATATTTATCATGTTGCACATGAGGTCACAGCAGCTCTGTTTACCTGCATAAGAACTGCAGAAGGTCAAGCCAGTTAAAAATTGTAGCGTGGGTGAGGGAGGGGCCCCCAGGGCCCCTCTCCTAGCTGAGGAGTTATTTCTTTCTGGGACTGGCCTCTGGTAGGTTACCATGCTTCCATGGATTAAAAATTAATTGAAAAAAAAAATGAAATCTATAAACCTGGTGGGGTTTTTTGTTTCTGTTTTTGTCTTTTTGAGACAGGGTCTCACCAGCGAGTGTGGAACCTGGAGCTCACTCTGTAGACCAGGCTGGCTTTGAACTCTCAGAGATCACCTGCCTCTGTCTCCTGAGATTAACGGCGTGCACCACCACACCTGGCTTAAACCTGGTCATTTTAATCATATCAATATTGCCAAGAAAGGATTTTTAAATCAAATTATGTTAAGGCAATTCTATTATTTGATCCATTTTTCTTTTTTTTTTTTTTTTAATTTTATTTATTTTTGTATGTGTATGAATGTACTGTCTGCATGTAGGTTTGTGCACCCATGTTGTACAATGCCACGGAGGTCAGAAGAGGGTCTCAGATTACCCTGGAACTGGAATTCTCCTGGAATTGGAGTTACAGGCGGTTCTTATCCACCATGTGGGTGCTGGGGATCGAACCCGGGTCCTCTGCAAGAGCAGTTGGTGCTCTTAACCACTAGGCCATCTCTCCAGCCCCTGATCCATTTTTCTATATAAAGTATTTAAATAATATGTCATATATACATCTCAGTGTCAGTGTTCCTTTCCCTCAGTTTTTGTAAAGAAAGTTGTGTGCTTTTGCTTTCCAGCTATGGTGTCAAAGTTGATTGCTTGTGACAGCTTATGACCTTCAGTATTTATCATCTGATAAATATTTCAGAAAATACTCAGTAACCCTTGCCTTAAATCTTAGTGGTTTTTGTTTTTGAGATGGATTTCACATATCCTAGGCTAGCCTTGAACTCTCTGTAGCCTACTTTAAGCTTCTCTTACCTTCCTGCCTCCAACTCCTGAGTGCTAGAATTACAGGGCTTACTATACTAAGACTTGTTCATGTGACTCTGAAAATCAACCTAAGGTTTCCTCCTAAGCAGGAACTCTACCAATTGAGCTTCCCTAGCCTCAAATTTTAGGTTTTATATTTATTTGTTAGTGATGGAGTTGTATGGGTACCCATGTTCAAAGGTATGTGTTCGGAGGTCAGGGAGAACTTGTGGAGGGCGGTTCTCTATGGTATTCGTTCTGGAGATCAAACTCAGGTCATCAAGTGTCTTTACCTTTGAGACATCCTCAAATTATAGGGATGTTTGGTTTTTGTTTTTGTTTTTGGTTTTTTGTTGTTTTTTTTTCTTTTTGAGACAGGATCTCCCTGTAGCTCCAGCTATCCTGGAACTCACACTGTAGACCACGCTGGCTTTGAACTCAGATCGGCCTGCCTCTGCCTCCCGAGTGCTGGGATTAAAGGCATGTGCCACCATGCCCAGCTCAAATTTTAGTTTTTAGGTGAACTTGTAGAAGAACACTTTGTTCATACTTTTACATGGACTACTACTATTATGTAGCTATTATTACAGGTTAGGCGCAGGTTGGATGATCCCTGCCTATTTACTTTCTTACTCCTGCTTTTCACCCTCTGATCTCCACCAACTGTTTCTTGCAGGGAATCGAGGAACTCCCATGGTCCTAAGGAGTACTGTTTGAAAATGGTTGCCGTATAACAGCTCTTGAAGTTCTAAGTCTGATATTATTTTTCTTTTTTTAAATTTTTTAAATTTTATTTATTCTTTATGTGTATGAATGTACTGTCTGCATGTAGGTTTGTGCACCTGTGTTGTGCAGTGCCTCAGAGGTCAGAAGAGGGTGTCAGATTCCCCTGGAACTGGAGTTAAAGACGGCTCTCAGCCGCCATGTGGGTGCTGGGGATCGAACCTGAGTCCTCTGCAAGAGCAGTCGGCACTCTTAACCGCTAGGCCATCTCTCCAGCCCCTATTTTTCATATTAGGTATTTAGAGACAGCTCATAGAGAAGTGAGTTAGTCGGGGCTTAATAAGCAACCAAAATTTGAAAGAACATTGAGTGTTAGCTAAGTTATCCGATCAGAATTGGCTTCTTCTCTCTTGTCGTAGATCTGTGTTAACCACCCCTGTAGAGTCTTCTGGGTGATTGACTTTTTCTTCCCTTGCTTTCTTTGTTTGCACACAGGTTTCTGTAAAGCAAGCTTCCTTCCTTTGCTGGAATTTGCCTATACTTCTGTACTAAGTTTTGACTTCTGTAGCATGGCAGATGTAGCTGTCTTAGCTCGTCATCTTTTTATGTCAGAAGTTTTAGAAATTTGTGAAAGTGTGCATAAGCTAATGGAAGAAAAGCAGCTAACGGTGTATAAGAAAGGCGAAGTACAAACAGTTGCATCTACCCAGGACTTACCAGCACAAAATGGAACCACAGCACCACTTGTGACTAGAAATGAAGGAACCACAGCTTTATCTAGTGAACTTGGGCATTGTGAAATTGTATTACTGGTAAACGGAGAATTGCCAGAAGCTGAGCAGAATAGAGAGCTAGGACGACAGCCTGCACCTCAGGTTTCTTCAGAGGCTGAAGCTCCTTTATCATCTGTAGGATGTATAACTGACTCCCATTCTGAAATGGAAACTGCTAACTTAGTGACAAAAACCAACCAACCAGAGCTAGAAACTGCAGTCATCGGAGAAGATAGCATAGTTTCTAATGTTCATCCTAAACTCTCAAAGGAGAGTGTAATAAATATCTCTCAGGAGCACAGTGATGTGGGAAATGATTCATCAACTGAGGATATCTGTGCCAAAGACATTCCAAATCAAATTGAGAACCTTGACCAACCTTTAAAAGATGCAGAAAATCTAATTGTGCCAATGGTAAAGACAGACTGTGGCCCTGAAGATGATACTTACAGAAGTAGACTCCGGCAGCGGTCTGTTAACGAAGGGGGGTACATCCGACTGCACAAGGGTATGGAAAAAAAGCTACAGAAGCGGAAAGCCATTCCCAAGTCGGCAGTTCAGCAGGTAGGACGGAAAGCCGTAATGGAAAAGGTCGTGTTTGGTAGTTTTAGCTTTGACCTGATGATGTTCTAGTAATGCACGTAAGCCTACAATAGAAATTATTGAAATATGTATAATTTTTTATTTATCTAATATTTTTATTAGAAAATTTTTACATGACCTATGACTTTTAAAATTACAATTAATCTGAACATGTTTATGATACATGTGAAGCAGGAACATTGCTGAGTTCAAGGCCAGCCTGGGCTACATAGTGAGTTCCAGTCCAGCTCCAGCTACATTGCAAGCACTTGTGTTAAAAAAGGGGAAAAGAAAAGAAAATGTATTTTCTTTTGTTGTGTTTTTTGTTTAGGTAGCTCAGAAATTAGTTCAAAGAGGAAAAAAGATGAAACAACCAAAAAGGGATGCTAAGGAGAACACTGAAGAAATGTCCCATAAATGTGGGGAATGTGGAATGGTTTTTCAGAGACGCTATGCCTTTATAATGCACACATTGAAACACGAAAGAGCCAGAGATTACAAGTGTCCGGTAAGTATCTGTGGAGCTAACTGAAAAAGCTCCTACATTCATAATGGAGCACAGCTTACTTATTGATGTGTTATTCCTACTTCTGTTTTTTTGAGGCAGGGTCTCACTATTTAGGCCAGGCTGGCCTCCAACTCAGAGATCTGCCTGCCTCTGCCTCCCAAGTGCTAGGACTTAGAGGTGTGCACCACCATGCCCTGCCCATACTACTGCTGTTTTGTTGAAATACAGTCTTATACTGTAGCCAGTGTAATCTTGGACTAAAGGCAATCCTACTTGAGCTTTCCAAGTGCTAGGATTTACAAGGCATGTACTACCATGCCCAGCTTTTTCTTAGATTACCCCCTCACCTCTAGAATATTCGTTGAGATATTCGTTGATTTATCTATGTTTACTCATGATACCTTAGAAGGAGGACAGGACAAGATTGTCCTTTTCTTTTCTCTTTTCTTTTTCTTTTCTTTTCCTTCCTTCCTTCCTTCCTTCCTTCCTTCCTTCCTTCCTTCCTTCCTTCCTTCCTTCCTTCCTTCCTTTCTTTTTTTGGGGGGGTTCTTTTTGAGACAGGGTCTCCCTATTGCCCCAGCTGTCCTGGAGCTCACTCTGTAGACCAGGCTGGCCTTGAACTCACAAAGATTCGCCTGCCTCTGCCTCCCAAGTACTAGGATTAAAGGCGTGCGCCACCACGCCTGGCAAAATTGTTTTTCAAAAATAATATACCTTCAAAGGCAAAGGTAGCAGAAGAGATCGTGACAGCTGACTTCTCTATGCTAAGAAGTAGGTGAAGTGATTCAATGAACTGAACCAGCTTTTTAATGGAAAAAGCTGAGAATGCACCACCAGAAGTCTCAAGAACCGATGGCACTGGTTGCCTTGAGAGCAGGAGCAATTGAATTGTCAACTCTTGGCCCCTCTTCTCTTTGGAAAACAAATCATGACTGCCTTGGGGAGGACTGCATACAGGGCTGGTAGACATGCTGTATACCCCCAGAGAAAGGTAAAAGTTTATGTATTGAAACTTTTCATGGTGTTTCCTAATTCAAGTCCTAGGATGTTACCAGTCAGATTCTTAACCTTAAAATGTTTTCTCTGCATGCAAATATAAGAAATCTGAAGTTCAGTAAAAAACGACCTAAAGATACTGCTAACTAGAGCCTAAGGTTGATACTGATAAATACTACCTCCACCTCCACGGTAGCTTCCTCTTGTTTTTATTATTGTTGTTGATTGGTGCTGGGGATTGAATGCAGATGCTACATATATACTCTGCCCCAGTTAAATGTTTTTTTTTCCTCTGCCCAGTTAGTTTTTTTTTTTTTTTTTAATGTGTATGAATGTACTGTCTGCATGTAGGTTTGTGCACCCATGTCATGCAATGCCTCAGAGGTCAGAAGAGGGTGTCAGATTCCCCTGGAACTGGAGTTCAAGACAGTTCTTAGCCGCCATGTGGGTGCTGGGAATCAAACCTGGGTCCTCTGCAAGAGCAGTTGGCACTCTTACCTGCTAGGCCATCTCTCCAGCCCCCCCCTTTTTTATTTTATTTTTTTTTCCCAATTAGTTTTTTAATGTCTTATTCTTAAATAGAACGAAGCATCACAGTCTCACAGTAAAAGATTTCAAGCAAGAAAGCAGTTTTGAGGAATCCAAGATCATACAGAAAAACAAAATCTCTCATCACAAAAACAAAATAGGGTCATCAGGCATGGTGGTGCATGCCTTTAATCCTAGCACTTGGGAGGCAGAGGCTGGCTGGCAGATCTCTGTGGGTTCAAGGCCAGCCTGGTCTACAGAGTGAGCTCTGGACGAGCTGGGACTAAAGGGAAGACCCTGCCTTAAAAACAAAACAAAACAAAACAAAAAAAACCCAATAGGATTAGTGGTACACAGAGATCTGCCTGCCTCTGCCTCCTGAGTTCTGGGATTAAAGGCTTGCTTCATATCCAGCTTTGTTTAGGTCTTTTTGAGACAGGGTTTCCCTGTAGTCCCAGCTTCCCTGGAATTCACTGTGTAGACCAGACTGGCCTCAGTCTTACAGAGATCCGTCTGCCTCTCCCTCATTCCTTCCCCAACCCTGACTGATCTTCTTTCAATAAATATAAGAGGCCCTTTGTTTAGAACAGTTCTGAGAGAAATCAGAACAGATCGGATTCCCTTGGTTCAAGGACTTCAAGAGGCAATCTTTTTTAATATGGCACTGCCATACTGCATAGTTTAAAAAAAAATAGGGCTGGGGAGCTGGCTCAGTGGTTAACAGCATGGCTGCTCTTGGAGAGGATCAGGGTTTAATTCCCAGCACCCACATGGCAGCTAACAACTATTGGTACCTCCATTTACAGGGGAATCTGATGTCTTCTTGAGCATTACACAACATGAGTGTGCTTAAACATGCAGGCAGTATACTCATACATGTACAAAAATTTTTTTAAAAAGGAAGGGGAATCTCAAAAAGTTGAGACAGCTGGAGAGATGGCTCAGCAGTTTAAGAGCACTGGCTGCTCTTGCAGAGGACCTGAGTTCAATTCCCAGCATCTACATAATGGCTCAGAGCTGTCTATAACTCCAGTTCCAGGAGATTTGACACCCTCTTCTCAGGTCCACAAGCATTGCATACAAGGGGGTACACTTATATTCATGCAGGCAAAACATTCATACACATAAAACAAAATCTCTTTTTAAAAGTTGGGACATACAATTGAATAAATAACCCAGAAAATAGAGCAAAACTTAGAGTGAAAGAAAATTAGAGGAAAGAGCATGGATAGAAAGCATTCCTGAAATGAAACAAAATGAACAAACAAAAAAAACCTGTTAGAACCTAAGGGTAGGTGTTTTCATGTTAAAAGAATATGGCCAGGGCCAGGAAGATGGCTCAGCAGGTAAAAGTTCCTGCCACCAAGCCTGATGATCTGAGTTCAGTTCCCAGGACCCACCTGGTGGAAAGAGAAAACAACTCCCTCAGGTTGTCATGACATGTGTGTTCCCAACACACACACACACACACACACACACACACACACACAAGTAATTTTTAAGTAAAGGGTACCCCTAAAATATTGAGTGATAACAAACCTATATCAAAGTGTAATAGACTAAAAAAAAAAAAACCAGCAATAAAAAAGGGAAACACCAGATGTCCAGATGTGGTGGTGCAGGCCTCTTAATCCCAGCACTCAGGGGGCAGAGGCAGGTAGATCTCTGAGATTAAAGGCCAGCCTGGTCTACATAGTGGGTTCTAGGCCAGCTGGGACTATAGGAGACCCTGTCTGAAAAAATAAAATATATCCTTTAAATCTTAGTAGACAATTGGGGAAGGGTTTTGGTGACAAGTTAGTAGTAAATATAAAGAGAAAGAAAATAAAAAGGGAAATGGACCAAAATGTGTCACGTGACCTGCGTTTGATAACATTCCTGACCAGTTGCCAAGCCTGTAATTCCATCATTCAAAGGCAGGGGCAGAAGGATAGTTCAAGGCTAGCCAGGACTGTATGTTTTAGGCCAAAATGAGCTATAGAGTGAGATCCTGTCTTAAACAAATGAACAAAAATGACCTTATATCAAGTATATATATTGTTAGAGGTAATAGCAATCATCAACATTTAGAGTGGAAGGAGCAACTTCCATTATATATGCTACTTAAGAGAGTTAGAAAATAACATCAAGAGATGATAAGAGTGTCATTCTAGTTGCAAAATGTGAATAGGTCAGGGAGTTTATTATTACTGTTAGTATTTTGGTCTTTTGGCAACAAGGGTCTCTTTGTAGCCCCAACTGGCCTGGAACTTCCTATGTAGACCAGACTGGCCTTGGTCTCACAGAAATCTACTTGCCTCTGCCTCCCAAGTGCTGGGATTACACATGCCTGGCCAAAACTTGTCATTTAAAAAAAAATATTTTTTAAGTGTATGTTAGTGCACTCATGTCATACTGTGCCTGTAGTGGCCAGAAGAGGACGTCCATCCCCTTAAACTGGAGTTAAAGACATTGATAATACTGTACAATACAGAAGAATATAGAGAACATTTGTGTACATTTAATCCCAAAGTTGTTAGTGGAAATCTAGTACAAATTAGAAGCAAAACAAATTTTAATAATAATTTGTATCTCCAGATATGGTTACAAGCTCCTTCTACGAGATGTAACTCAGTCGTGCTAAGGGAAGTTGCTGCCAGCAGCTTCCTCCCTGGGTAAGCTGGCGCCTCAGTGCTGGCGCCATATGGCCACTTTTGCAGCCCAACCTGAGTAACTACTTTTCCTTTCAGGTCCTTAGCCTGGGAAGTGTTCTGCTTCCCATCTACCTGGGTGTCAGTAACTCTCCAGACAGGAATTCTAGGCTGACAGTTAGCCTGCACCCAGTCACAGTCCACTCCACTGGTTGGTGACCTGATTAGTCTCCATCCAGCCCACTAGCATTTGACATCTGCACCAAGCAGTGCCCTATTGGCACTGCTGGACCCCCAGACTGACACTTGATCAGCACTCTTCAGTATAATTCCACTGGTGCAGACTCACCACACACAAGTTATGCTGATTGCACTGATACTGGACCTCACAGGCTGGCACCAGATTGGTTTTCCACAGCCAAATTCCACCAGCACACATCACTTAAACTTGATGAGCTTAATGTAGAAATGCATGGAAAATAATGGATCCTGAAATATTTTCTTTTTTTTTTTTTGGTCTTTTTGAGACAGGGCCTCCCTACAGCCCCAGCTATTCTGGAACTCACTCTGTAGACCAGGCTGGCCTTAAACTCACAGAGATCAGCCTGCCTCTGCCTCAGAAGTGCTAGGATTAAAGGCGTATGCCATGGCCCACCAAATTTTTATTATTTCTAATAGTCAAACCATAACCTTTGTTGAAATTGAATTATGTTTTGGCTGTTTAATTATAAACCTGCATCTGAGAAGGAAGGGCCAATTCCAACTCAGAGGCAGTTCTTTACTGGTTTTATAGCTATTAATACTAAAAATATATTTAGAACATATGTACACACACCCATACATACATATTTGATGATATAATGAATGATAATTATGAGTAATAATTATTGATAATAGTTGTGATTATGATTATTGTTCATTATTATTATTCAAACAGTCCTTAATAATAAGACAAGATAAATTAGTCCAAGACTACAAATGACTGTGACTTATCTACTTTTGCCACCTCCACCCCCACCCCCAACCTTTGGCTCTATAGTTGGACAGGGACAGTTAGACTTAGCACAGGGACTGGCTAGGGATAGTTAACCAGTAGGGACAGGATAGGGAAAAGAATAGGAATAGATGTTAGGGATAGTTAATTAGAGCCAAGTGGTTGGGAATGGGCCTAAGGGATGGCACATGGATCTCAGCTGTTTGGGTGTTACTAGGACATTTACTCTAATTATGGAAAAAATGATCCTACAACAAATTGTAAAAATAATTTTGTGTTTCTCATTGAACACTAAACAATAATGTGACTTCTCTCTCTTACAGGTCAACTTAATCTTTTCTTTATTACGTATGTAATTTATGCTGTTAAAGAGGCTTTTACTAATAGTTATTTTTATTTTTTTTTATTTTAGTATTTTGTATGTGTATGAATGTACTGTCTGCACGTAGGTCTGTGCACCTGTGTCGTGCAATGCTGCAGAGGTCAGAAGAGGGTGTCGGATTCCCCTGGAACTGGAGTTAAAGACAATTCTCAGCCGCCATGTGGGCGCTGGGGATCGAACCTGGGTCCTCTGGAAGAGCAGATGGTGCTCTCAACTGCTAGGCCATCTCTCCAGCCCCCTACTAATAGTTATTAAAAAACAATTTATGGGAGCAAGTGTCTTTTGTTAGAACTCCAGGGCTTGTAAACTCCCATAGAAATCCATCTATTGGGGCTGGAGAGATGGCCCAGCAGTTCAGAGCACTGACTACTCCCAGCACCCACATCGTGGCTCTAAGAACTGTCCTTAAGCCAGGCATGGTGGTGCATGCCTTTACCAGCACTTGGGAGGCAGAGGCATGTGGATCTCTGTGAGTTCAGGGCCAGCCTGGTCTACACAGTGAGCTCCAAATCTCTGTGAGTTCAGGGCCAGCCTGGTCTACACAGTGAGCTCCAGGCCAGCTGGGAGTAAAGGGAGACCCTGTCTCAAAAACAAGAAGAAGAAAAAAAAAAAAGAAATCCATCTGTTTTTATCTCCAGAATGCTGAAATTAAAAGACTGTTACTTTAAGTTAAATTCTAAACGACAGTTTAAGTTAAATATAGGCATGATTTAGGATAAATTATTATTAAGAAACCATGTGCTCAGTTCCATGGCTGGTATGCACACAGCAGGCAGGCAGGTGGTGCCAGAGCACACACCACATGTAATCAGGAATTCTGTGGGAAAAGTCTTTAAGGTGAAACACACTTAAAAGACCAAAATGAAAATTAAATCAACCAATTAATTTAATTGTACACATATTTTTTACTCAAAGGATATCTAGGGTACCTGCGGGCTAAGTAAAAATATTATATCTTAGGGCTGGAGAGATAGCCTAGTGGTTAAGAGCACCAACTGCACTTGCAGAGGACCAGGGTTCAATCCCCACCACCCACATGGCGGCTGAGAACCATCTGTAACTCCAATTCCGGAGAACTCCAGTTCCAGGAGAATCCGAGACCCGACCTCCGAGGCATTGCACGACATGGGTGCAAGAACCTACATGCAGATAGTACATTCATGCACATAGAAAATGAATAAATAAATAAATTATATCTTATTAATTTTTTTTTTTTTTCTGTATGTGTACGAATGTATTGTCTGCATGCAAGTCTGTGCACCCGTGTCGTGCAATGCCGCGGAGGTCAGAAGTGGGCGTCGGATTCCCCTGGAGCTGGAGTTCTCCTGGAGTTGGAGTTTCAGACGGTTCTCAGCCGCCATGTGGGTGCTGGGGATCGAACCCGGGTCCTCTGCAAGAGCGGTCGGCGCTCTTAACCGCTAGGCCATCTCTCCAGCCCAATAAATAAATTATAACTTAAGTTAAGCATGCTGAGATGGATTTGAATTACTTAAGCAATAAAGCTACCCAATTGTGGATCCACAAATAGCCAGCATTTGAGTACAGCCTGAACGGAAGACATTAGGTTTGGGTAGGAAAAGTCAGATATTTAGAAGTAGTTACCCAAAAAATACAAAAGAAGCCAAGAGAGCAATACAATTTTATCTAAGAGTAGGTTGAAATAGAGATAAAAACCTTTTAGAGTTAAGTAACTTTCAAGACAATGTTCCTAAGGAAACTGTAGCTGAATGGTGAATAGTCCTAAATTTACATCAAAGAAACCTATGCTCTGGTCTGAGCAGAGCTCTCGGAGAAGCCAGGGGGAAATTTATATATGAAAGATAAGCTGGAGCTGAACCAGAAAAACCAGTTGGAAGGCAAGACAATTTTTTGAAAATTAGAACCCAAAGGTTTTCTTTTCGGCTTATAAAATTATGAAAAAATGATTCCAAGCCCAAGTGTGTCTATTAAGCCTTGATATTAAACTCAGCCAAGAAGTTGCTGGCTTTTATAGCCTGCAGGAGTGACTAAGTTAGGAGGCACATGCCTGGGTGGATGGGATACTCATTCCCCAGCCAAAACAGCCAGGCCAGGTTTCTTATGGCCTCCGTGCAGGCAAAGCCACATGTTCCCAGATCAGCCTCCCATCCATTCAATGAAGCAAGAGAGCCAGCTCCTTGGCACAAGATAGATGTTAGAAAAGAAGAGAGGTTGATAACAAGGAAGCAAAATTGTGAGGTTTGCATACTGAATTTTTTAGCATTTCCTCCCAGCTGCACGTCTGGGTGCCATTTCTGGGTGGTCCTATTTATTCCCACAGTGAGCCATATAGAAAACACACGTGGGAAAGTATAGCATTGTACGGTATCCAAATACAGAGATGTATTTTTAAAAATGACCGTGTTTTATAGACAGTGTGACTCATCTCCCTGAGGCAAATCCTAGACTTTTGCGCCACTATATTCCACCCCCTTCCCACCCCATTGGCCTGGCCAGGGAGGTCCCATTGGTTAGGATGCTAGTCATTTCATACCTAACTTAACTGAATTTTCCCACAGTTGTGAGTAATCATGTGGGCTCTGCTCTGTGAACTGAACTCAGGACCTCTGGAAGAGCAGCCACTGGTTGTTTGTTTGTTTGTTTGTCTTTTTGAGACAGAGTCTCTGTAGCCCCAGTTGGCCTGGAACTCACTATGGCTGGAGAGCCACCTGCCTCTGCCTCCTGAGTGCTGACATTAAAGGTGTATGCCACCTTGCCCGGCTTAAAGTTTTTTTTTAAAATGGTGAACATATATATTTTCAATTTGTGAGAGAATAAAATCTTTCATGAACTCCAGTAACTACAAGATGAAATCTGAGAACATTGTAATCTTAAACCATTCAAATTTTTCTAGTCTCTATTTCATTTCTCCTTAAAGCTGTTAGTACTAATAATAATTGACAATCTGTGTTTTGAGTCCTGGTATTTTTTTTTTTTTTTGCAGTTTTGTTTTGTTATTCCCTCTGTCCCTAGCTACATTCAACTCTGCTATTCCTTTAGGACAAACTCAAGCCTACTCTCTCTTCACACTCTTGATTATTCCCTCTTACATGCTTCACCATTACAAAACAAACAAATATATAGTTCCTGTGCTGTGGTTATATTTTAAATCTTTCCAGAATACATCCTGAGGCTTAATCTTTTCATCTTTATAATCTGTCTCTAGCAGTTTGTTTGCTTTTTTGTTTGATGGTGGTCTCATAACCCAGGTTGGCTTTGAACTCCCGATCCTCCTGCCTCTCCCTCCCAATTGCTGGGATTACAGGTATATGCCATCATGCCTGGTGTATATGATACTCAGAATTAAATTTAGGGCTTTGTACCTGCTAGCCAAATATCTTAACTGACCTACATTGTTAGCCTCATACTGATTTCGTTGTTTTTGTTATGCATTCCACAGAGCACATTTGAAGGTCAGAAAACAACTTGGTAGAGTGTGTTTTTTGTCTTTCCATAAATTTCAGGGATTGATCTCAGATCATCAAAGTCTTTGCCAACTTATCTCCCCGGCCCTCTATATCTTTGTAAACAGCATATTTTTTTTATTGAGTTTTGTAATTGTATTCAGAAATGGAAAGTTGAAATATAAATTGAGGGGGATTTTTGGTGGGGGGCAGGGGTCTTTTTGAAACAGGGTTTCCCTATAGCCCCATCTGGCGTGGAACTTGCTCCATAAAACAGGCTGGCCTTGACCTCACAGAGATCTGCCTGCCTCTGCCTCCTGAGTGCTGGGATTAAAGGTGTGCACCATGATGCCTGGCATGAATTGAGTTTTATATAACATTTCGTAATGGAAATATATTTAGAATTTTCCTTTTCTTTTTTTAGTTATGTAAAAAGCAGTTTCAGTACAGTGCCTCCTTGAGAGCCCACCTCATTCGACATACAAGAAAAGATGCGCCCACTTCATCTTCAGCCAGTTCCACATCTAATGAGACATCAGGAACAACTGAGAAAGGCAGAACCAAAAGAGAGTTTATATGCTCCATATGTGGAAGGACACTACCGAAATTATACTCTCTCCGAATACATATGTTAAAGCACACAGGTGTCAAGCCACATGCATGCCAGGTAAAAAAGTACAATGTTTATTTTGTTATTTAAAGAAGATTGGAAGTAAACTATAATGATGAGGTGGGATGGTGTGTATTCTGTAGTCATCCTCACTCTTGTAAAATGTCTTCAGTTCGTTGCATAGGTTAAGTGGGATACCCTGTTATAGTCTTTAATTTGCTGTCTGAAGTTGTCACTTGAAAGGAATCTGTTAAAGATATTTGAAATGTTTTATTAGAGTCCAGAGGATCTACTGGGTGAGAAGAGCCAATTCATTACCCTAAACATCCCTTAGAAACAACCTGTGCTGGAAAAGGATGCATGGCATAAACAAATACTACTCAGAAAAAGTCCTGCCTAAGCTCTCTGTTTGCTGGTACTGAGGACTGAGGGTAACTAAATGCCGTAATGTGTCCACTCCTGGTTAAAGAATCCTGTGATTATCCGGCTTTGGGCTGTTTGGAACATGGAAAAGTTTCAAGTAACTATAGCCTTATAAGCAGGCCCTACTGTTTTTATTATTAAACAATTGTGGAACCAATGAGATTTTAATTTGGGGGGGGGTGTTGTTTTTTGAGACAGGATCTGCCTGTAGCCCCAGCTGTCCTGGAACTCATTATGTAGACCAGGCTGGGCTTGAACTCATAGAGATCTGCCTGCCTCTGCCTTCCCAGTGCTGGGTGGATCTCTGTGAGTTCAAGGCCAGCCTGGTCTACATAGTGAGTTGCAAGACAGCTGGGGTTACAGGGAGACTTTGACAGTGTAATTTTGCTGAATTTAATTGAATAAATTATAATTTATTTGAATTAACATTTTTGTTTATAATAGTATTTGTTTTGACTCAGTATTCAGAATAGCTTTTTTTTTTTTCTTAAACATTCCTTTTTTGTCTTAGGTCTGTGGAAAAACTTTTATCTATAAGCATGGTCTGAAATTACATCAAAGTCTCCATCAATCACAAAAGCAGTTTCAGTGTGAACTGTGTGTTAAATCCTTTGTTACCAAACGGAGTCTTCAGGAACATATGAGTATCCACACAGGTAATGAGGAATTTATATCGACATAGTTACGTTTTATGTATGTTAATTTACTGTTTTGTTGCTCATACTCTTAATTATATCAGAAAATACAAAGCCACTTGGTTGGTTCCTGCCTTTATTTCCAGTGCTTCGGAGCATAAGGCAGGACTTCAAAGATAGCTTGGGCTATGTAGCAAGTTGTAGAGTAGTCTGCATTTTCTCAGATTCCTCTGCACACCATAGCTGGGGCTACAGGGAGACCCTGTCTTGAAAAAGACCAAAATAAATAAATAAATTAATTAATTAATTTAATAGAGATGTTCACATGTTCAATCTTTAATGAGTAGTACAGTTTAAAAGATTTTTTGTTTTTATTTTTTATGTGTATGAATGTTATGCCTGCATGTGTGTAATTGTACCTTTGTCATGTTGTATGGTTCCCATGGAGAGAAGAGAGCATTGGATCCCCTGGATGTGGAGTTATGGACAAGTTACCCATCATATGGGTGCTGGGATTCGGACCCGGGTGTTCTCCAGCCCCCACTTTTCTCTTTTTTGAGACAGGGTCTCCCTTTAGTTCCAGCTGGCCTGGAGCTTGCTATGTAGACCAGGCTGGCCTTGAACTCACAGAGATCCACCTTCCTCTGTCTCCCAAGTGCTGGTATTAAAGGCATGTGCCACGATGTCCGGCTTAAAGATGGTTCGTAGCTGTCATGTGGGTGCTGGGACTCGAACCCAGGTCTGCTGCAAGAGTAGTCAGCTCTTAACCGCTGAGCCATCTCTCCAGTGGGGCGCCCCCCCCCCACACTTAAATACAGACTTAGAGCTATCTTATTTGTTGCTTTTTTAACATTTATTTGTATGCGTGAGCACACATATTAAGCTGCAACTGCATGGGTGTGGAGGTCAGAGGACAACTTTAAGGAGTCATTTCATTCCTTCCATACCAGGTTGTCCAGTTAGACAGCAAGCACTTCCCGCTGAGCCATCCTGTCATCCCCCCCACCCCGCCTTGTTTCTTTCGGTGCAGAAGAACTCTATTACAGTTTGTGGATTATTCAAACACATGAAAATCTTTTATTTATTGCAGAAGTTTGGAAGTTATAATTATAGCAGTTAAGTGTGAGTCTGGATTGAACAAACAGGCATCTGCTTGCTTTTCAAATGATTGGAAAGTCACACTTATTTGCCTCTTTATTTGATGTTAGCTTTGTTTTTTAAGTAAAATCACTAAACTTGTGCAGTGGTGGCTTGGAAAACATCTGAGGATCTTACATGATTGTGCTTTAGCCAGGGTGGATATAGCTTAAATTATAAAAACTAAAAGACAAAGAAGTGTAAGTTCACGCTACCTACTTCTGAAAGAACTTTTGTCCTTTATAACCATGTAACATAATGCCACTGATTCATAGGGGGTGTAAATTAATTCTGGGGGTTAAAACACCAGAGTTACTAGTGTCCATTTTCATCCAAGATCCTTATTCTCTAACATTCTTGGTCCTGTTGAAACATTTCAGTTTAGAAAAATACTGCAATGTTCATGCCCAAGAGAAAAGCCATTGTCATTTGTATGCTGGTCACCATGATCAGCGTGGTACCATTTTTGTTTTTAAATAAACTATCATGCCCTTCAAAAAATATATATTTTTATTGGTTTTATGCATTCCATACATCATTTCTCAGTCCAATTTAGCCTCGTTTCCCTTTCCATGTCCCCTACCCCACCCAAGTTCCTGCATTCTGCCATACGTGTCTTTTTTTGGGGGGGGGTCTTTTTGAGACAGGGTCTCCCTGTAGCTCCAGTTGGCCTGGAACTCACTCTGTAGACTAGGCTGGCCTTGAACTCACAGGGATCCACCTGCCTCTGCTTCCCAAGTGCTAGGATTAAAGGTGTGTGCCACCACGCCCAGCTGCCATACATGTCTTGTATCTGTTTCTGAGTCTTAAAGTTTTTCAAAGCAGAGGATTATTGGTTTGGGGGGAACTTTACAGTTTCAATTGGTTCTTTGTCCCACTTCTTTTGTTGTCATTGTTCCTCTAACTTGTATTGCTTCAATATATGCATATGTACATGTCACACCTATACTATAATTATGTCATCTGAAAATAAACTGTTATTTCCAAATCATATTTCAGGATTCACATTTTTCCCTTTTAATTTTATATTACTCTAAAATATGCATACACACCCTCCACCCATATACCAAGATTACAAAGTCTGAAAATAAGTGGTAGGTTAATTCTAGAGCCTCTTAAGGGATTCACATTATAAGAACACAGTTGCTTTTAGAAAAAGAGGAATATAATATTAAGGTTGCTCAGTTTGCCTTACAGCTAGGTACTTGGTGCTAGCATCCACAAATGAGGGGTGCCATTTGTTGCTTGTTTTTCTGGGACTGTGTTACTTCACTTAGCATAATATCTTGTAGTTCCATCCATTTACCTGCAAAGTTCATGATGTCATCTTTTTTTTTTTTTTTTTTTTTTTGGAAAAGGATGCATGGCATAAACAAATACTACTCAGAAAAAGTCCTGCCTAAGCTCTCTGTTTGCTGGTACTGAGGACTGAGGGTAACTAAATGCCGTAATGTGTCCACTCCTGGTTAAAGAATCCTGTGATTATCCGGCTTTGGGCTGTTTGGAACATGGAAAAGTTTCAAGTAACTATAGCCTTATAAGCAGGCCCTACTGTTTTTATTATTAAACAATTGTGGAACCAATGAGATTTTAATTTGGGGGTGGGTGTTGTTTTTGAGACAGGACTGCCTGTAGCCCCAGCTGTCCTGGAACTCATTATGTAGACCAGGCTGGGCTTGAACTCATAGAGATCTGCCTGCTCTGCCTTCCCAGTGCTGGGTGGATCTCTGTGAGTTCAAGGCAGCCTGGTCTACATAGTGAGTTGCAAGACAGCTGGGGTTACAGGGAGACTTTGACAGTGTAATTTTGCTGAATTTAATTGAATAAATTATAATTTATTTGAATTAACATTTTTGTTTAAATAGTATTTGTTTTGACTCAGTATTCAGAATAGCTTTTTTTTTTTCTTAAACATTCCTTTTTTGTCTTAGGTCTGTGGAAAAACTTTTATCTATAAGCATGGTCTGAAATTACATCAAAGTCTCCATCAATCACAAAAGCAGTTTCAGTGTGAACTGTGTGTTAAATCCTTTGTTACCAAACGGAGTCTTCAGGAACATATGAGTATCCACACAGGTAATGAGGAATTTATATCGACATAGTTACGTTTTATGTATGTTAATTTACTGTTTTGTTGCTCATACTCTTAATTATATCAGAAAATACAAAGCCACTTGGTTGGTTCCTGCCTTTATTTCCAGTGCTTCGGAGCATAAGGCAGGACTTCAAAGATAGCTTGGGCTATGTAGCAAGTTGTAGAGTAGTCTGCATTTTCTCAGATTCCTCTGCCCACCATAGCTGGGGCTACAGGGAGACCCTGTCTTGAAAAAGACCAAAATAAATAAATAAATTATTAATTAATTTAATTAAGATGTTCACATGTCAATCTTTAATGAGTAGTACAGTTTAAAAATTTTTGTTTTTTTTTTATTGTATAATGTTATGCCTGCATGTGTGTAATTGTACCTTTGTCATGTTGTATGGTTCCCATGGAAGAGATATTTGATGAGAAACGCAAGGAAGTTTGGCTGGATGTCTTTATTATAGGGGAGTTACCCATCATATGGGTGCTGGGGATTCGGACACCGAAAGTGTTTCCTCCAGCGCCGGCCACGTTGTTCTCTGGTATTGGATGGTGTCGTGTCCGCTGTGGTGGTGTCCATGAGCTGTCGGGGGCTGGAGAGTTAGACCATCTGCGCGGCTGAACCACAGAGATCCACCACACTATCGCTCTGTTCTCCCAAGGCTGGATGATTTAAAGGACTGATGCCAACGAATGTCCGAAAGGAACTTTAAGAGCTGGGTTCGTAGGGACATAGACCATTGTATGTGGAGCGCGGGCATGCGAACCGTTGCTGCCAGTGCAAGAGTATCAGCTCTTAACGCTGAGCCATCTCTCCAGTGGGGCGCCCCCCCCCCACACTTAATACAGACTTAGAGCTATCTTATTTGTTGCTTTAAATTTATCAACATGATTAAGCTGCAACCCTGCACTGCGGTGTGGAGGTCCAGAGGACACTTTAAGGTCATTTCATTCCTCCATACCAGGTGGTGTCAGAGACAGCAGCACTTCCGCTGAACATGTCTCCCCCCACCCCCCTTGTTTCTTCGGTGCAGAAGAACTCTATTACATTGGTGGATTTCAAACACATGAAAATCTTTTATTTATTGCAGAAGTTTGGAAGTTATAATTATAGCAGTTAAGTGTGAGTCTGGATTGAACAAACAGGCATCTGCTTGCTTTTCAAATGATTGGAAAGTCACACTTATTTGCCTCTTTATTTGATGTTAGCTTTGTTTTTTAAGTAAAATCACAAACTGGCAGTGGTGGCTTGGAAAACATCTGAGATCTTACATGATTGTGCTTAGCCAGGGTGGATATAGCTTAATAATAAAAACTAAAAGACAAAGAAGTGTAAGTTCACGCTACCTACTTCTGAAAGAACTTTTGTCCTTTATAACCATGTAACATAATGCCACTGATTCATAGGGGGTGTAAATTAATTCTGGGGGTTAAAACACCAGAGTTCCTAGTGTCCATTTTCATCCAAGATCCTATTCTCTAACATTTGGTCCTGTTGAAACATTAGTTAGAAAATACTCAATGTTCTCAGCCCTAGGACAAGCGCCAAGAAAGCCATTGTCTTTGTATGCTGGTCACATGATCAGCGTGGTACCATTTTTGTTTTTTAATAAACTATCATGCCTTCAAAAAATATATATTTTTTATTGGTTTTATGCATTCCATACATACTATTTCTCAGTCCAATTTAGCCTCGTTTCCCTTTCCATGTCCCCTACCCACACAGAGTTCCTGCATTCTGCCATACGTGTCTTTTTTTGGGGGGGGGTCTTTGAGACAGGGTCTCCCTGTAGCTCCAGTTGGCCTGGAACTCACTCTGTAGACTAGGCTGGCCTTGAACTCACAGGGATCCACCTGCCTCTGCTTCCCAAGTGCTAGGATTAAGGTGTGTGCCACCACGCCCAGCTGCCATCATTCTTGTTTGTTTTGAGTTTAAAGTTTTTCAAAGCAGAGGATTATTGGTTTGGGGGGAACTTTACAGTTTCATTGGTTCTTTGTCCCACTTCTTTTGTTGTCATTGTTCCTCTAACTTGTATTGCTTCAATATATGCATATGTACATGTCACACCTATACTATAATTATGTCATCTGAAAATAAACTGTTTTATTCCAAATCATATTTCAGGATCACATTTTTCCCTTTTAATTTATATTACTCTAAAATATGAATACAACACCCTCCACCCATATACCAAGATACAAAGTCTGAAAATAAGTGGTAGGTTAATTCTAGAGCCTCTTAGGGATTCACATTATAAAGAACACAGTTGCTTTTAGAAAAAGAGGAATAATATTAAGGTTGCTCAGTTTGCCTTACAGCTGGTACTTGGTGCAGCATCCAAAATGGGGGTGCCATTTGTTGCTTGTTTTTCTGGACTGTGTTACTTCACTTAGCATAATATCTTGTAGTTCCATCCATTTACCTGCAAAGTTCATGATGTCATCTTTTTTTTTTTTTTTTTTTTTTTGAGACAGGGTCTCCCTGTAGCCCCAGCTGTCCTGGAACTCACTCTGTAGACCAGGCTGGCCTTGAACTCACAAAGATCCACCTGCCTCTGTCATCTTTCTTTACCACTACATAGAACTCCATTGTGTACCACATTTTCTCTACCCACTTGTTGATTGAGGGGCACTTGGGTTGTTTCCAGCTCTTTGCTATTGTGAAGAGAGCTGTAATAAACATGGATGTGCATGTATCTCTGCGGTAGGATGTATACCCTGGAGTGGTATGACTGGGTGAGGTGGTAGGCTCATTTTGAGTCTTTTAAGGGTTCTCTACACTGCTTTCCACAGTGGTTGTATGAGTTTACATTCCTACCAGCAATGGATGAGCAGCACATCAAATTCTTAGGCTGTGACCTTTTCTATTATAGTCATGCATCACCTAATGACATTTTAGTCAACAGTGAACTACATTTATAGTGATTGTCCCAGAAGAGGATATCACCCGATGTTATGCTCAGTGATGTTTGTTTGCACTCTTTTTTTTTTTTTTTTTTAATTTTCTTGTGGTGTATGAATGTTTGCATGCAGGTCTGTGCACCCATGTCGTGCAATGCTGCGGAGGTCAGAAGAGGGCGTCAGATTCCCCTAGAACTGGAGTTAAAGACGGTTCTCAGCCGCCCTGTGGGTGCTGGGGAATCGAACCCAGGTCCTCTGCAAGAGCAGTCAGCCCTCTTAACCACTAGGCCATCTCTCCAGCCCCAGTTTGCACTCTTATAAAATGTCCTCTAACCCCCTGGCAATGGGCAAAAAAAAAAAAAAGAAGAAAAAAAAAATAAAAAAAAATAAATAACATGTCCTCTAATTTCAAGGTTACCCTCCAAATCTCCTTCACATGGCTTTTCTGTTAACACTCCCTCTACTTTGTCCCCATCCAGAGCCCCTGCCCTCTATACTTTTCCTATAAATGTTGGAAATACCATCACTGTGGTGGCCCAGCTCTCAACTCTTTGTATATCACTGACGGTTATTTTTTAGTTTTAGCATTCATTTATTTTTGTTTTATGTGTGTGTTTTGCCTGAATGTATGTAAGTGTACCATATGCATACAGGCTCCGTGGGGCCAGAAGAGGTTGTCAGATAACCTGGGACCAGAGCTACAGTTGTTAGCTGCCAGGTGGGTGCTGGGAACTGAACCCTGGTCATCTGCAAGAGTAGCCAGTGCTCTTAACCACTGAGCTGGCTCTCCAAACCTTACACAATATTTTAAATATTTATTGTGTACTGTAGTTTTGAGAGGAAATATGTTTTCTTTAGGTTCTTACCAAATTTTATGATGATTTATCTGTTGCCTTGATAAAAAATACAGCAAATTATGTTGAAAGTGGACCTGATTATTGGATTCACGTAACGGTTTTTCATTTATTCATAGGAGAGTCCAAGTATTTTTGTTCAGTTTGTGGAAAGTCCTTTCACAGAGGCTCTGGACTCAGCAAGCACTTAAAGAAACACCAGCCAAAGCCTGAGGTTCGAGGCTATCATTGTACTCAGTAAGTATTTAATATGTCAAATGTTCAGTTAGTTTCAGTATCTTACCTAGTTTATTTGAATATTGTTTTTTTACATTAAAATATTCAAGGATAATATTAAACTATAATTTCAGCTTACTGCAAAATAACAACTTTATTTTGCCACGGTCTTACTATTTGCTTTAAAACTTTTATTTAAGTGATTTAAAGAGATTTTTCCAAGGTGACACCTAGACATGGAACTGTAGGGAAGAGTTCTATAACCAGCCAGCATTCCTTTCTAGGCAGTTCCTCGAAGCACTGTACACTCCATTTCACTGTTCCTTAGGACTCTTTTTTTTTTTTTTTTTCTTCTTTCTCCTAAAGTTTTTTTGGTTTTGGTTTTTTTTTTGTTTGTTTGTTTTTTTTGTTTTTTAAGACAGGGTCTCCCTATAGCCCCAGCTGGCCTGGAACTCACACAGATCCACCTCCTGAGTGCTAGGATTAAAGGCGTGCACCACCATGCCCAGCTTAAAGCTCTTAGCTGCCATGTGGGTGCTGGGAATCAAACCCTGGTCATCTGGTAGAGCAGTTAGTGCTCTTAACCACTGAGCCATCTCTCCAGCCCTTTGGTTTTTTTAATTGATGTAAAAGTTATATACTCTTAAAACCTAAAGGAACTTTTTTTTTTTTAATTTTTATTTATTCTTATATGTGTATGAATGTACTGTCTGCATGTAGGTTTGTGCACCCATGTTGTGCAATGCCGCAGAGGTCAGAAGAGGGTGTGGGATTTGCCTGGAACTGGAGTTAAAGACGGTTCTCAGCCGCCATGTGGCTGCTGGGGATCGAACCCAGGTTCTTTGCAAGAGCAGTCGGTGCTCTTAACCGCTAGGCCATCTCCAGCCCTTTTTTTTTGTCTTTTTGAAGCAGGATCTCCTTTTAGCCCCAGCTGGCTTAGAATTTGCTCTGTAGCCCAGGCTGGCCACTATAAGTTCTGAGACTAAAGGCATGTGCCACCCACCTGGCTTAAAGGGATGTTTTAGTACAGTCAGTATTGTACAAATATGACTACTAATTCTAGAGTCCCTACAACACTAAGCCTAGCCCTTCATCGGCATTCACTTCCATTTTGTACAGATTAGGAAGGTTAGCAGTGGCCACAGTACAGGACATTTTCCTTTTCAAATCACACTAAAGTATATGCTCAGTCTTAAGTATCTATGCATCTTAATTCCCAGAAATAGGTGAGGAATTTTAAAGTCCTTATTCCTCAAAACCTCTCATTCTTATGCTTTTGGTGTTTGTATCTGCACAAAACTTATTCATTGCCCTGGGGCCACAGGCTAATGCATTTGTCTTTAAATGTTTTCAAAAACCTCTCTACCTATGGGGCTGGAGAGGTGGCCTAGCAGTTAAGAGCACTGACCACTTGCAAAGGACCCAGGTTCGATCCCCAGCACCCACATGGCGGCTGAGAACCATCTTTAACTCCAGTTCCAGGGGAATCTGACACCCTCTTCTGACCTCCTCGGCATTGCACAATACGGGTGCACCATCCTACATGCAGACAGTACATTCATACACATACAAAATAAATAAAATTTTAAAAATATTAAAAAAAAAACCTCTCTACCCTAACCCCATAGTTACAGTGAAGTCATGGTATAAATAAAAGGCAGGGATGGGCTCCAGACAGGTTAAAGTGGCCATGTTCTTTAACAGTAGGTCCTCCAGTACTAGGAACCTTTATTAGGGATGCAGGCTGTTGTCTCTGAGGCTGATACTGAGCTCTGGGGAGCAGAGTATGGGTGCAGTAAAATCTTAGACACACTGAAGGGGCTGGAGAGATGGCTTGGTGGTTAGGAGCACTAGCTGTTCTTCCATAGGACCTGGGTTCGATTCCCAGCACCCACATGGTGGCTAAGAACCATCTTTAAGCTGGGCGTGGTGGTGCATCACTTTAATCCTAGCACTCGGGATGCAGAGGCAGCTGGATCTCTGTGAGTTCAAGGCTAGCCTGGTCTACAGAGTGAGTTCCAGGCCAGCTGGGGCTATAGGGAGACCCTGTCTCAGAAACAAACAAAAAACTTAGGCACTGGTAATTGTTTTTCTTCAAGGCTCTTTCTGAGACAGGTCTCCGTGTAGCCTAGCCCCAGGTCCTGAAACTTGCTGTGTAGACCAGGCTGGCCTTAATCTCAGAAAGAGCCACGTACCCCTGCTTCTCCGTGGTGGGATTAAAGTTGGGTGCTACCACACCTGGCCAGTTAGTCTTACTTAAGTAGAGTTATTCATGGTGGCACATGCCTATAATCTCAATACTTGAGAGGCTGAGGCAGAATTGAAGTTTGAGACATACTTGGATGTGGGCTAATGACCTTGCAGTTGGACAGGCTGAATAGGACAGGTGCCAGAGTCTGATGGCCCTGCCACCAAACATGCAGCTGTGGGACTGAAGGTCCCATGGCCAAACATGAGATTGCAGAGCTGCTGAAGAGCTAGCTGTGGGGTTGATGGCCCCAAAACCAAGCACATACACAGTAACAACCCAGGGGTCATGTCAGGTGGTGTAAATCTGTGAAATCCATTCTTTTTCACAAGGCCAGTAGCTTAAATAGGTTTGGGGCAGTGCAGCTTCTACATTGCATGACATCACCTCCCAGCGGCTAATCTTAGACCTTACATCATCACGTGTAGTCCAGCTCATGGGGTGCCTGGGGCATGCTGGTAGAAAACAGGGTGTACCCTGCATCTTTTGCTCTGCCTAGTGTGCTAAGCAAATTGATAGCCTGCATATGCCCAAGATACATCTAAGTCCAGGACTGCTATCCCACACTTGGGCTAGACAGTGAAACTCTGCATCAAAACAAATGACAACAGTAGCAGGAAATACAGGGTTTTTTTTTTTGTTGTTGTTGTTGTTCTTGTTGTTGTTTTGTTGTTTTTTCTTTTTGAGACAAGGTCTCCCTATAGCCCTAGCTGGCCTGGAACTTTTTAGACCAAGTTGGCCTTGAAGTTACAGAGATCCGCCTACCTGTCTCCACCTCCTCCCCCCTCCCCAAGTGCTGGGATTAAAGGCGTATGCCACCACGTCTAGTGAAATTTAGGATTTTTAAAATAAATTGTGTGTATGCACATGTAGAGGTCAGAGGACAGCTTGCAGGAATGGAGTCAGAGTCAGTTCTCTTCTTTCATCATGTAGTTTCTACGATAAAACACAGGTCATCAGACTCAGCAGCAAGTACCTGCTGAGCCATTTTGCTCAATTTTTTTTTTTGTTCTATGTGAAAGAAAATCCACCCCAATCTGGCTTGAATGAAGGATAAAGTCTAGAAGTCTGTTGGATTAAGATTGAGTAGTGTTTGGTTTCCTTCAGGCTCCATACATGTAAAGGTTACTCGTTGCTTTAGCTTCACATCCTCTAAACTTTCAAATTGTCAAGATTCTTTTCTGGTAGGTCCTATAAAAGCCCTGACTTTCAGTCTGTTTAGATCAAGTTAAGTCATTTGGCATTTCTTTTTTTTTAAACATTTTTAAATTATTTTTTAATTTTATTTATTTTTTGTATGTGTATGAATGTACTGTCTGCATGTAGGTTTGTGCACCCATGTCGTGCAATGCTGCGGAGGTCAGAAGAGGGTCTCGGATTCCCCTGGAACTGGAGTTCTCCTAGAATTGGAGTTACAGACGGTTCTTAGCCGCCATGTGGGTGCTGGGGATCAAACCCGGGTCCTCTGCAAGAGCAGTCGGTGCTCTTAACGGTTAGGCTATCTCTCCAGCCCCTCATTTGGCATTTCTGAGCTGATTAACATGGCCAGGAAATGCTGCTGTTTGAGGTTAAGCCTCAATCGTTGTTTCATTTCTGGCATCAAGGGTGATGCTTACCTTCAAAACATGGGCAGAAGAGAAGGAAGAGGATATAGAAAAGGCAGAGCAGGAGAGATGGGCAAGATGTAGACAATAAGTTCCCTCTGTGATAACCTTTGGACTTCTAGCATTCCAAAGAGAAACTGAAAACCTAGCTTCCTCGATGCAAAATTGAAAAATTGGAATTTTTATTGTGACTTTTTAATTTGTAGTTATTTTGAAGAGCTGCAGAAACAATATAGTGAGGCCTTGGAGACTTGTTTCAAAGATGATTCAATTCAGTGATTAAACTTTATTGCAGATGTGAGAAAAGTTTCTTTGAAGCTAGAGATCTTCGCCAGCACATGAACAAGCATCTTGGTGTGAAGCCATTCCAATGCCAATATTGTGATAAATGTTACAGCTGGAAGAAAGATTGGTATTCCCATGTGAAGTCCCATTCTGTTACTGAGCCTTATAGGTAAGGAGATCTGGAAAGGTGCTGAGCTCATCTAAGAAATATATGCACTTCTGGTTGATTCTTATGGCCATTGTTGCTTTGAAAATAATCTAGGCCACTTCCCCAATTTTAGGTGTAATATATGTGGCAAAGAATTTTATGAAAAAGCTTTGTTCAGAAGACATGTAAAGAAAGCCACCCATGGGAAGAAAGGAAGGGCAAAGCAAAACCTGGAACGGGTGTGCGATCAGTGTGGAAGAAAGTTCACGCAGCTGAGAGAGTACAGGAGACACATGAACAACCATGAAGGTAACTACCTGCAGTTAATTGATCCCACTGAGAAGACCAGGGAGTGTGTCCTCTTTTTTCAGGTCTTTGCTTATTGCCTTACCTTCTTGCTTGATAGGAGAGTAATCCTGTATTTTAGATTTATTTAAGTGAGGCAGAATCTGAGTGTATGATTTGAAAGCTCCTATCCTAGGGTTATATGATTGCAGTGAAAGGATAAATAAGATTATGCACAGAAATTTCAAATTCCCCTTCAGTGATTTCTTTCTATGAGAATGACTTTTAGAGAGATTATAGTACAACATCTTGTTTATTTTATAGAAAACTTTTAGATGCTAACTAAAAGATTGTTAGTTAAAGCGAAGACCTTTGTTGGCTACTGTACTTTATAAAAACATTTACAGGGAGATTTTAATATAGTACTTGATACCTTACCATACACCTTTATCTTTTTTGCCCCTTGTTTGATAGGAGTTAAGCCCTTTGAGTGCTTAACATGTGGAGTAGCTTGGGCTGATGCCCGATCACTAAAGCGTCACGTCCGAACGCATACTGGTGAACGGCCCTATGTGTGTCCTGTATGTAGTGAAGCCTACATAGATGCTCGAACCCTTCGAAAGCATATGACTAAATTCCACAGAGACTATGTGCCTTGCAAAATTATGCTGGAAAAAGACACTCTGCAGTTTCATAACCAAGGAACCCAAGTGGAACATGCTGTTAGCATCCTAACTGCAGACATGCAGGAACAAGAAAGCAGTGGTCCTCAAGAACTTGAGACTGTGGTGGTGACAGGAGAAACTATGGAAGTTCTTGAAGCTGTTACGGCTCCTGAAGAGTGTCCATCAGTATCTACCCTTTCTGACCAAAGTATTATGCAAGTGGTTAATTATGTGTTAGCACAGCAACAAGGACAGAAGCTGTCTGAGGTCGCAGAAGCTATTCAGACTGTAGAGGTGGAAGTGGCACATATTTCAGAAGCAGAGTGAATACTGCAGTCATAGAAGACTGCCACTGAACTCACAGTGAGTTTGTTTACAGTTCCATGTCACCATCCACTCAAGAGTTTTATGTCAAGGCTCTGGGCTGTTGGTGACATTTCTAAACCTTAGTCTGGCCAGTGAGTTCTGTAGGAAAGTACACTTTCTGTAAAGAAATTGAAAACAAAAGTCTATTTGATGGTAGTGGTTTATCATGCTATGCCTTTTATGAATTAATGTTTGTAAATAACTGTACTAAATTTAAAGCTGTACAGTTTCATTTGTATTTTGGCATTATTTTATTACATATTTTGAATTTAAAAGGCTGCACCAGTTGGCTTTTCTTCTGTTTTATTCTCAAAATAGAGGTTCTGTGACTTTCGTTGCTGTTTGTGAATTTTAAAAATTCTAATATAAAGCTTACCTGTAGGATGCGTAAGTATATCTAAAATGCTTTAGATACGTGATTCTTGACTTACTATTTATTTTAACCACTTTTGAGTCAGGGAATCTTTGCTCTGTTTTAAAGCACTTAATGAGTTACGTGTTGTAATCAAGTTGCATAATTTATTTACCTGTCTGGGAAACCCATAAGTGAAAAGCTAATTTTTAAAATGCCATTAGAATGCATGAGATGCCTACTAGAGTCTCATTATACCACTTCCAAGGCAAGTAACTGGTCATGAGAAGTTACTAACGTGGCCATAACATGTTATTAAACACTGTTGATGAGAAATTTCTGCTGGATAACATTGGACTACAAATGTAAAAATTGGATTCTTTTTGCTGAAGAATGAACAAGTTAATGAAGAAGTTTGGTATGGTTTAGCTTTTGTATCATGTTCAAATTTGTTGAAAAACTGCAGTTGAGAAATACGATAGCAACAGACATCTATAGTCATCATATGGATGCTATATAATTGTTAATTTCAGAATATTGAAAATTCTTCAGTGCAGCCATCATTATACTATACTAAAGAAAATGATTATGGTACTATCAAATTGTTGAAGTATTTTGAAAAGTTACTAAGTTGTATTAATTCATGTGTTTGATTTTGAAGTTCTTCCCTCTGTGAGCTGTCAAATATTTGGTTTTCAAAATAACCATGGGGGGAATGCACATTTTTCTCCAGAAAACTGTCATTCAAGCTGTAATTATCAAAATTAAGCTTTTAGGGATTAGAAGCTGTCTTAAGGTATATAATTAAGATATAAACAGATCATATGTAAATCATTCCTAAAGCACAAGCAATGAATGTGCCTTGATGTACATAAATGATATTAAGATGCTTACTCCTGTTTACTTTAAAAATGGCTTTAATAAGGGTAAGGCATAAATGTGATAGCCTTGCATGCATCTTACTTGCATATGTAATGTTTGCATTTGCAAATTTTTCATTGTTTTAATAGTTATGTGGCTTTTAGGTGAGTTTACATATAGCCCATGACTTTATAATGGCTGCTTATTTGTCCTGTCCATCAGCTAGTGAAAAAGTATTTCAACCTAACTGAAAATTGAAATTGTTGTCTTTTATGTTCCATTTTACCACTGTTGTTAGATTTAGTTAATTGTATGAGGCCATTAATGTGTGTCAGAAATATGTAAATAAAAGTTTAATCTTGTTTAAAAGCAAAGCTTTCAGGTTGAGATTGACATTATTTTTAGTCCATAAACTACATAGTTATTTAACACATTAAGTTAAATGATAAAGAAATTCTTTTGTGTGTGGATATGGTGTTTGCATGTGTGTGCCCACCTATATGTGCAAGTGTGGAAGCCAGAGGTCTGCTATCTGGTGTCCTATTGCTCTCCACCTGTGGGGAAGAATTTCAAGAATAGCATGTGAGAGTCCATTCTCTCCTTACTATATGGGTCCTGGGGATGGAACTTGGGTTGTACACTTGGCAGCAAGCACCTTTACCCTCTGAGCTATCTTGCCAGCCCCTCCATCTTATCTTTTGAACAGGGTCTCATTGAACATGGAGCTTGCTGTTTTGGCTAAACTGCCTTGCCAGAAAGGCCCCTGGATCTGCCCATCTACACCCTGGTCCAGCACTAGTGTTAGAGACATGCTGCCATGCCCTGCTTCAGTGTATGTTCTGGGGATCTCAACTCAGGTCCTTAAGTTTGTGAGCAAGCACTGAGCCATCCCCCCAGCCCTAAGTAAGGAGATTATGCTTAAAAAAGAAAAAGATAAGGATATACTGTGGGGCTTCCTTGCCCTCCCGATCTCTCTACCACCATATTCAGGTTAGGTGCACTGGCCTCAGGCTGGCAGGGAAGGAGTGTTAGTATGAAGGGAAGACACCCAACAGCTCCTTTAAAAGGAAGGTGAAGCATTTTTATAGCCAATTAGGGGACAGGAGCTCCTTGCTCAAAGGCAGGAAGGGAAGGTAACCTGGCAGTTAGGGAGGGGGTGGGCTGGGTCCTGAGAACTGCAGGAATGAGGAAACAAGCTTATTACTACTTTGAAGGAACCTAATGCCTAAGGCCATGAGTGACAGGCCAATGGAGGACAAAGGTCTCCTCCCAGGTTGAAATGGCTGAACTGCCGACTTCACAAGGAGGCTTCTGGGGTCTCAGGCCATGTTTGCTACCCCAGGTGGGCACCAAGCCCCACATAAGTCCCACAATATACTTTTTTTTTTTTGAAGTGTTTATTTTGGTTTACAGTTAGTCTGTTGTGACAAGGTAGGTTTGGTGACAGATGCAAGAGGAGGCTGGGCTGTGTCCACAGTGAGGAACTTATTCATTACAGGACCTTAGCCCAAGGAATGGTGTTGCCAACATTTAGGGTGAGTCTTCCTGCCACAATTAACCGAATGTAGGTAATCCCTCACAGACAAACCCAAAGATTTGTTTGATAAATCTAGATCCCATTAAACTGAAAATCATGATTAACTGTCAGAATTCCACCCCTTGTCAACTTGACACTCAAGTATCACTTTCCATGCTATGCCCATAGGCTCTTGGCTGTCTCATAATTACAAAACGCATTCAGTCCAACATCAAAAGCCCCCATAAACTAGGTTGTTGAGACGGATGGCTCAGTGGTTAAGAACACTGGCTGTTCTTCCAGAGGATCCTGATTCGGTTCCCAGCACCCACTCACAGTATACCGTATTAATACTTCTCACTCTCAGATTTCATCTTAGCACAAAACTAAATGTCCCACAATGACTGGAGAGCAGGCCCAGTTCAGATTAAGAGCCTACGCTGCTCTTGCAGAGGACCTGACGTCAGTTGCCAGGACACCCACTGGGAAGCTCACAACTGCCTGTAGCTCCAGTACCTGGGGGATCCTTTGCTTCTGGCCTCCTTAGGAACCTCCACTTACATGCACAATTCCACCTAATTTAAAATGATAAAAATAAATCCTGTATAATTATATGAATTCTATGTAGAATGATTAGGGTTCTAAAACTATAGTCATTTTTGTTTTGTCAGTACTTGAAAAAAACTATTATAAAGTTTAAAAATCTTATGAGTGTATTGCCTGAATGACATGGAAGTCAGAAGAGGGCATCAAATCCCTTGGAACTGAGGTTAACAGATGGTTGTCAGCTGCCATGTAGGTGCTAAGAACTGAACCCAGGTCCTCTGCAAGAATAGCCAGTGTGCTTAACTGCTGAGCCATCTTTCCAGCTCTCAACATTTTTTATTTTATTTATTTATTTATTTATTTATTCATTTTCGTATGTCTATGAACGTACTGTCTGCATGTAGGTTGGTGCACCCGTGTCGTGCAATGCCTTGAAGGTCAGAAGAGGGCGTCAGATTCCCCTGGAACTGGAGTTACAGACGGTTCTCAGCCACCATGTGGGTGCTGGGGATCGAATCCGGGTCCTCTGCAAGAGCAGTTGGCGCTCTTAACCACTAAGGCCATCTCTCCAGCCCCTCAACATTTCTTTTTGAGACAGGGTTCTGACTAGCCTGGAACTTACTGTGTAAACTAGGCAGGCTGGTGCTGAATTTGTGATATTTCTCTTCCTTTGCTTCCACCACAACCAGCTCAATATACTTTTAATGTTTCCATAGGGAAAAAAATATAACAATTCCATTTTAGAAACAGTATTTTGTGGACAGATGACTTTAAGAAACTGGAGGGGGCTGGAGAGATGGCTCAGCAGTTAAGAGCGTGGACTGCTCTTGCAGAAGACCTGGGTTCAATTCCCAGCACCCACATGGCGGCTCTAACTCCAGTTCCAGGGGAATGTAACACCCTCTTCTGACCTCTGCAGCATTGCGGGACACAGGTGCACCAACCTACATGCAGACAGTACACTCATAAAAATATAATAAATAATAAAAAAAAATAAACATAGCCGGGCGTGGTGGCGCACGCCTTTAATCCTAGCACTTGGGAGGCAGAGGCAGGCAGTTCTTTGTGAGTTCAAAGCCAGCCTGGTCTACAGAGTGAGTTCCAGGACAGCTGGGGCTACAGGGAGACCCTGTCTCAAAAAGACCAAAAATAAAATAAAATAAACATAAAGAAACTGGATATCCTGATCAAATCTGAGAATTTGATTTTTTTTTTTTTTTTTTTGGTCTTTTTGAGACATGGTCTCCTTGTAGCCCCAGCTGGCCTTGAACTCATTTGTCTGTCTCCTAAGCGCACCACACCAGGTTGAAGAAATACTGTTTCCAGGGTTTCCTGGAGCCTAGACTAGCCTTGAACTCACTGTGTGTGCAGCCGAGGATGAGCGTCTACCCTTCCTGCTGCCACTGCCTAAGTGCTGGGATTAGAAGCCTGCACCTTGCCTGGTTTATATGGTGCTGGGTGGGGTGAAAGGCAGGGCTTCATGCATGCTAGGCAAGAACTCCACCAACTGAGCAACACTGCCAGCCCTGTTGTTGCTACTACTGTGAAAGCTATTTGAATCACTGTTAATGCTGTTAGTTACAGAAACGAGTACTTTTCCAGAAATTAATCTAACATTTTTGTTTTGTTTCTCAAAGGCTTCCTCTGTGGCTCGGACTGCCCTTGAACTCCCAGCTCTGCCTCGCTCTCCTGTGAGGTGGAATTACAGGCAGCAGTAAGAGAACATCCATTTTGAACTCCCAGCTCTGCCTCGCTCTCCTGTGAGGTGGAATTGCAGGCAGCAGCACCAGAACATCCATTTTGAACTCCCAGCTCTGCCTCGCTCTCCTGTGAGGTGGAATTACAGGCAGCAGCACCAGAACATCCATTTTGCTCTGCTCAGTTTTTTCAAAAGGCAGTGAGTGAGTGCAGAATTTCTCCAGGTTATTTAAAGTGCCAAATTTGGAGCACAGAAAAAACTCTCAAGCCCAGGATTCAATCTTTGATACAAAAGTTATTTAATTTGCTGGTGCACCAGAACCCAGCTGAACCCAATTGAAAAAGCTAGTGCACCAGGGGGCCCAACTGTTGGCACACTAGGGACTCAACTGCCACACAGAGAGATTTTTAAATACAAAAACCACAAGGCCAGGTGGATCTTTGTGAGTTCAAGGCCAGCCTGGTCTACAGAGTGAGTTCCAGGACAGCTGGAGCTACAGGAAGACCCTGTCTCAAAAAGACAAAAAAAAAACAAAAAACAAAACAAAACCCCACAAACCTAACTACAGGAATTTGGTGGTGGTATAGAAACACAGTTGCGAGGCTATAGAAACACAGTTGCGAGGCTATAGAAACACAGTTGCGAGGCTATAGAAACACAATGCAAGCAATGGTGACCTTTAAACTGATTGGTTGTTTTGAGCAGCATGAAGCCCCTTGGGTAGTAGATGCACTCCTTCAAGGCTGGGAAAGGTCATCCTGACCTCAGGTAGCTCTGGGAACTAAGAACTCAGGAGCAGAGTAGCAAGAAATGTACTTGCAGTTATGGTCAGAACAGAAGTACTCAGGGGATCAATTGAACTCGAGGTGGGAGGGAGTAATTATGGGAGCCAAACTTACTTCAGAGGCTTGCTTTAACTAACTCAATTTTCCAGTTAACTCCTTACTTCTGATTAATTGTTTCTGACCTGTTCCCAACAGGACAACTTGAGGGAATTTTTTCCACCATGTAGATTCTAGAGATTGAACACAGCTCATCAGTCTTGGCATCAACTTCTATACAAGCTGCACCACTCATCAACCCTTAATTTTGCGTGTGTGAATGTGGACATGGTATCACTATGTGCATGCAGGAGGCCAAAGGACAAATTACAGATGGTTCTTTCCTTTCACTGCACGTTGCAGAAATCAAACTCAGGTTTGTCAGGCTTGGCAGCAGGTGACTATCCATTGAGCCATCTGTGCTGGCTAGTTTTTGTCAACTTGACACAAACTAGAGTCCCCTGGGAAGAGGCTACCTCCGTTGAGGAAATTCCTCCATTGGACTAGCCCATGGGCATATCTGGGGGCATTTTCCCAATTGCTACTTGAAGTAGGGAGGCCCAGCACACTGTGGGTGCTGCTGTAGATAGAAGAAGAGTAGCTGAGCGTTTCTGCCTCCAGGTTCCTGCCCTGACTTCCTCAGTGATGGATTATCTCCTGGGAGTTTAAAGATGAGCTAAACCCTTCCCTTCCCAAGTTGCTTTTGGCCATGGTATTTATCATAGCAACATAGAGGCAAACAAAACATCATCTCTTCTTATTATTTCTCATTGGTTCTTATTGTCTGTTCTGTATGCTTTTCTAGAAATTATTTTATACTGCTACTTGATATATTGGCTCTGATGGGCATCTAGGTTATTTTTGGGTTCCAGGCCATATATATATTTTTTTTGCTTTTTGAGATAGGGTGTCTCCCTATAGCTCCAGCTGTCCTAGAACTCACTATGTAGACCAGGCTGGCCTTGAACTCACAAAGATCTGCTTGCTCTGCCTCCTGAGTCCTGGGATTAAAGGCATGAGCCACCACGGCCAGCCCAAAGCCATGATATTTTTATCCTTGTTATGTTCTGACCTATAGGTGTCCACTGTCTTACTGTTTATACCTAGAATGTTTGAGTTATTTGAATTTATGAATGATCAAGATTACTCAGATAATCAGAAAATGCTTTTGAAAGACATTGTCCCACTAGCTTCTCACCACTGATGGTTGACCCACATGGTTGTAAAATATGAGCTTTATTCTTTATTCAACAGTCTCACAGATATGTAGTAGTACTTCACAGTGCTTAATTTGTTTCCCTTATAAAGCTGAATAGCTTTTTATATGTCTATTAGCCATGTAGGCATTACAGTTTTTTAAATTTAATGTGTAGGGTGGCTCATATCCTGCAAAGCAAGTGTAGAGGTCCTGGGACACCTTGCAGGAGTCTACCAATATGGGTTCCAGCGAATGAACTCATCGTCAGGCTTGGTAACCAGTGCTTTTACCGACTAGGCCATTTCACTGGCCTTTCTTTTGTTTATTTATTTACGTATTTTTATTTATTTTTTGAGACATGGTCTCACACAGCCCATGCTGACTTAAATCTATGTAGCTGAGGGTAACTCTGAACCACTGGTCCTGCTGCCTCCACCTCCCAAGCAGATGTCCTATCAGGTAATTATGCTTGCATCTTTTTAATATGAATTCCTAAGTATGTACATCTTTTTATTAAAGATTGGGGCGGGAGAGAGATGGCTCAGCTTAAGAGCACAGACTGCAGCTGGGCGTGGTGGCGCACGCCTTTAATCCTAGCACTTGGGAGGCAGAGGCAAGAGGATCTTTGTGAGTTCAAGGCCAGCCTGGTCTACAGAGTGAGTTCCAGGACAGCTGGGGCTACAGGGAGACCCTGTCTCGAAAAGACAAANNNNAGGCAGGTAGATCTTTTTGTGAGTTCAAGGCCAGCCTGGTCTACAGAGTGAGTTCCAGGACAGCTGGGCTACAGGGAGACCCTGTCTCGAAAAGACAAAAAAAAAAAAAACAAAAACAAAACAAAAAAAAAAGAGCACAGACTGCTCTTCCAGAGGACCCAGGTTCAATTCCCAGCATCGATGTGACACCTAACAATGTCTGTAACCCCAGTTCCAGGGCTCTGATACCCTCTGATCCCCAGAGGATCTGATACCCTCTGATCCCCAGGGGATCTGATACCCAATTCTAGCATCTCACCAGGGTCGATACCCTCTATCCCCAGAGTCGGATTCTGATACCCTCTGATCGCCAGGGATCTACTACCTCTGATCTCCAGGGATCTGATACCCTCTGATCTCCAGGGGATCTGATACCCCTCCTCTGATCTCCAGGGGATCTGATACCCTCCTCTGATCTCCAGGGGATCTGATACCCTCCTCTGATCTCCAGGGGATCTGATACCCTCCTCTGATCTCCAGGGGATCTGATACCCTCCTCTGATCTCCAGGGGATCTTATACCCTCTGATCCCCAGGGGATCTGATACCCTCTGATCCCCAGGGGATCTGATACCCTCTGATCTCCAGGGGATCTGATACCCCCTCTGACCCAGGGGATCTTGATACCCTCCTCTGATCTCCAGGGATCTGATACCCTCCTCTGATCTCCAGGGGATCTGAGACCCTCCTCTGATCTTCCAGGGATCTGATACCCTCCTCTGATCTCCAGGGGATCTTATACCCTCCTCTGATCTCCAGGGGATCTGATACCCCCTCTGATCCTCCAGGGGAATCTGATTACCCTCTCGATCCCCCAGGGGATCTGATACCCTCTGATCTCCAGGGGATCTAATACCCTCTGATCCCCAGGGGATCTGATACCCTCTGATCCCCAGGGATCTGATACCCTCCTGGATCCTTCCAGGGGATCTGATAACCCTCTGATCTCCAGGGGATCTGATACCCTCTGATCTCCAGGAGGATCTGATACCCTCTGATCCCCAGGGGACTGATACCCTCTGACTCCAAGTGATACGGTCTGCATCCCTCTGATCCAGGGATCTGAAAACTATCAAGTCCCTGACTCCATGGCATTTCTCTCCAGGGATCTGATAACCCTCTGATCTCGCAGGGATTCTGTGATACCCTTCTTGATCTCCAAAGAGAGAATCTCGATACCCTCTGATCTCCAGGGGATCTGATACCCTCTGATCTCCAGGGGATCTGATACCCTCTGATCTCCAGGGGATCTGATACCCTCTGATCTCCAGGGGATCTGATACCCTCTGATCTCCAGGGGATCTGAAACCCTCTGATCTCCAGGGGATCTGATACCCTCTGATCTCCAGGGGATCTGATACCCTCCTCTGATCTCCATAGGCACTGCACACCCCCCCCCCACACAGGCAAAACACTCAAAACACATTAAAAAAATAAATTTCAGCTGGGTGTGGTGGCGCATGCCTTTAATCCTAGCACTTGGGAGGCAGAGGCAGGTGGATTTTTGTGAGTTCAAGGCCAGCCTGGTCTACAGAGTGAGTTCCAGGACAGCTGGGGCTACAGGGAGACCCTGCCTCAAAAAGACACAAATAAATAAATAATTAATTTCAATACTGACCTTTCTGTACTAGTCTGAACTGCTGTTTATAAATCAAGGATACTTAACTTTCTTCTTACTGAGACAAATTATAATGAGCCACTATGCCGAGCTTTTTAAGTTTTATTTTATGTGTTATGCCTGCATGTATGTAACTGCACCCATGTCGTGAAATGCTTGTGAAGGAAAGAAGAGCGTGTCAGATCCCATGTAACTGGAGTTACAGTTGTTAGCTGTCATGTGGGTACTCGGATTCAAACCTGGGTCTTCTGCAAAAGCAGCCAGTGCCTGCAACTGCTGAACCATCACTCAAATGCTCACTGCCCCCCCCGCCCCCCATTTGTGAGTTCTGGAGCTGGAACTCAGGTTCTTGTGTTTGCAAGCAAGTACTTTACTGACTGAGCCATCTCCCTAGCTCCCTTTTCTTTCCTCTCCTTCTCTCTTTATTCTCCCCTTCCTTCTTTCTCCGTCCCCCACTTTCTTTGAACTTCTGATACTCCTGCAGTGCTGGGGATCAAACCAAGACCTTTGTGTGTACTAGGCAAGCACTCTACCACTGAGCTACCACCAAGCTTCTGGGCTTCTGTCCTAATTTCCATTTTCTCTTGTTCAGTTGTTCCCTTTTCCCTACTCTCAGGATAGCAGTCTCTCCCTACAGTTGATACCTCTGCTACAGAATAGAGTTGTTACATTGAGTTCTTGATATAAAATGCTGCTGAAGAAGCCTCTGACAAACTTCAACATTCATTCCTTACAAAAGCACTTAATAGAAATTAGCTGATAATTTCAGCAATATAAAATGTTTGCCTTAGCTTTAATCTAGTATCTCACTTAATGGTTAACACTCCAACTAAGAGTAATAAGGCCAGAGAGCCTCTACAATGATCTGTTGTAGTACCAGGGATACTGAGCAAAGCAGAGATGAGAAACAAACTAAGAAGACTAAAACTTGGTAAGAAAAAAAAAAAAACCACAAAAAACTAAGTACCCAGAAATCCTTCCTCAGAATTAATGATGAAAATATAAGTAAAAGAATTCAGTAAGGATATTTCAGATATAATGGGTAACTTGTTCTGAGACAGGGTCTCCCTATTATCCCAGCTGGCCTGGAACTTGCTCTGTAGACCGTGTGTGTGTGTGTGTGTGTGTGTGTATCTCAGTGTCTCTATATGAATTAACTCACAACTTAATGCAATGAGAAGCCATTAAATAAGTGTATGTCTTTGGAGTGCTAATTTTAGAATCCAGAGTCTTGGACCTTCCAGGGAAGTGTTCCTCCAAGGTACGCGCCTAACTTTTTTTTTTTTTTTTAAGAAAGATCTCTGAAGACCAATATAATTTCCAATACAACTAAAAACAAAATGTATAAACAAGCTGGGCATGGTGGTGGCCCCCACCTATAATTGATTTCTGTTGAGTTCCAGGTCACCCTAGTCTTGCATGTGATCCTCCTACATAAAAAACAAAACAAGCCTGGTGTGGTAGTGCACGTCTTTAATCCTAGCACTTGGGAGGCAGAGGCAGGCAGATCTCTTTGAGTTCAAGGCCAGCCTTGTCTACAGAGTGAGCTCCAGGCCAGCTGGGACCTAAAGGGAGACCTCTCCAAAATACCAAAAAAACACCACCACCAACAACAAAAACAACCCAAAGTATAAATACAATGGGAATGCTGTTTAAGTGAAGCATGTGTTTACCTAGCACTAGGCACTAGGTTCAATCTCAGCACCAAAAAGTATGAAAAGTAACTATAGTATGCTCCCTTCTGTGTCAGAGGAAGAACAATTTATATAAAAAGAAGTGAAGGAGAAGCCAGGGTAGGACAGGGCATGCACTCAGGGTAGGACAGACTAAAGCAGGGTAAAAAGGTTAAGAAAGTTAACTATGCTAATATTTCATCAAAGTTGACAAGGACAGGTCCTTACTATGCACACACATGCATACCCTCCCTCCCTCCCTCCTTCCCTCCCTCCCTCCCTCCCTCCTTCCCTCCTTCAGTGTGGAGAATGAGCCCAAAGTCTTGAACATTTTAGTATGCCCTCTATCACTTAACTACCCCCCAGGTCCTGGGGGAACCATTACCCAAACAAATCTAACCAATTACATTACAAATAAATAACTATATTGTGAAAGGGGAGCAAAGAATTATTTAACTTAGTAATATACTCTAGTTTTTCATAGAGAAATAAACTGGTCTGCAGCTCTGAAACTATATAAACAACGTGGACATATGGTTAGAGCCAGATTTCTTACTGCTGGGCAAAATTATATAATGACTAGAGAGATACTTTAAAAGACTGGAGTGGTGGACTTTCAGCTGAAGGCCATATTGGGCTACAGAGGGAGACCCAGTCTCAAACCCACAAAAACCATTAACAGAATGATGCAAATAGAATGTGGCAACACTAACTGAAAAACAACTGGAATGTTGCTATTTAAGGTGTAGAAGTAGGAAATAAAGGATTCAATCTCAAGAGTTTCCTCAGATACAAATTACAAAGGCAGAAACTGTAGTGTAGCAAGGGAGCAAACTGACTTAGGGGACCACCATTTTAAAATATTTTTATCTTATGTGTATGAGTATGTATTGCCTTCATGTGTGTAAGTCCACCTCTGTCATGTAATGCCTGTGGAGGTCAGAACCCCTGGAACTGCAGTTACAACCTTAGTCACCATATGGGTGCTAGGAGTCAATCCTGGGTCTTCTGTAAGAGTAGCCAGTGCTCTTAACTGCTGAGCCGTCGCTCCAGCCTGCCGCCACCAGTTTAGAATTAACAGTAATGTTAGAGCTGGGGACAGGCTTCAAGTGAAGAGTGCTTGCCCACTGTGTGTAAAGGATCTAGGTTCACTCCTTAATGAGACCCAAATCAAATTGACCTCATGACTGGTTTTTTTTTTCCTTCTTCTATTTCCTTACAGGTAAATGTATTTTTTTTTTTTTTTTTTGGTCTGAGACAGCTGTAGCCCCAGCTGTCCTGGAACTCACTCTGTAGACCAGGCTGGCCTTAAACTCACAAAGATCCGCCTGCCTCTGCCTCCCAAGTGCTAGGATTAAAGGCGTGTGCTACCATGCCCGGCTGTAAATGTACTTGTTAATAAGACATGGATCAATAGTATTGCCCAAAACACACTAAGCGCATAAGTTAGTATTGGGCAGCCCTCTAATTGAACTTTTGTAAATAGGACTTTTCCATCGAGTCACTAAAGATTAAACATCAACTTGCTACTTGGGAGGTTGAACCAGGATTACATATTTTGAGGCTAGCCACTACAACAGTGGGAAAAAGATAAACATCCATGTATGTTCCAGTACAAGTGCAGGGGGTGGAGAGGGCTCAGCAGGTACAGGTGCTTGCCACCAAACCAATGATATGAGCTCGACTCCCAAAACAGGGTAGGAGAGACCACATCTGCACTGTGGCGCGCGCGCGTGCACGTACACACACACACACACACACTAAATGGAGAAAAGTCTAGAGAGAATACAACTCATGAATTGATATGATTTTTTTGCAATATTTTAAATCAGGAAATTCATCCAAAATAAAAAATTCCCTGAAATGAGGTCTTTTTATTTTCCAGGAGCACCACCTGAATAATGCTTTTATCATGACATTAAACTTGTCATGATACTCATAAGAAAAAGTATTTTAAAACTCAGAGATCAAGATGGTGGAATGAGGTGTGCCACCGGCAGCTAGAGGGTATGCTGGCTCCCAAGAGACTGTTTGCTGGACCGTGTGAAGAACCCTATCACACTCAGAACAAATATTTTCCTGACATTAGGTGCTCCTATGTTTTTAAATATCTTACTAACTCTATGTATTGCCTCCATGTGAGTATGCCCGTGTTACGTGCAATGCTTAACATAGAAGGCGTTGGATCCCCTGGAACTGGGGTTATGCTTTGTCGGTCCTGGGAAGTGATCCCAGGTCCTCTGTGAGAGCAGCTTCACCAGAGCCATCTTTCCAGCCCCAGGTGCTTTGTAGTTAATCTCAAAATTCTGAACTCAAGACTTGGCAAGAAAAGAACTAGGAATCAAGATCTCATGACCACAGGTGCCAGAGCAACAGCGGTGGCAGTGGCAGCTCTCGGCATGCGAGTTCCAAGCCAGCTGGGGCTACGAGGAGACCCTGTCTCAAAAAGACCAAAAAAACCTCAAAAAAGACTAAAGCATGATAGATTGGGGGGCAAGGGGACATAAACTGGGAGGGAAGTGATGAAAGGCAGAGCTCTTGAAATATTTAAAGAAAACTGCTAAGAGGTAGGAACAGCTTCCGCTAAGAGCCAACAATAGCTTTTTTCCCCCTCTCCCTTAAGACTGAGCTACTCACTTGCCTAGCTAGCACGCTTACTTACTTAAGGCAGCAAGTTTGATCTCTAGCAAAAATTGATCATTTTGCAGTGGAAGAGGATTGTCTTCAAACCCGAGATACTATACTGTAATGCTACGTAAAAAATAGACTCTAATAACCTTTGAATTCCCATTTCTTGGCCAACAACCTGGGCAAAAGCAATATAACAGTTGTTTCAAAGTTCTCTGTTGAAAACAGTAATGAAATAAACCTGGGCTGGTGAAATGGCTCAGCAGGTCAAAGGACCTGCCAGCAACCCTGATGACCTGAGTTCAATCCCTGGGACTGCCATGGTACAAGGAGAGAATCAACTCCTTTAAGTTTTCCTCTGGCCTCCACACAACTGCAATAGCATGTGTGTGCCACCCTACTCTACCACACACACACACACACACACACACACACACAATTTTTATTTTGTATTTTATGGGTATGAATGTTTTGCCTGCATGTATGTAAGTGTACCCTGTTGTGCAATACACAGAGGCCAGAAGGCATCAGATCCCCTGAACTGGAGCTACAGATGATTGCTAGCCACCATGCGGGTGGCTAGGAACTGAACCCAGATCCTCTGCCAGAGCAGCCACTGCTCAACAGCTGGACCATCTCTCCAGGCCCAAATAAACCTTTTTAAATGTAATAAAAAAAGAATAAATAAATAAACCAGGCAAGTAATAATTAAACCAAACAGAAAATAAACACTACTGAGTTTGACAAAATTTATTGGTATTTTAGTAAAGACATTCATCTCAGTCATTTCTCTCTCCTCATCTTGACCTTTGGTTAATATTTCATTTGGGTCAAGTAAAGACTATGTAGGAGAGATGTTATTTTAACAAGTAGTAAAATGGACAGTTTGCCTACATAAAAGTTAAATTTATGTATCTTGATATAATTAAGTCATGTAAGAACTAATAGTGCTATGTACATTTCCATTGTTTTACTTGGGGCTTAATAACTAAACTTAAATGTAAGTGAACAAAGTGTTGGGAATATACAAAGGCTGCTTCTCAGAAGTTATTACATTAAAAAAGCTCAGTGAGTAATTACCACCAATAAAATTCTTTGAAGCTGCCTCCAAATTTAACATTGTATTTTAAGGAAATCGTATAATTTCTTTTTGTCTGTGACTATACTTTTAAAGATGTGTTTACCTGTTACATTAAAAAAAAGTCCATATACAATACAAAAATACAAAACAAACACCCTACAATACACAAATCGAATAGAGTGTGATGAGAGATTTCATATCGAAATTATATTTGAAGATGCATTTTCTTTCGTTCTATTTCAGTAATTACAATGTGCTTCTGAAACCACTGGTCAGTACATATATATTTAAAATAAGCCGTGGAATTGTACAAATAAGAAATCTTGCAGTGAGTTCAATTCAAATTGGAACTAACAAGTTAGTAAATTAAATGCTTTTACAAAGTCACAGAAAGTGCATCGCATTTTTTTCTTCATACGTTATGCCTTTTTTTTTTATTTTTTTTTTATTTTTGGTAAACCTTTGAACAAATAAAAACCAGCCAAATACTTAAAGCAGTATGTACATCTAGATTTTTGGTGGTGGTTTGTACTTTAAAAGAAACAGCTTCCTTATGATTTGCCTCAAGTTCTGGTGGAAATGCTTACAGGAACTAGGAACAAAAACCAAGAGAAGCACATTCACAATACTGATTTACTTTGGTAGCCAATGGTGTTCTTTGAAGACAACTGAACGGTAGACAAGCTCCATTAAAGTGAAGCGGGCTACTCAATACTTCATATAAAAATTTTTAGGAAAAAACAAAACAAAACAAAACAAAAAAACTTTTTAAAAGAGTTAAGCATCTGTATCCACTGACAACAATGCCATATCTAGTGTATAATTAATGACCCAAAAGAAAACAAAAGTCCCATAGGAAAGGTTTAATTTTATCTAAATTTACTTTCAGTCAATAGTCCAATTAAGGATTTCCTCTAAATATCTTAATACATACTCCCTCTCTCTCCATAAGGCTGGTCCTGGAAGCCAGACAGCTCAGGTGATGAAGGAGTGGGGTTGGAGTAACGCTCACAGATGATAACTTTTGGCTTCCCTCTCAATGTGCTAATAGTTATGTCTAAAAAAATATGCAATTCTTAGAAAGGTACCATATTTCTGATTTCTTTATTATCTGTAACCTTTGGAAACTAATCACATGATGCTACAAAATTAGCAAATGTCTTGAAATCTTTATATAAAACATAAATTTACCTCTAATTTCAAACTCTCATTAGTGTACCACTCAATCTTAAAAAAGGGAAAAAAAAAAAAAGCCGCTCCAAAGATAGTCTTACACCATTCTTTAAAAAAAGGAGACTGTTCCTTTTAACTGTACACCCACCCACATTCCAATCTCAAAACACATCATTTAATTGTCTTGGTCATGGACATTTCCAAGATGAGATTTTATATTTCGTTCCCACAGCTTCTGGTTATCCGAAAACCCATGCTTTCCTTTATTAAAGGAGTTTGGTCCAGCTGATGTTGGTGTATCCCTGTGTTAAAAGAAATGCAACTGATTTACTGAAATCGCCGTAAGTGTTTGGGGCTGTTTTAAACTTACTAATACATTAATTACTATAAACACAGGCTGAAAACCAGAAGCCACTGCAGAAAAAATACCCTTTCTATATAGGGCTATATAGACTTCAGATTCAGTATGTTTGGGATGGGGATGGAAAAGAGAACTGAGTTTTTCTTTTGTGGTGTTGAGGAAAGCCCAGGGCCTAGTGGAATACCAATGATGTGCAGCTCGTAATGCACACATAAAGTAATGCTAATGCAAAATTAAGAGAGGACACCGTCACAGCTTTTAGAATTGTTGCCTAAGGGCTGGAGCTCTAACTCAGCTGTGGAGTACTACTGGTCTAGCATGCACCGCGCCTTGCGTTCGGTTCTCAGAACAGCAGAAAACAACAAAACAGCTATAAAGTTCGTTATCTGAAAGCCATAAATAAGGTTAGAAGTTTAATTTATTGCCAGCATTTATTTTATTTACTTTTGGTCTTTTTGAGATAGGGTCTCCCTGTAGTCCCAGCTGTCCTGGAACTCATTATGTAGACCAGACCAGCCTTGAACTCACAGAGATCCGCCTGCCTCTGCCTCCCGAATGCTGGGATTAAAGGCATGTGCCACCATGTTATTTTGTTTTGGTCTTTTTTGAGACAGGGTCTCCCTGTAGCCTCAGTAAGCCTGGACCTCACTTTGGAAACAAGGCTGGCCTTGAATCTGCCTGCCTCTGCCTCTCGAGGGCTGAGACTGAAGGCTGCATGTGGACCATCAGACCCAGGAACTGCATTTATAAAAAAAAAAAAGAAAAGAAACAACAAAAATGAAGATGTACAGTATCGTTTTACAGAAAACTTGTTTTAATTTTGTTTAAATATGTTTATTTCAGGAGTGGTGGGGCACACCTTTAATGCCAGCATTCATTAGGCAAAGGCAGATTTTCTGAGTTCAAGGTGAGCCTGGTCTACATACCAGTTCTAGGCTAGCCAGGGCTACACAGCAAGACATTACCCCCAGCCCCAAATTAAAATAATGTGTGTATACTGGGGTTTGGACCTGGTAACAATATCAGGTGTATTTCTCACTTCAAGCTCTACTAGAAAGATTATAGGCTGACAGCCACTGGGAATGCTTCTACTTGAATCATAAGGTGAAAGTCTAAAGACTAATGCTTGTTGATGGATTTAGAATTTAGTTCAGGAGTTCATTGGGCACATTATGGCCTGGCATAAAAGATGTGCAATTTATTCTTGACCTTAACTCATCCCTATAGCTCTATAGTAATTATGAAAAATTATGATACCGTCCAATATTCTTCATCCTCATCTTTGCTTCGGGAGGCATTTCTTCTGGTTCACTCTACAGAAAAAAAAAACTGAAATGAATACATTCAAATTATTAAATTCACTTGTTTACTAAAATGAAGTTTTATCTATTAGCTACAAGCAGTTCCAATGCCATAAATTTGGTAAGAAGAGAAAAGTAGTGAATTAACAACTTTTAAAAATTTGTCTTCTGGGCTGGAGAGATGGCCTAGTGGTTAAGAGTGCCGACTGCTCTTGCAGAGGACCCGGGTTCGATCCCCAGCACCCACATGGCGGCTGAGAACCGTCTGTAACTCCAATTCCAGGAGAACTCCAGTTCCAGGGGAATCCGACACCCTCTTCTGACCTCCGCGGCATTGCACGACACGGGTGCACAGACCTGCATGCAGACAGTACATTCATACACATAAAATAAAATAAAATAAAAATGTCTTCTATGTTGCTGATTTTGAATAAAGAGAAAAATTGGTAAAAACCTCATGTTCTACATTGTATACATATGTATTGAAGTATCATACTATCCTACTAAATATAATTATTATGCCTTTTCTTTTTAAATTAAATCTTGGAGTAAAGTGTTTTTTAATTATTTTATTTATTTTTTTATTTATTTATGTGTATGGATGTACTGTCTGCATGCAGGTTTGTGCACCCGTGCCGTGCAATGCCGCGGAAGTCAGAAGAGGGTGTCAGAATCCCCTGGAACTGGAGTTACAGACGGTTCTCGGCCGCCATGTGGGTGCTAGGGATCAAACCCGGGTCCTCTGCAAGAGCAGTCGGCCGCTAGGCCATCTCTCCAGCCCCATAAAGTGCTTCTTACACAAACATTAGGACCCAGGTTTAATCCCCAGGACTCACATAAAAGGTAAACTAGATATAGCGGTGTACTCCTTTAATCCTGGTCCTGGGGGAGCAGAGACTGGAGAACCCCTAGGGCTTGTTGGCTAGCCAGTCTAGCCAAACCATCAAGTTCAGGCCAGTAAAAAGGAAGGTGGAGAACTGAAAAGACACCTGATGCTGACCTCTGACATCCACAAACACATTCACACATGTATGTTTACTTGTATACACATTTACACATGCACACAAAAAATTTAAATTTTATATAGTTATTTGCACGATACAAATCTGGAGAAGGATAAAAAACAAAGTGAATTCTACTAATAAAGACATAAATTACTTGTACAGCCAAAATATGGAAGCTCTTCAAAAAACTAAAAACAGAACCATTACATGATTTGGCAATCCCACTAGTGGAAACATATCCTAAGGAAACAAACCTGTCAGAAAGACATATTAACTTCCATGTTCACTGCTGCACTTTTTTTTGGGGGGGGGGGGGCTTTAGTCCCAGCTGGCCTGGAACTCACTCTGTAGACCAGGCTGGCCTTGAAGAGATCCAAATGCCTCTGCCTCATGAGTGCTGGGATTAAAGGCATTTTTACAGTGGCTAAGACATGGAATTTGCCTATTTCAGTAAGTAAATGGTCTTAGTGCTCAAGATGAAGCCTCTTCACATCTGTGGAGGCCCGGCCCCCACCCCTGCTCCATCCCCACTCTCCGTGAGCTGCTGACTTCTATGGCAGGCCCGGGAGCCTTAGCTGCTGTTTGCTCTAAAGATCTCCTCAGACGCGCATCACACAAATTTTGATTAAGTTCTAAGCAAGAAATCTTGGGCAAACCTCTCGAGCAAAGCTTGCAAGCAAAAACTCCTCTTTGTTACATGCTCATACACAGAGAAAATCACATGGCTAGAAAAGCCTGTAAAAAGCTAAGATTCTAAGAATGTGCTTTATATCAAAGAATTGAGGGGAGAGAAGTTTTTAGGAGAATTACAGTCTTGTAGGTAAGCTCTAACTAAACACTAAATTTAGGAAAGTGAAAAAGATAACCGCTCTGGGCATGGTGGCCCATGCCTGTAATCCCAGCACTCTGGAGGCAGAGGGAGGTGGATCATTTTGAGTTCAAGGCCAGCCTGGTCTACAGAGTGAGTTCCAGGCCAGCTGCGGCTACAAGGGAGACCCTGTCTCGAAAAGATGGGGGGAAAAAAAAAAGAAAAAGAAAGAAAAAGATAAACGCAAGGAAGACAGTTTTAACACTAACATGGAGCAAATGCTCTCCCAGGATGCTTAATTCACAGATCAAAGGAATTTAGGGTTAGCAGGGTGCCCACCTGGTGTTCCAGAAACAGGGGTGTAAAAAGTTTCTGGTTTCAGATACTCTTGTCCTTGTCTGGCCAGGGCTGTGAGCCTGAATTCCATGCTGTCCTGAATTCTAGGCTGCAGTGATACTTATTTTTATTTATGTTTAAGTGTATAGGTGTATGTGCACATGAATGAAGGTGCCCTGTGAGGCCAGAGGCAATAGATCCCCTTGGAGCCAGAGTTAAAGGTTGTAGTGAGGTGCCTAATGTGGGTGTTGGGAACAGAGCTCATGTCCTCCAGAAGAGCAAAAACTACTCTAAACCTGTGAGCCATGTCTCTAGCTCCCTTCAATGGAATATTTCCTAGCCATAAAAAAGATAAAATTGGGGCTGGAGAGATGGCTCAGCGGTTAAGAGAACTGAATGCTGGGGCTGGAGAGATGGCCTAGCGGTTAAGAGTGCCGATTGCTCTTGCAGAGGACCCGGGTTCGATCCCCAGCACCCACATGGCAGCTGAGAACCGTCTTTAACTTCAGTTCCAGGGGAATCCGACACGGGTGTACAAACCTACATGCAGACAGTACATTCATACACATATAAGAATAAATAAAAATAAAAAAAATAAAAATAAAATTTAAAAAAGAGCACTGACTGCTCTTGCAGAGGACCCGGGTTTGAGTCCCAGCACCCATATGGTGGCTAAGAACCATCTTTAAGCTGGGTGTGGTGGCCCATGCCTTTAATCCCAGCACTCGGGAGGCAGAGACAGGTGGATCTGTGAGTTCAAGGCCAGCCTGGTCTACAGGGCTAGTTCCAGGCCAGCTGGGGTACAGGGAGACCCCATTTCAAAAACACCAAAAAAATAAAAAATAAAAAATAAATAAAATTATGTCAATTGAGGCAGCATGGATGAACCTGGTAGACAGCAGTATGCTAAGTGAAAAAGTAAGGCACAGAAAATCAGGTCTCAGAATCTGAACAGTTGACTTATGCCAGTAGAGAGTACAACAGTGATTACCAGAGGCTGGAAAGGTAGAGAGATTATACAGAGGACAGTAACAGGTACAGCTGGATAGGATAAAAACCTACAACACAGTAAGGTAGATATGGTTGACAAAAATTAACTATTTAAAAATAGCTAGTAAAGATCAGAGGACAACTTGGTGAAACTTGATGGGGTTGTCAAATTCAGGCCATCAGACTTGGTGCAGCAAATACGTGCCTTTACCCGCTGAGCTCTTTCCAACCCGGGCCTAATCACTACACACTGTATATAATCAGTACACACTGTATACATGTACTGAAATGCCATGCTGTACCCTAGAAATAATTAGCTCTCAATTAAAACTTTTAATTAAAAATTCATATTCTAGTGCATTCCTGTAATCTTAGTACTTGAAAGGCTATGGTAGGGCTGTGAGTCTGAGTCCAACTGAGACTGCCAAGACCCCGTCTCACACATGGGATCCAGGACACAGCTAAGTGGTAAACTACATGCTACATCATGTGTGAAGCTCTGGGTCCAACCACTAAAACAAAAAGAAAAAAAGTAAAAATAAACTAAATGTACACACTCAAATACATAAAATCAAACTTTATTCTCATCAAGGAACTGGATTAAGATTTTTGATGTTTACATCTACCTTTCTTATCTAAGAGTTTAGTATTTACTATCATTATATTATAATACTAAGTGCCTTATTTGAAACTATTTAAAATTTTGTCAAAGATTATTAAGGAAAGCTGAGTGTGGTAGTGTACACTTTTAAATCAAACACTACGGAGGTAGAGGCAGAAGGATCTCTACGAGACCTAGGCCAGCCTGGCCTACAAAGCAAGTTCCTAGCCAGCTGGGGCTACAAGGAGACCCTGTGTCAAAAAAACAAAAAGATATAGAAAAAAAGATATATTAAGACAGCAAGTTATGATGCATAGAACTTTGAGAAAAAAAAGAAGATCTAAAGTTCAATGTGTTTACATTATTCTGACTTCGGGATACTTCTTCATTTGCAAAGTATGAATATATATACTTCAAAGGAATGTATGGAGAATAAAGTTATGTGAAACACATCCAAACTGTTGGATATTCAACAACATCACTACAATATAGGTGTACAAGCTTTCCTTTCTATGTTCTCTCTTCATTCTACACTAAGTACACTGGTTCAGGACTGTTATGGAGCATACCTGTGATTCCATCACCTGGGAGGTGAGGCAGGAAGACCAGGAGCTAGGCCATCCTCAGCTACACAGTGAATTCAGGGGATAGCTTGGGCTATACAAGGCCCTGCCTCAAAAAAAAAAAAAAAAAAAAAAAAAAAACAAGTATGTTGGATCAAGTGGCACCTTCTTCCCTTCCTTTCATTCTTGTGTATGTATATGTCTCAAGGTCTCACCTGCCACCCTGGCTGGTCCTGAATTTACTATGGAGAATAGGCTGTCCTCAAACTCAAGAGATCCACCCACCTCTGCCTCCTAAATACTGGGATTAATGGTATGCATTAAAAAAAGAAAGAAAGAAAAAAAAAAGAAAGAAAAGGAAAAACAAATAGAAAACTTTAAATATTGCTTTACATTTTTCTGCACAAGTTTGAGTTATCAGCTATCAAACAGATAAAACCCTAAGTGAAGATAAAACAGATAAAAACCATAAGTGAAGCCACAACCCTATTCATTTGTATTACCACTTCACCACAGTAACTCCTAAGATATTTTCATACAATCCAACAACACGGATAGTTTTTTTTTTTTTTTTATTTCTGTATGTATGAATGTACTGTCTGCATGCAAGTCTGTGCACCCGTGTCATGGCAATGCCGCGGAGGTCAAAGAGGGCATCGGATTCCCTGAACTGGAGTTCTCCTGGATTGGAGTTACAGACGGTTGGTTTCTCTGCCGCCATGTGGGTGCTGGGGATCGAACCCAGGCCTCTTGCAAGAGCAGTTGTGCTCTTTGCTTAACGAAGCCATCTCCTCCAGCATGTCATCTCTCCACCCTGTTTTTTTTTTTTTTTTTTGTTTTTTTTTAAGGATAGTTTTTTGTTTTGTTTTTAATGTGGTAGGAAAGGTGGCTCAGCAGGTCAAAGCATTAGTGGAGCAAGCCTGATGACCCAAGTTTGATTCATTCAAACATAATAAAAAACCTACACGGCTGTGCGTGATGGCACATGCCTTTAATCCCAGCACTCAGGAGGCAGAGGCAGGTGGATCTCTGAGTTCAAGGCCAGCCTGGTCTACAGAGTGAGTTCAAAGACAGCTGGAGCGACAGGGAGACCCTGTCTCAGAAAGACACAAAACAAAATAAAACAAAACAAAACAAAACAAAAAACAAAACAAAACAAAGCAAAGCAAAGCAAAGCAAAACCAAACCAAACCTACAGGGTAGTACAGCGACACACATCTCTAGCACCTGTAGATAGGAGAGTTGGAAGGCCGAGACAAGAGAATGGCTAGAAAGCTCACAGGCCAATTATTCTGAAGTATACATTGCAGCAGCAAACACAAAACCTCAGCAAGGTAGAAGGTAAGAAACGACTCCTGAAAGCTGTTCTCTCATCTCCATACCTGTGCTGTGACATGCATGCGCCTAGTCCCCAGCCCCATGATCATTTATTTTTTTATTATTATTTTTTGTATATAAATATTTCCTGCTTGTATGTAAGTGCACTTATGCCATGTAATGCTCACAGAGTTCAGAACAGAGCATTGGAGTCCTCCGGAACTGGAGTTACTACTAACAGTTGTTAGCTGCCATGTTGGTGCTAGAAACTGAACCCAGGTCCTCTGCAAGAGCAGAGTGCTCTTAACTGCTGAGCCACCTCTCTAGCCATAAATTAAACAAACAAACAAACAAACAAACAAACCCAAACCAAAAACCAAACCAAAACAACAACAAAAACTATGTTCTCCATTGAGCCTTCCAAAAATGTTGCACCTGACACTCAGGAGGACTTCAAGACCAGGCAAGGCCATCTCAAAAATAAAAACAGAGTTAAAATGAAAACAAAAAACCCTTATCTGGGACATATAGCTCAGTACAGCTCCATGGCAGAGGATATGCTTAAAGTGTGAGGTCCTGGGTTCAATTACTTATACTACAAGTTAATAAATTCAGCCCACACTGTACAGTTGAGAAAACTCAGGCTCTAGATAACAGATAAATGGACAAGACAGAATAAAAAATCCAGGCCTTATTTGAAAGTGGTGGAATATGCTCATTGTTCTAGCACTAGGGTTAGCTTGCACTACCCTGGGAAACTCTTGATACAGTAAAGCGTAACAAAACAAAACAGTCAGTCTTTCCATGCTGCTCCATCTAGTTTCTAGCCTCTTCTCTTTGTACCCAGTCTTCGCTTCTTCAGGTGCTTTTGATTTTTATCTTGTAGTATCTTACATTTCATATCTTGTATATTTCAGTCTCTGATCTACCTAGGCTCAGTTCCTAGAGGAACCTGTTGGACTGATCTTGTGACATCACAGAACCTAATATACAGAAGGCACTCAATGTGTAGAATAAGTAAAGGCCCAAGAAAAATGCTGAATAACACAGTAATTCTCTCTATTGAATAATTCTACAATTGTCTTTGCTAATACTCCTCTATGAAAACTCTCCAGTCTAGTCAATGCTACCATGCCAGTGTCCCTTGTAAACTGGAAACTAGTATCTTGACTTACAAAAATACTGCCCAATATTTTAGGAGCAAATATGTACTACTTTATAGTATGTTTCAATAACGTTTCTCACATCAACCCATTCTCAGCATTCTTGTTCCCATGAAGGCAAAATTCTTGTCCATTATGGCTATTAAGAACCATTACTTGTGGGGCTAGAGAGATGATGATTCAGTGGTTAAGAGCACTGACTGGCAGAGGCAGGTGGATCTTTATGAGTTCAAGGCCAGCCTGATCTACAGAGTGAGTTCCAGGACAGCTGGGACTACAGGGAGACCCTGTCTCAAAAAGACAAAAAAAAAAAAAAAAAAAAAAAAAAAAAGCACTGACTGCTCTTGCAGAGGACCTGGGTTTCGACTTCCAGCACCCCCATAACTCCAGGTCCTGGAGATCCGATACTCTCTTCTAACCTCTGTGGGTACTGCACAAATGGGTGCCACTTACATGCACGCAAAAATACACATAAAATAACATTAAAAAAGAACCATGCTGGGTATGATGGCACACACCTTTATCCCACATTGGGAGGCAGAGGCAGGAGGATCTCTGTAAGTTCAGGCCAGCTTGGGGTCTCACATAGCGAGTTCAGGGGCTACGGGGACCCTGTCTCAGAAGACCCCCCCCACCAAAAAAAAAAAAAAAGAATTGCTTGTTTAATCTGTATCACTTGTTACATAACGGGATTATATCTGTAAATGGGGATTGGGTTCTAAAGTTAGCACCTAATACTGAAATCAAAAATACTGGTCTAAGAACACTTAGTGTGCAAGCATGGAAGACCAAAGTTGAAATCCTGAGCACCCACATTAAGCTGTGTGGGGCCACTCATGCCAATAATTCCAATACTGTTGGGGACAGAACAGGAGGATTCCTGGCAGACAGCCTATCTCCAGGTCACGTAAGGGACCCCCATCTCAAGGGAATAAGGTGGAGAGCAGTACAGGAAGAACTGACATCCTTCTCTGACCTTGGTGCACAGGCACACACACCTGCCCACAAACGTACATAGCCATGCAAAGTTTAAAAGAGAAAAAATGTCCCCCACCATATTCTCTCATATTCATTCTATTCTCTCTGTCTATCTGTCTGTCTGTCTGTCTGTCTGTCTCTGTCTCTCCATTCTGGGGCTGGGTACCGTGCTTGCCTAGCATGCACAAAACCCTGGCCATAAAACTGGGTATGGCAATACTTGCCTATACTTGCCTATAATCCCAAACATGGTGGAGGCCAGAAAATTCGAAGTTCACGGTTGGCATATTTTTAAGTTTGAGGTCAGTCAGCCTGGGATATATGTCACCAAAAAGATAGTTTTTGCTGGGCACCTTTAATCCTAACCACTTGGGAGGCAGAGGCAGGGCAGCTTTGTGAGTTCAAGGCCAGCCTGGTCTACAGAGTGAATTCTAGGACAGCTGGAGCTACCACGGAGATCCTGTCTTGAAAAAGACACAATTTTAAAATTAATATCATTAATACAACTTCAATTTTCTATTAATATATTCTTAAAAGGGAAAATTCCTTGGGAGGGCAGGACGGCGGATCTTTGTGAGTTTCAAGCAGCCTGGTCTACAATGTGAGTTCCAGGGACAGCTGGGGCTACAGGGAGGCCCTGTCTCGAAAAGACCAAAAAAAAAAAAGGGAAAATTCCATTTGTATCAATCCTTAAGTTCGGAAGACAGGCACACTGTGAGGAGCAGTGAGAGGAACTGGGACAGAGCAAACAGATCATCACCTCAAGCTCATGGTCTTCCTTCAGCTGGCCTAGAACTTGCTATGTAGACTTGGGTAGTGTCAAATTCATAGAGATCCACCTGCATCTGCCTCAAAGTGTGCCACCATGCTCAGCTCGGATATAAAAATTAACTGAAGGTGGCAATACTAAAAATCAGGGATGAGGCCGTCAAGACAGCTGAGTGGGTAACAACACTGGCCACCAATCTTGACAACTGAGTTTGATCCCAGGATCCACAGGTCAAAGAACCAACTGTGTCCCGGGGCCTACACACCCCACAGGCACTATCCAACATACAGTTTAAAAACAACACAAACAAACAACAAATCCCCTAAACCTGTTTAATATTCTCAAGCTTTTTTTTTTTTTTTTTTTTTTGGTCTTTTTGAGACAGGGTCTTTCTGTAGCCCCAGCTGACTTGGAGCTCACTATGTAGGCCAGGCTGGCCTTGAACTCACAGAGATCAGCCTGCCTCTGCCTCCCAAGTGTTGGGATTAAAGGTGTGAACCACCACACCCAGACCTAAATTTGGTTCTTAAGCTTCTTGCCCTAAAAATTTAAAAATAAGTTTACAACAAAATAAAAACAAAAGAACCATTCCGTTTTCAGGTTTGGGGTCGTACCTCAGTGGTAAAGCACTTCCTTAGCATACACAAGGCCCTCAGCTTAATCCCTAGCACCACAAGAAAACAAATCTAGGTTTTGTAGATCTCAACAACAACAAAAAAAATTAAGTTTTTTTTTTTTTTACTATTATAGTTAATACAAACTCCGATTTTATATTCATATTTCTTTTTGCTATTTTTATTTTATGTGTATGAGTGTATTGCTTGCATATACTTAAGTACACCATATTGTGAAATGCCCAACTAGAGTTACCATGTAGGTGCTGGGAATCTCAAACCTGGGTCTTCTGTAAGAGCAGCTGCCAGCGCTCTTAACCACTGAGCCAGCTCTCCAGCCCCCTACATTATTATTTTCTTAAAAGGGAGTGGTTAAAATAAAGTAAGGGCTAGCAGGATAGCTGCTGTATACTAAGCACTTGCCGTGTTAAGCCTTACAACCTGAGTTAATCTCTGGACCCCATAGTGGAAGGGGAGAACAGATTCCCAAATTTTCCTGACCTCTACACACATGCTATGAAATACATGCACCCGACATTCATGCACATACATATACACATATATACACAGTAACAATATACAAAAAGTTAAGGTTTTAAAATAAGTAAAATAAAACAGCTATTAACTTACATCTTCATCTTCATTAAAAGCTGCTGCTACGGAGAGGGTTTTTGGAGCAAGAGTTGGAATAGTTTCCTTAGGCTTCTGAAGAAGAAACATATTTAACAATATCACAAATAAAACTTATATAGGCTTGTTTAGTCATAAATAACTGATCTTAAAAGATTAGTTTTATGTTTTCATAAGCTTACTTTCGCAAGCTTACTCAGGGATTTTAGATAAATCCATTCTCCCTTTAATTATATGGGCTACCAGTAGATAGGTTTTACTTTACCAATTTCCTCACCAATTTAGTATATCCATTTGTTTCACCCCTACACAAATATTACTAGGATTTCTAATTTATAGTATTACTCAAGCTAAGGGACACATATAGACTGGAGGAAATGACTGGTAACACTGTTCCACCATAGTCTCATCATCAACAAAAGTATTGTACCTATCTTTCTCTACTAGTCAGTCACCTTTCTACCTCCTGGCCTGTAAACATGCTTTGTCTAATTTTTATCTTTTTCTGCGCAATTTAATGTTCTCCCTGTCCCACTCAGTCACCCAATGCAATACGGCTCCCACCCTCGCCATTCCCCTAAAGTTACTCTTGGCAGGATCTCCAGTGACTAATGTGCCATATTTTATTCTCACCACCAGCTCCTTTTTGAAAACATCTCTCCTCTGGCTTCTGGGTCAAGGCTTTTTAATAAACGCTCAAGTTCTCAGACCTTTGGTTTGGTCTCTCCACTGCCTGATGCTCCTATCAAGGCACAGGAACCTGTTAAGTGATTTTCCCTTCTCTCAACTTCTTTGGTAACTTTGATTCATTTCCATAGCATTTTTTACTGCCAAATTCTTTGACTACGACCCCCAAAAGGCTGTCTAATGGATAGCTCCACTAAGAATTCCCATGGACAGTTCATTTTGACAGTGTTCCTAAGTACTCAAGCCTGAAAACCTTTTCCTTAGCTGGTTATATTCTTTTGATCAGATACCAATTAAACACTGATTTTCCCTCTGCCTGTCCATAACACCTTATACCACCTCCCCTTTGAATTACTCAACCGAACTACTGTTAGTTAGAAATACCACATGCCTGCATTAAGGAGGTATATTCCACTATTAGAGTGTTTGTCTAGCATATGTGAGGCCTTGGGCTCAACACAACACTGAAAGGGAGGCGATACTACCCTCCTTTGGTACTCGTTTCCCCTTCGACTAGTGATGATGTTTCTAAGATGCAAACAGTTAAGTCTTAAGACTCCTCCAAGACCTAAACAAATAAACTACATTTTGAAATACAGCCCCTTTATGATTCGGTCCTATGGCCTCACTTCGGATGGGTTTTCCCAAATATAACTCTTCTGCTTAATCAGTAATCACTAAATCCTGTCAACTATTTAGAAAAAGGAGGAATCTGGAATTACAGCATGTCTAAGCACAGTATCATCTATTAAATTATACAAGTACACGTTTAATGTTATCAAATTTAAGTATTTAGAATATGATCAAGATATATTGTATGAACCTTTAAGCATTAATTTTCAAAAAACAGACACAGAAAGAAAACTAGAAAACTCGTATCAAAGAATAATTTACTATATTGATCCTTTAAGCTAGAAATAACTGATTTCTACAGTTATTACTATTACCAAGGCCTCTCAAATGCCACACTCTATAACTGAACTTCAGCACTGCAGACTTTACCAACAGTGAAAGTTTACCAACAGTAAAAGATTTTTAAGAAACCCTAAAAGGTAGCATAACACATGCCTTTAATCCCAGCACTCAGGAGGCAGAGGCAGAGGCAGAGGCAGAGGCAGAGGCAGGTGGATCTCTGGGAGTCCAAGGCCAGCCTGATCTACATAGAGTTTCAAGCCAGCTGGGGCTACAGGGAGACCCTGTCTCAAAATGACCAAAAAATAAATAAAACCCTAATGTTCTCAAAATCATTTTCAGAAATTTTATTCCTCTCAGAAAAAATTTTAAGTGATTATTTTATAAATTATACATCCTCCACAATATAGTTTTCTTAAACTGCTTTCTTGACATAGTAGTCACAAACCCTTCCTTAATGTGCTAATTACTTCTTCACTACTTACATGTAAATACATATAAAGATTAAGTAGTTTGCCCTTTTAAGACTTGTTTTACTATATTCCAAAAAAAAAAATACTTATGAAACAAATCTTTAAGGCTCACAGCACCATACATAAATCAACTCACATTTGATCCAAGTTTGATGGATATGGCTGATGCTTTCTTTGTCATCTGACTACCTATGGCAAATCCAAACTTGGAGATCTTTGTTGGCTTTGTTGGGAGGTCTGCAGCTTCTTCTTCAGCTGATCGCTTTTCAGCGCTGCGACTGGAACTTTCCCCTCCATTACTGGAAGAAACAGTCTTAGTTTTCACAGGTTTTTCTGCTTCTTCTTCAGGTCCTGGTGAAGTCGAAACAACTTACCAAGATGAGCTATTTTTACTGAGCAGATTGATGGGAGCAGCAACCTCAAAAAGCATCTTTACAAGGAAGATACCTCTGCAGTTGTCACCTACTGACCCAACAGTCTCTTCCACTGTTTGTTAGAGTATATAGCAGGAACTGAGATTGTGTGGCAGTAGAAAAGGCTCCCATGAATTAACTAGCATAAAATACAGAGCAATTTAAAATTATAAATACAGAGTTCACAAAAAGTAGACAAAGTAGACACCTTCAACTAAACACTGCCATATTAGCTGTACAATAGTTTTGGTTCCACTTGTGGAATTTTGATTTTTGAATTTTAGAAATTCAGATCAATAAATTTTTTTTATCTAAACTAACTTGTAACAACCATTCATTTTGTAAGAGAAAACATCTGACTAATAAATTCTAATACTCTCAATAATGTAGTCTTAGTAACATAAAGTTCCTAGTCCTAAACACGATTATTATTCAAACTACAATATTAACCCAATCTAGAGATTCATGATTTTTTCCTTACCATATTCTTTACCCAACCCTGGGCCTTGCAAAAGGCAAGCAAGCACGCTACACTGAACTATATCCTCAGCAAATTATTACCTTAAGCTATATGATACTCAAGGTATACCTTACAGAACCTTAGGAGTTGAAAAAGAACTTCAAGGAGGACTTTGAGATTATCTCTTGACCAAGTTCATACTATGATGTTTTAGCTACTTGTAAAAGTTATTCAAAGTCAGGCTTTGGCTTACGTCCTACTTTTTCTCATGACTGAAACGGGAGCTAATCTTTTTATTTTTGTATGTATGAGCATTTTGTCTACATGTTAGGCACATGTACCATGTGTATACCTTGTACTTGTGAGGGACTGAAGAGTGGAGAGTCAGTTTTGAATTGCCATGTGGGTGCTAGGATCATCCCAGGTCCTCCGTAAGAGCAGTAAGTACTCTTAACTGCTGAACCATCTCATCTCACCGGTCCCAAGAAGAGCTAATTTTACTTCAAAAAATATACATCTGCATACTTTGAAGGCAAGATGTCTTGCAATAATTTTACTTGTATTTGTATTAAGTCAATAATGACTTCACGTATTGAGTATGTCAGGTTTTTTACATAAGACTAAACATATTGGGAAATAAGACAGAAGACTGGCTGACATTAACATTCTTTTTTACCCTCAGTTCTACCCTACAGAATGCATTATGTAACAATGAGTAAAGTTGAGTGAAGTTGAATTCTACAGAAAGAAAAGATACTCGAAGGGATTATTGCCCCGGCAAGTTAAAGAAAATGGGACAAAAGGCTAGATAGAAGGGGGAGGGAGGAGGGATCAGACAGAACAACAGGTAAAACACTGACTATAAACCTAAATCTAAACAGTTTGGAAATGATGGATCTCTGGATTAATATGCACTTTGTGGCACTAAAGATGGAACACTGGGTCTCACAAATGCTATGCAAGTGTTATGCTACTAACCTACATGCCCAGACATTTTTTCCATTTTGAGAGAAGGTCTTGCTATGTTGCCAAAGCCCAGGCATGCCTCTAATTTGCATTCCTCCAGCCTGGATCTCTGATGTAGATGGGATAATGGACTTGTACTAGCTCAGCAATAAACACTTAGAATATCTTATTTTGATTTTAATTTATTTTTATGTGTATGAGTGTATTGCCTGCATGTAAGTGCGACCATGTCACACAATGCCTGCAGAAGTCAGAAGAGGGTGGGTGTGTCAGATCCCTTAGAACTGGAGTTATGGATGATTGTTAGCTACCATGTGGGTGCTGGAATTCAAACTTGGGTCTTCTGCAAGAAAAACCAGTGCTCTTAACCTCTGAGCCATCTCTCCAGACCCCCCCCCACCCTTTGTCTTTTTGACTCAGGGTCTCCCTGTAGCTCCAGCTGGCCTGAACTCAGTATGTAGACCAGGCTGGCCTTGAATTCAGAGATCCACTTGCCTCTGCCTCCCAAGTGCTGGGATTAAAAGAGTATCTTATTTTGTACAGACAAAAAATAAATTATTTTCTTTGGATATGTGTCAACATTAGAATTTGGTTTTGGGATTTCCAAGAGGCAAAGATAGCACTGACTAATTGATTGAGATGCCATTCATGCATTTATAAAGCACCTGAATTAAAGGACGAATGCTATTCAGTAACTGAAAAACCCAATTCAAGAAATACATAATTTATTTTCCTTTCTCTCTCTCTCTCTCTCTCTCTCTGTCTCTCTGTCTCTCTCTCTCTCTCTTTCTTTCTCTCTTTCTTTCTTCCTTGGTTTTTTTGAGACCGGGTCTCCTTGTAGCCCCAGCTGGCCTGGAACTCGCTCTGTAGACCAAGCTGGCCTTGAACTCACAGAGATCCACCTGCCTCTGCCTCCCAAGTGCTAAGATCAAAGGCCTGCACCACCACGCCTGGCACATAATTTCTTAAACTGACAGAGGGCTTAGACTTTTAATCCCAGTACCCTACAGAATGCATTATGTAACAATGAGTAAAGTTGAGTGAACTTGAATTCTACAGAAAGAAAAGATACTCTAAGCGATTGCCCCGGCTGAGCCAGGATCAGTGTGAGTCTGAAGCCAGCCTGAACTACAAAAGGTGTTCAAGGCAGCACAGACTACAAAAGACTGTCTCTTGCATTCCACTTACAATTTAATGAAGTATATTTAATCATAATTAGCAACAATTCATCTTTATCGTGTGTTCTTATGTAAAGAGAAAAACTCTTATTGCAGATCCACACTGAAGATGAAAGATCCTATATTTACTAGGCTATTTCTACACAGGACTAATTCCAGACCCAAGCAGCAATTATTTCAGGTCAACATCAAAGAACTGGCCTTGCCCACACTCAAGTTTAGTTTGGGAGGTTTTTTGTTTTTTTTTTTTTTTTTTTTTTTTTTTTACTTTTTGAGACAGGGTCTCCTGAGCCTCACTGTCCTGGAACACACTCTGTAGACCAGGCTGGCCTTGAACTCCCACCACGCCTGGCTGGGAGTTCTTTTTTATTTTGTTTTGTTTTGTTTTGAGACAGGGTCTCAGTATGTGGCATTGTCTGACCTGGAACTCATGTGTAGACCAATATGACCACAAATTCAGAGATCTACCTGCCCCTGCCTCCCAAGTGCTGGGATTCAAGTCATGTGCCACTACCTTGTTTTTTCTTAAGCAACTACAAAAATTCTATCAATAAGAGCTAAGAGATGGCTAAGCAGTTAGGAGTGCTTACAGCTTTATAATAAAATAATAATAAATCTTTAAAAAATTCTAAGCCAGGCGTGGTGGCACATGCCTTTAATCCTAGCACTTGGGAGGCAGAGGCAGGCAGATCTTTGTGAGTTCAAGGCCAGCCTGGTCTACAGAGTGAGTTCCAGGACAGCTGGGGCTACAGGGAGACCCTGTCTCAAAAGCCAAAAAAAAAAAAAAATCCTATTAGCAATTATGTAGTAAAATACACAAAACATGTAGGAAAAGAAGGTGTGGTGGGCGCATGCCTTTAACCTAGCACTCAGGAGGCAGAGGCAGTGAGGTCTCTGAAGTTCAAGGCCCGCCATGTCTACAAGCGAGTTACGGCCAAGCTGGGGCTACGGGAGACCCTGCCTCAAAAACAAACAAAACAAAACAAAACAAAACACACCCATGTAGGAAAGAAGACACGGGGAATACAATGGAATAAGATGGGAAAATGCAGATTTGAGATCTCCTGAGCCCAGCGGCAGGAAGAGGGGAGACAGGTAGGGACTGGTTGCCTTGGCGATACTGACTGCTGATCGTTTGGTCCTGCTGTCTTGGTTTGATTGGCCTTGTGTGGCCGTGTGAGGTTGGAGTTATCTCCCCAGCTGGGATTAAAGGTGTGGTCGTTGTGCTTGATTAGATCTTAGTGGTCTGTGGGGCGAGTTTCCCACCGCCCCCGCCGTAGTAAGGAACGCTGGTGTGACCTTGAGATTGAGATCTCCTAGCCCAGCAGCAGGAAGAGGGGAGACAGGTCGGGAACTGGGTGCCTTGGCGAGCTGATTGCTGATCGTTTGGTCCTGCTGTCTTTGGTTTGATTGGCCTTTGTGGCTGTGAGTTGGAGTTATCCCCCCAGCTGGGATTAAAGGTGTGGTCTTTGGCTTGATTAGATCTAGTGCTGTGGGGGGCGGAGTTATCCTCCCAGCGCGTATTAAATAAAGGCACGCTGTGTGTGACTCTTGATACTTCGAGATCTCCTGCGGGCTGAAGAGCCCCCCCCCTAACTGAGATACGAAGAAGGATCTGAAGGAGGCAAGCAAGCAACGCCTCAACACAGTGAAGAGGCATTTAGGACTCACATGGGAATACAGGCAAGGAGAAGCCCATATGCCAGGATACGAAAGAAGAGACTACACTGGAAAGGTGCAGGATATCCCACGCCAAGCTTTACCAACCCTATGGATGACTCTCTCAGTGGGATCCCTCCGGGGATGCCCCAGGCACAGACATCAGAAACACAATTGGAACATACTTAAAGAACTACAAGATACACAAAGAACAAATAAAAAGAAAAGAGAATGAGGACCTGGGAGAGAAAGTAATGACAAGCTCCGAAGGAATAGAAACACTGAAAAGATCCCATGCTGAAAAGAAAAAAACCAACCAGCAAACAAAAGAGCTACAAAAATAGATCGAGAAGCTCCAACAATAAATAGAAATACTAAAGAAATCAGAAGAGAAATGAAAAAGTACATCAATACACTCATCCCATCAAGAGGAAAGGAATGAAATAGCATCAGAAGCAGAATGGAGGAAGCAGAACAAAGAAATATCAGACCTGGAGAGACAACACAGAACAACTAAAACCTCAAGGAAAATTATGAAAAATTTAAAAATACACAAAAAGGGAACAACCAGGAGCTGTGGGACACTATGAAAGATCAAACCCCTCCGCCTATCATAGGAATGAGGAAGGAGAAGAATCCCAAAGAGAAGTGTATTGATCAGATTTCAACAGAATAATAGATGAAGACTTCCCAAACTAAAAATAAAAACCAATAAATACAAGAAGCACAATAGAACTCCAAACAGACAAGATCAGAAGAAATTCTCCACCCACATCATAGTTAAAATGCTGGACACCCAAAACAAAGACAAAATCTTAAAGCGACAAGAGAAAAAACCAAGTGACTATAAGGGGAACCCTATCAGAATAACAACGGACTTCTCACAGCAAATACGAAAGGCAAGAAGAACCTGGAGCAAACGCATTCCCAGTGTTGAGGGACAATGGATGCCAGCCCAGGTTACTATACCCAGCAAAAATGGNAACATTCAATCCTAATACCATCATCACTTCTACGCACCCAACCCGAGGAAGCATTATCTCTCCAAAATTGAACCAACACTGTCTCGCAGACGCAGAGAGAAATCCCTCTACAAATGAACAAAAATTGAAAATGTTCATGTATTCTGTCAGACATACATGGCAATGAGCTTCAACATCAACACCAGGACAAAGCCCTCTGCTCTACAAGAACACATGGAGATTAAACAACGACACTCTTGAATAATGATGGGTCAAGAAAAAAGAAAGAAATAAAAAAAAAAAAACATTCCTGAACTGGATGACAATGACAATACAACAACTAACAAAACTTATGGGTACTTAAACAGCAGTCCTAAGAGGGGAAAATTTATAGCCCTGGGTGCCCTACATGAGAAAAACAAGAAAGAGCACAAGTGAATGATCTAACACTAGCAGCCTAAAAGAACTTGAGAGGCAACAACGAATGACCTAAACGCAACAGACAGGAAGAGATTAACAAAAATCAGACAGAAATCAGGTGAAATAGAAACAAAAGAAAACAATACAAAAAATCAATGAAAGCCAAAAGTTGGTTCTTTGAAAGAATAAACAAGATAGACAGACTCTAGCCCAGTTAAACAGAAAGTAAGGAATCAACTCCAATCAATACAACTCTTGATGAAAAGGGAAATATCACACGGACAATGAAAAAGATCAGAGAATATATATGGGAAATATTACAACGAAACCTATATTTCGTATACCAAGCTTGAAAATCCTAAGAAGAATTGATGAATATCTGAAATCTTGGGAATGCCAAAGCTTGGCCAAGAGGAGACCAGCAACTTAAATACAGGACCCATCAACATAGAAGAAACATGGGAGATTAAAACAGTATACAACAAAAAAAAAAAAAAAAAAAAAAAGCCAGGCCCAGGACGGTTTTCATCAGCAGCACATTCTATAAAACATTTCAAAAAGACCGTGACAACCATTATTTCTGAAACCTGTTTAAGAAGTTATAACAATCAGAGGGACTCTTCTCCCAATTGCCTGTCTATGAACCAACATCACTGCTATTACCAAAACCAGACAAAGACAGAATTATAAAGAGAATATAGACCATCCCCCTCATCGAACACAGATGCCAAAATTTCTAACATAGAATCTGCAAATCCATACGACCCACATCAAAGATTCATCCATTCCATGAACCAAGTTGGATATCATAGCCAGAGATGCAGGATGGTTCAACATACGAAAATCAATAAACATCATCAAACACAACACAGATAAAGGAATCAAAGACAAAAACCACACCACCATGCGCAATGATGCTGAAAAAGCCTTTAGACAAATCACAGCACCCTTTCATGCTTAAAGTCCTAGAGAATTGGATTGGAGGGATAAGTTCTCTAATGTAATCAAAGCCATAACAGAAACCACAGCCAATATCATCCATAAAAAATGGAGTAGAAATGACGAAAAATTCCTCTATTCACAGGTAGGAACCTCGCGCAGGGCTGGCCCGCCCTATCACTCACTCCTCTTCAAATAAGTGCTTGAAACACTTTCTAGAGCAATGAAAACAAGAGTGAAAAAAGGTATTAAGGAGTAGTCCAAATTTGAAAAAGAGGAAGTCCAAAACTATCACGCTAAATTTGACTGCATGATATGATTACTTAAGGGATGTAAAAAAAACTCCACCAAAACTCCTAGAAACCTGTAGACGATGTAACAAGCTTGCACAAAATGCAAAAGTGGCAGAGATATCAAAATTAACTTTAGAAAAATTCTTAATGGCCGCTTACATTACACCAAGAACATATTCATACTGGAAGCTGATCTAAAAGAGTAAAGATCCTTCCCTCCAAACTCACATACTAGGCCCTCAAAAACAATAAGAATACCTAGAACAAACCTAACCAAAGACAAACCAAAGATCTCTACAACACAATGTTTTTGATAACCCTTAAAGAAAGAAGTTAAGAATGACCTCAGAAGAAGGAAGATGGAAAAACCGCCTTCGCATGTCGCTCATGGATTGGTGAAAATTTACTATTAATTTAAAAATGTCCCTTTTATACCAAAACTCTGTTGTTATATTTAATGCAATCCCAATTCATAAATCCGCGCAAGAGTTTCTTCATCTTCCCAGGCTTGGAAACAAAAGTTTCTATTAAATTTTCATTTGGAGAAACAAAAGACCCCGAATAGCCCAAATCAATCCCTGAGAAAAATGAACTTACACAGAGGGAATCTCTATAGCCAGATTTATAAACTATAACTACATGTGGCTATAAAAAGTCCATAAAAACAGCCTGGTACTTGGGCACAAAAACAGACTGTATTGAACCAATGGAACACAAACCGAAGATCCAAACTTGAGCATATACAATTTCAGCCACCTCCATATTTAACAAGGGGGTATGGCAAGTAAACCAACAAGGAGAAAAGACAGCAATCTTCAGCAGTGGTGTTGGCAAAAACTGTATCATCCACTTTGTAGAAGAATGAAATTTAAACCGCCTTACCTTTCATCTTCGTACAAAAGTCAACTTCCAGATGGATTAAATACCTCAACGTGAAACACCCAAACTCTGAAGGTGATAGAAGAAAAATGTGGCAGCAGAAACAAGACATAGCAAGGAAAGACTTTCCTAAATTTTCTAGACATCAGCGTCTCCATATGTAAATTAAGGTCTGACAATTACAAAATTGTGAATTGGGACCTCATTTTTCATAAACTCTCAAAAAGCTGTCTGTACATCAAAAGAAAAAACATCAGGAAGTGAAGAGAAATCGTCCACAGGTGGGAGGAAACCTTCACTTGCAGATACATCTGACAAGCATTGATTTCCAGAATATAGTAAACTTACTCAATAAAACAAAAGAAAAATAAAAAGAAACAAACGACCCGCCAATAGATGGAGCAAAGAACTGAAACAGAAACTTCACAAAAGGTAAGGAAATTAGATGATGTCTGAGAAACACCCAATGAACTGCTCCAACATCAAATCATTAAGGAAATTGAAATCAAAAACCTCACTTTAATATAGATTACATCTTACGACTGCCAGTTAAGACTGCTAGATGCAAGAAAACAAATGGTTTACCAGTGCTGAGAGGTTGTGGGGAAAGGGAACACGCATTTACGCCACTGTGGGTGGAAGTACGATACTACACCCGTCACGCACTATTTGAAAGCAGTGTGGAACCCTTTGGAAGACTGGAATGAACTTGCCACCCGCCCAGCCATACCACTCCTGGCATGTACCCACAAGAATTACGCAACCCACAGAGATACATGCACGGCCAGTTTATTTCAGCTCTCTTCAAATAGCAAAAAGAGCTGGAACCAACCTAAAAATGCCCCTCAAAACTGACGAGTGGATAGAAGAAAATGTGGACATCTACACAATGGAGGATTTCTAGGCAGCAGTAAAGAAAAGAGGACATCAGGAGCTTTGCAGGAAAATGGCTGGAAGATAGGAGGAACATCATGCTGAGTGAAGTACACAGTCCCAGAAAACAAACGACGATGGTATGCCGCTCATCTGTGGATGCTAAGTTCCAAATTACCCCAGGTTGCATGCAGTGCAACCAGGAAGGGGAGCAGTGGGGTGGAATGAAGACAAAGGATGGACCAGATTTGTGCATGTTGTGTTGGAGTGCCTGTGTTTGAACACTACATAGCACTTGAGAACATTGCCTTCGGAGTTATGCCTGCCTGGTCTGAGCCCTGGCACTACTTATCAGCTCTGACGATCTCTAAGTGTATCTGTTTTCCTCCAGGTGTATGATACAATTTGGCTCTTTTGTATGGCTAATTAAAACTTTACTGTGTATATAGACCAAAAAAAAAATAAAAATAAAAAAATAAAGGAGCAGGCTGACTTAAAAAAAAAAAAAAAAAGATGGGAAAATGCAGCAGGCAAATATACTACTAATTTGATTGTTATTAAGATACTTGTAATTTCACTTATGGTTCATTAGAAAAATATTCCAAACAAATGTGAGTTTGATATATTCCATTAATTATTAACAGTAATTCTTAAGTACTGAATGTTTTTCTTTACACACTACTTTAATATTTGGATTTGGGGGGGGTCCTTTTTGAGACAGGGTCTCCTTGTAGTCCCAGCTGGGCCTAAACTCAAAGATCTGCCTGCCTCTGCCTCCAGAGTGCTGGGATTAAAGTCTGTGCCACCTCTCTGTGTGAAGTCACCTCTCTAGCCCGTAATTTCAATTTCTTAATGAGACATTTTGGTTTTTGAGACAAGGTCTCACTATACAATGAGAATTCCTGGCTGAAGTTGTACTTTAAATTCCTGGGGGATTCTCCAGCCTCGGCATCCCAAGTGCTGGGATCACAGGCATGAACCATGGCACCCAGTTTAAAGATACTTCGTATTTTGAAAATGTGTGTGTGGGGGAATGTTGGATGATCACTGACTAGTATGTGAATATCTTCAGTAGTGTGAATTTTAACAAGTTATTTTAAAATAAGAAAATCATATATCAATTTATAGGACACGATTATAAAACTGCTAGATTTTTAAATGAAAAAATATTTAAATGAATTTTGTCTAATTTATAGTCATTCTAAACAAACAAAAAGTGTAGGGTGGGTTAGAGTGATGGTTCAGCAGTTCAGAACACTTACTGCTCTTCTAAGACCCAAGTTTGGGTCTCACAAGCACATGGAGCTCAGCACAGCTGCTCACACACAAGTGACATACACACATACATCCAGGTATACACACAGATAAAATAATTTTATTATTTTATTATGTGTATGCATGCATTGCCTGCATGTATGTAAGTGCATCCGTGTCCTTGATGCCCACAGAGAACAAAAAAGGCTGTCAGATCTCTAGAACTGTGGGTAGCTAACCTGGGTCTTATGCAAAAAGAGCCAGTGTTTTTAACCACTGAGTCATCATCTCTCCAGCCCTTAAACTAAAATTTTAAAAGTGAAGACTAATGTCAAGCTAAACTATACATATTACTAGTGGTTTTTTGCTTTTGTTTTTTCTTGAAATTTCGCTAACAGTGAGGAAAGTGGGTTGGGCCTCAAGAGGACAAAAGTACTTTACTTGGAAAAAACTACCTAATAAGAAAATGTAGCCGGGCGTGGTGGTGCACACCTTTAATCCTAGCACCTGGGAGGCAGAGGCAGGCAGATCTTTTCGAGTTCAAGGCCAGCCTGGTCTACAGAGTGAGTTCCAGGACAGCTGGGGCTACAGGGAGACCCTGTCTCGAAAAGACCAAAAAAGAAAAGAAGGGGAGGGGAGGGGAGGGAGAAGAGAGAAGAGAGAAGAGAAAATGTAGTTCTACAAGGGTACCCTCAGTAATTGTTTTGCCCTCTGGTAGCTTCCTTATGGGGGGATGGGGGGTGGGGTGGGAGGAAAGTACCCAACTAGCTCTCTCAAGAGGATAGGTATGAAGCTTAGATGAGCATGGATTCAATAACCTGACATAGGAAATGACCATGCTACTGAAGTAGTTCTTGGCATAACCTCTGAAAGCTCGAAATGGTTAAGATTATACATTCAGTTGCTCTTCTCTAAAAGTCTACTTAGGTCAAAGAGCTACTTACTACCTACCACAAGCCTGTCTTTGAAGTGAAAAGAGATAGTTCAAGTAAGTAGCATCTCTCATAGATGGATTCATGTTAATTTTAACTATGGAAGTAATGCATTTACTAAAATAGAGTGCAGCAAGCAGCAAAGTGCATGCATCCTTAGCATGAATGAGACCAGGATTCAATTAAGCAAAATGCTTCTATTTCCAACTTAGAGGACTGTGCAAGAGGAATAAAAATTCCCAAGTCTCTAGGTTTAGACATAGATTACAATATTTTTCAAAACAAGCTGAATACTTGCCACAAATTTATCAATTTAGTCACATCTATGGTATAAAATGTTTTAGCTACGATCCCTCTGTACAATTTCATTATGAATGTCTGACACTAGAAAATGGTCTATATGCCAACAACACTACTTTCTTGTAAAGGAAATTGAGGCAAATAATATAGAAACAAAGGACTGTTATTCTAAGTTACCAACAAAGTCCATTCAATACTGATTAGCAAAGTAATTTTCTACAAACCCTTCTGAAGACTTTAGAATGGAAACATTATTCATACTAGAGAACACCCTCAACTGAAGGAGTGGCACACTGGACTTCTGGTGACATTTAAGGTATATTTTAACTAGCAGTACTTTAAGCATAATTCTGCTACTCTCAGTCAGTCAAGAAAGTTTAAAATGGGGATCTTGGGTGTGGTGGCACACACCTTTAATCCCAGCACTCGGGAGGCAGAGGGCAGGGGGATCTCTGTGAGTTCAAGGCCAGCCTGGTCTACATAGTGACCTCCAGGCCAGCTGAGATTAAATAGAGACCCTGTCTCAAAACTAAATAAATAAAAAATAAAAAGGGGATCTCAAATTCAGGGCTACCTAAGAGTCTTAGGCTGTAGTTCTTTTTCCTAAAACTACCTCTAAATTTTTACATGACAATTTTTTCAGACAATAATGGATGAGGTCTAAAGTAAGGAAGTGCTATGTTTAAGACTGCTTCATAAGCTATTCCCCTAGTTTATAAAAAAGTGAAGAAACTTGACATGGTGGTGTAAGCCTGTAATTCCAGTACTTAGGGAGTGGAAACAGGAGGCTCTGGCTAGCCTGGGCTAAATGAGATCCTATCTCAAAAATAAATGAGGGAAGAAGGAAGGTGTTTCGGCTCACCTAAAAGCACTTTACATATTTTCAAAGAAGCAAATTCCTGAGTCCAAAGTAACATCACATTAATATTTTCAGTAATTTTTGTTGACACGACAATAAACATGTTAGCTTTCATGTGCTATTAATAGTCTATATATTCTCCATTAAAGTTTTTAGAGATAAGACACGGAGGCCAGAATAGTCATTATTAAAACGTTCTAAATAAGACAATATGATCAGCTCGCACGTGTAAATTCTCGTAACCACAGAAAGATGTGGGGTGGAGAAACTACAAGTTTCTTCTTAATGGGCAAGATTAAAAAATTACGGGGGTAGAGTGAAAGGAATAAGGGTAGTTATAATCCGAGCTTGATATCGTAACTAAATACAGGAAGATTACACTTGCTTACTAAGCAGCTGGCAAAGACTCTGTTAGAAGCATAAAATATACTTTAATGAAAGGGAATCAAGCCTCTGCAGCTTGAATCAAGGGCGCACTCCTCTTTCCCTGAATCCTCTCCACGTATCTCGTAGCAGCGTCTATGAATCTAAGTCTGAAAATACGGGTAGAGCAGGTTAGGACAGTCCTGCAGAGCGAAAAGGGAGAACCAGGCGTAACTAACTACTACGAGCACCCGGAGGCAAGCGTCTGCGGAAAGCCGGCCTGCGGCCAGTGCCCGCAGCGGCGACTCGGGCACGCGGGGCCCGAGTGAGCGGCGGGCCCAGAGTCTGCGCGGTTTGCCTCCGCGGAGGAGGTTACGGTGCCCAGTCCCATCCGTACTTGTCTCCCTCTCCTCAGGAGGGCCTCCTCCAGGGTCGGGGACAACCAACTGTGGCGGGCTCTCGCACAAGGCGGCAACGTGGGCCTGGAGCGTCGCGGGCCACACCGGGCGTGCCCGCGGCTCATGTGGGCCCGGCCCCTAGCCGGGCGAACACCAGGTCCGCCGGCTCTGGCTGTGCCCAAGCCCCCCACCCTGGGGAGCCCAGAGGAAGCCTCGGAGTAGCCCCCGAAGCCCGCGACGCTGGGGTTGTGTTCACCTCCGGCGGCTCCAGCTCGCTGCGGCTTCTCGGGCTTCTCCTCTCCCGCCTTCCCGTCCGCCATCTTCCCCGCCGCGGCCTCCCTAGCAGCCCAGCCAAGGACGTCACAGCTCCGCCCAGCAACCAACGAGCTTCGGTCCAGCCAGCGAGGCCCCAGGCTAGAGTGGTCCTGAGATGGGCGGAAATGACGTCACCCGCGAGCTCCATGCCTCCGAAAAGGCGGTGATTTTGGAGACCGGTGAAGGTCTGCACAGCCTAGAGTAGCATGGAAACCTTGTACAGTTGGTGGGGGTCCCAGATTTCTGCACACCCAACTGTGGCTGTAGCTGAAAATGGAAGGGTTTTTCACTCTGGTTTTATTGGATCATCTGTGGGCTAGGGCTGTATCCTTTTCTCCTACTTGGGATTAAAAAAAGAATACTTAGTGAACGTCCTCTAGTGCTAAGACACCTTTCCTAAAACTACCGTTTAATCTCCACCATGGTCCAACCCGAAATTATCTTCTTATATTGTGTATGAGATCGGAGAGCAATTTGTGCAAGGTCACGTAATAACGCGGTAATGTTCCGGCCATTTTTCCTTGGTTCTTGCGGAGTTGTAGCAAGCAAGCATCCTTTACTAAACCGCAAAAGTAGATACTTGGAAGGCTGGAGAGATGGCCCAGAGGTCAAGAGGCTTGCTGCTCTGAAAGAGTTCGGTTCCCAGCACCAAAGTCCGACTGCTTACAACTGCAATTCCTGCTCCCGAGATTCTGACACTTGGGGCATCTGTGGGCACCCTCACCCACGTGCACGTATCCACACGTGCACAAATTAAGTCGCTTTAAAGTAGAAACACTTGCAGAGAAAGGCAGGAGCTGACCTTCCCAGAGAAAGGGTCAGAGTGATCCACTGGGGTGTGTGTGGGGGGAGGGGTCTCCAGCTTTTTCGATACCGTTATACTTTTTAAAAATTTATGTGTATGAGTGTATTGCCTGCATGTAGGTAAAGGCACCTTGTCGTGCTGTGCCGTGGATGTCAGAAGGCGGGGTTGGATCCCTTAGAACTAGTTAGGAACAGTTGTTAGCTCCTATGTAGGTTCTGGGAATAAAACCTGGGCCCTCTGCAAGAGCAGCCAGTGCTCTTAACCGCTGAGCAATAATCTTAGACCTACCCAGTTTTACTCTTAAGTCGTCCCGTCTCCAACTAGATATAAAATGCCACCATGGGAAGGGAAAACCCCAGTATTGGAGCACAAGGGCAGGGCTGATGGTTGTTTGGGCTTGCCAAGGAGCCTTCAAACATGACATCTTTCAGCCTAATAAAGAAAAAAAAAAAAAAAAAGAAAGAAACCATAAGCTGAAGATGCTAAAACCTATGATATATGTGGCATGCATATATGCATATTTTGGAGTGATGCAAATTTGAAGGAACAACAAAGACTGGGTCAAAGAATTGACTGAAAGGTAAACTGCTCCAAACAGTAAACTTCTGCATTGAAAATTTTAAGACAGAAAAAGATGAAAAACATGTTTGGCAGAAGCATGAGCTCTGGTTGGGGGGGGGGAGGGGGAGTGGATCTAGATTTGATTGGAAATTTTGTATGAAATGCACAAAGCTTCAATAAAAATTGGCTTTGAGGGGGGAAAAAAAGTAAAATTTCCCCTCCTCCCAGGGGCTGGAGAGATGGCTCAGAGGTTGAAAGCACTGACTGCTCTTGCAGAGGACCCAGGTTCGATTACCAGCACACACAAAGCAGCTAAGACCCATCTTAGGTGGGGCATGATGGCACATGCCTTTAATCCCAGCACTTGGGAGGCAGAGGCAGGTGGATCTCTGTGAGTGCAAGGCCAGCCAGGTCTAGAGAGCGAGCTCCAGGGAAGCTGGAACTAAAGGGAGACCCTGTCTCAAAAAGACCCAAAAAAAATTGTCAGAACAATCTCTTCCATGTTTGCTCGGATTGCTTTGAACTAGAAGTTAATCACGTCTTGTGATTTTTCTAGGCATTTTGTTTAGTCTCATAACTGTCTGCTGTCTAAATCACCCTATTGTCTCAAAGTTAAAGCATACTACTTTGAGTCTTCTGAAAGTGGTGGTGCATGCCTTTAATCCTAGCACTTGGGAGGCAGAGGCAGGCGGATCTTTCTGAGTTCAAGGCCAGCCTGGTCTACGGAGCAAGTTCCAGGACAGCTGGGGCTACAGGGAGACCCTGTCTCGAAAAGACCAATAAATAAATAAATAAATAAATAAATAAATAAATAAATAAAAATAAATAAATAAATAAATAAAATAAAATAAAATAAAATAGTGGGGCTAATAGTAGCTCAGTTGGTAGTCTTACCTAGTGTTGGGGAAACCACCGTGGGTTCCATCTCCAGCAGTGCATAAACTGTATGGTACACACTTGTAATTCCAGGACTTGAGGTGGAGGATCAGAAAGAAATTCAAGTTCATCCTCACCTACACCACAGGTTTGAGACCAGCCTGAGATACATAAGATCCTGTTTCCAAGTAAGTAAGTAATACTTGTGCCTCTTCAACAAGTGACCATGGGATGGGGAATTCATCCTTAGCTGCACAGCTCAAGTTCAAAGCCAGCCTGGGCTACATGAGACTCTGTCCCCCTTATCCCCCCCCCCCCAAATAGAGCTAGGTAAATGTCTCAGTTGGTACAGTGAGTGCTTGTTGCAGTGGATCATTCTACTGATCAAGACATTAATTTGGATTCCTGGCCCCCACATAAAAGCCAGGTGCAGTGGCATGTGCAGGTAACCTTACTGCTGGGGAGGTTGACAGGACTACTGCAGTTTGCTGGGCAGCTTCAGCACAAGACCCTGTCTCAAAAATAAGGTGAGCATACCCCAGCAATGGTTGTGAATGCTTTTAATCCCAGCACTTAGGATTCTGAGGCAGACAGATCTCTGTGAGTTCAAGGCCAGCCTGGTCTACATAGCAAGTTCCATGTCAGCTGGGGAGACAGGGAGACTGACCTAAAAAGCCCCCCCCCCAAAAAAGCAAGGTAAATGGAGTAATGAGGCAGGACTTTTAAATCCCCTTATTCTGGAGAGAGAAGTAGGGATGTTTGGTGGGAACTTTAATGTGAATTGAAGTTTTGGTTCATTATTTCACAATAGAAGCGACCAAGAAACTATCTTATAGTACTTAATTCCTGTTTATTTCATCTTTCCTGTCTTTGCAAGGTTAGCATTTAAGATTCTCACATCATTTCACTAGATGTAGGATTTTCGAGGCAGGTATGGATGCTTCTGTTTATTGCAATGCTAGAGACTGAGGCAAGTGCTCTACCAGTGATCAACCACCCTAGCTGTTTTCCTCTTTGGCTGGTCTTCAACTTGCTGTATAGATGAGGCTGGCCCTACCCTGGGTTTGATTCCCAGCAAAAACCAAGTGAAAACCATGTGGCTGCGGCTGGATGGTTCATTCCTTAGGACCAGAGTTCAATTCCCAGCATCCGAGTCAGGCAGCTCACCACCTGGAACTCTGGCTTCAGGGATTCAATGCCATCTTCTATCCTCTGCAGGCACACACCATACATTTCACACATACACACACTATACATACATTAATCAAATAAATACTTATTTTGTATTTATGTGCTGTATTTATGTGTATGCCTGTGTACCCACGTAGGGTACCATGTGCATCCAGGTGCCCTCAGAAGCTAGAACCTGAGAAATATCTCCTGCCCCAGATGCACTTTTTCCCTAAGAACTGGTTGTATCTTCAAATTCATTTTTCATAGTATACCTAAAATCATCACCTAATATACAAAAGACCATCAACTTTTGTATAACCAAGATTTCATAACACAATGTACTTTATCTTAGTGCCTGTGACACACCCACCATTGTAAAAATATTTGAACTCAGTAAGTAAACCATCACCTGAACTTAGAAATCTCAAGATTTAGCTGAGTGTGGTGGTGCACCCCTTTAATCCTAGCACTCAGGGGTAGAGTTCAGGCCAGCATGGTCTACAGAGTTAGTTCCAGGACAGCTGGGGCTACAGGGAGACCCTGTCTCGAAAAGACTAAAAAAAAAAAAAAAAACAAACAAAAAAAAAAACCAAACAAATAAACCCCCAAAACCCTCAAGTCTTTTTCATTAAATAGGTTTTGGGGTTTTGAGATAAGGTTTCACTATGTAGCCTGGCTGGTCTGAACCCTAAGAGAGACCAGCCGGTCTTGAATTTCAGAGATCTACCTGCTCCTGTCTCCCGAATCCTGATGTGCCACCACTTTTGGCTAAGAATAGTTTTTTGATATTGATAAAAGAATATGTATGGAGCTGGAGAGATAGCCTAGCGGCTAAGAGCGCCAACTGCTCTTGCAGAGGACCAGGGTTCGATCCCCAGCACCCCTGGCTAGTCTGGAACTCCCTAAGTAGAGACCAGGCTGGTCTTGAATTCAGAGATCTACCTGCTCCTGTCTCCCGAATCCTGATGTGCCACCACTTTTGGCTAAGAATAGTTTTTTGACATTGATAAAAGAATATGTATGGAGCTGGAGAGACAGCCTCGGCAAGAGTGGGGAGCGCCGACTGCTCTGCAGGAGGACGCATTTTCATGCCCCAGCACCCACAGGGCGGCTGAGAACCCTCTGTAACTCCAATTCCAGGAGAATTCCAGTTCCAGGGGAATCCAACACCCTCTTCGGACCTCGAGGCACTGCACACACGGGTGCACAGACCTACATGAGACAGTACATTCATACACATGAGAAATAAATAAAATAAAAAAAAAGAATATGTATAATGGAGTCAGGCAGGTGGGCACACCTGTAATCCCACCATTGGGAGGTAGAGTCATTCTTTTTCTTTTTTTTTGTCTTTTCGAGACAGGGCTCCCCTGAGCCCAGCTGCCTGGATTCATCTGTAGACCAGGCTGGCCCTTGATCCACAAAGATCCACCTGCCTCTCTCCCAAGTGCTAGGAATAAAGGCATGCGCCACCACGCCCGGCTATGGTAGAGTCATTTTCCACACACACCTGTAATCCCATCATTTGGGAAGTAGAGTCATTTTCAACACAGCAAATTTGAGGCCAGCATGAGCTACTTGAGACTATTTCAACAATATACAAAGGAAGAAAACTTTTTTATCTTTTTGAGACAGGGTCTCCCTGTAGCCCCAGCTGTCCTGGAACTCACTTTGTAGACCAGACTGGCCTTGAACTCACAAAGATCCGCCTGCCTCTGCCTCCCAAGTGCTGGGATTAAAGGCATGCACCACCACGATCAGTGGAACAAAACTTTTTTTTTTTTTTTTTTGGTCTTTTCGAGACAGGGTCTCCCTGTAGCCCCAGCTGTCCTGGAATTCGCTCTGTAGACCAGACTGGCCTTGAACTCACAAAGATCTGCCTGCCTCTGCCTCCCAAGTTCTGAGATTAAAGGCGTGCGCCACCACGCCCGGCAGAACAAAACTCTTAAACAGCCCTAGAACCAAAAAGCAAAGAAGTCTGAGATAAAAACCCATTAAAAAAAGCTGTATCAATGATACAACTGTTTTATTGGACTCAGTTCAAGAGTAGTCAATAAACTTAAGACTTCTCTGATTATTGTCTTTTTGTAACTATATATTTCCTTTTTCTTTTTTTGTAACTATATGTTTTCAAAGTTTTCAGAGAGTTAAAAAAAAACAACTCTGCAGTTTGGAAAATAAAATTCAGGAAGAAATACATTAGAACTGTTTCTACAATTTGTTTACTTTTTACACTATTATATTTTCTTATTCAGGTCACCTTTTCCTTGTTTGTACATTTAAAGAGCCTTTTAAAAATGAATTTAAAACCTTTTTCTTTTCCAGTTTACTGTAAACCTCTTGAGAAGCCTGAGAAATCTCCATATAGCCAGCATGCTTTCTCTTTGGAACAAACTTCAAAGCCTCTTCCCAGCTACCTGTGTTTTTCATCGCTAGCAAAATACGGATCATCTGATCTAAAGTGAGGTTTTTGTTACCAGTTTCCCATTGTAAATAGGTATCTAATGGAAGGCGTTGTGTTGCCAGATTTAGCCTTTTCGCATTGGCTAGGGATACACCTCTCTTCAAACTTCTATCGACCAATGAACCAATTATATAAATCTTATCATGCTTGAAAGTAGTCATAACATTGGGAGAATCTGCAGTTAAATATATAACATTCTCCTTTGGAAATAAATCCACAGGAGCCTTTTCTGTTGCAGTTAAAAGCAGTCTGTCCCATTTTTCTTCATAGCGTTTCACTAGCTCTCTATGAAAAGCACTGTCTCGTTTAAGATTGCAGAAATAAATATGGAAAGGATCAACATTTCTTCTGTTCCATCCTTCACTTTCTAGGAGTTGAGAAACCGCATTCTTTAATTCTCTTAGAGTCATATAATTATCATAAGCCATGTCAAAAACCAAAGGTTGTCCAAACTGCATAGCCTGGATACCCTTCCAGCCCATTGCACTGTTAAACTGTCTGTCCCCAAGTCGAAGAAATAGAAAGCTTTTTTGTTCATCCTCCTCAGTTGTTTCTAGCAACATAGCTTTTTTCCTTGCTTCTGCTTTCATTTCCTTTTTTATCTGCTTTGCTTTTTTCATTTTTTCCTTAGAAAACAAATACTTTAGGTATTTTTTTTTGGATGCTTTAGAAGGACATTCCATAACAGCTTTGAGCTCTGCGTCTGTAATATGTTCTGGTACTTCTCTGCCAAGCAATCTCCACAACTCAATTAATTCTCTGGTAGCAGTTACAGTATCTTTTTCCTTGCTTAAGTCTTCTGGCATGGTAGATTTCATTGTAGTTTTCCACCCATCCAATTCTAGCTTTTTGGGAGAGGATGTACTATCCTTATTAGGATAGGACAGCGAAGGTGTTTTAGAAGACATGTATCTCTGTAGAACTGCCGAATATAAATTCCTTCTCTTCCTATGAAGGGTAGACGGCACCAATAACCTGCCAAAAGGTCTTAAGAACCCAACAGTAATGCTCATTTTGAAGAAATGTGAGGAAACTCCTATAAAAGATCAATGAAATCAAGTTAGAACAAGATTTTTTTTTTCTTTTTCTTTTTGAGACAGGGTTTCCCCTATAGTCCCAGCTGGCCTAGAACACACTCTGTAGACCAGGCTGGCCTTGAACTCAGAGATCTGCCTGCCTCTGCCTCCTGAGTGCTAGGATTAAAGGCATGAGCCACTATGCTCAGCTTAAAAAGATGGTTCTTAGCCACCATGTGGGTGCTGGAAATTGAACCCGAGTCCTCTGCAAGAGCAGTCAGAGCTCTTGACCACTGAGCCATCTCTCCAGCCCAGACCAAGATTTTTAAAACTTAGCCCAGCATGTCTAGGGGACCACAGCTGGTATACATCTGACCACACAGCCATGAGGGAAGAACTGCTTCTCTGCTACTATGTCTTCAAATTCATCTGCATTAAATTCAGGGAAGTTGAACTTGGCTGTATGCTGGGCGGCAATCACATAGTCCTTATACTGTAACTTGGTGTGGAGAGACATGATGACCTGGCCACTGTGCCCTACAGCTTCCCGAGACAGCCTGCATAGAGCCTAGGCTGGGGATAGCATGCGGTCAGACAGATGAACAGCCACCAGAAAACCGTCTCCGAGGTCCATCAAGGCAATCCATACATGCAACAGCTTGCATACACTAACCAAGGAGGCTGCTATTTGCAGCCTTTCCCATGAGGAAAGGAACACCTTGTGGGTTTAGTTGGCTAGAGAAGGCAATTGATTTCTGAAGCACAAAGTGCAGTCTTTATATAACTTACATCTTACACACAACATTTTCCCTAAACTCTTAAGGTCTAGACAGAGTTTGTGATCACTTACTAGCAAAAAAAATTTTTTTTAACTTATTTTGTGAGACAGGAATCTTGTTTTGCTGCCCAGAATGGTCTCAAAACTCACCAACTTAAGCAATTTTTCTGCCTCAGCCACTGAAGTAGCTACTATGATAGCCATTAATCACCACACCTTGCTCCAGTTCTTGTTTTATATATTAATTTCAACATAGTTTAAGTAAAAGCATGGCTTAAAAATCCTTTTTAATTTCGTATTTTGATTTTTGTATGTGGGACGGGACTAGCTCTGTAGCTAAGTTAGAGGTCATCGGTGAAGTTGAGATTGTGCTGCTCGAATCTCCAAATACATAGCCAATCTCAAGATCCTTCATAAAAGTTATGCACAAAGAACAAGAAAGTTATATAAGATGGCAACTGATAAAAAATAAGAGCTGCTGGACAGATGCCCTTGCATTTTCAAAACAGAAATAATAGAGAGCTGTTGGTTTAAAAAATGTTTCACTTCAGCCTGAAGTATTATAAACTGCATAAATATGCATAAAGCTCCAGAATATTATCCTGAAGACATGGATGTTACACAAGATAATGAGGATGTTCAAAGTTGTAAGCCAGTTTAAAATTTGGATAAAAAAGGAAATTCCTGAAAATTTTCATCTCCCTTTGGCTTCTTGTAATGATCCTATATACTCTTAGATCACTCTGGTCTGCACACTGAGCCCACATGAACCCCATGCACACCCCAAAGTAAATTGACTTTGAGTTCTGTCCTTATGCCTTTTAAAAATCTATTTTCTTCTGCCAGGCGTAGTGGCACACGCCTTTAATCCCAGCACTCGGGAGGCAGAGGCAGGTGGATCTCTTTGAGTTCAAAGCCAGCCTGTCTACATAGTGAGTTCCAGGACAGCTGGGGCTACAGGGAGACCCAGTCTTTAAAACCCCCCCCCCCAAAAAAATTCTCCAGTCAGCTCTAATGTACAATCACACATGCAGCAGAAAGAGATCTCAAATGCCACAAATTGAAATCTCTCCTTTCCCTTCCCCCACCTGCTTATCCTGTTGTTTCAGGACATAGCTGTCCAACCACAAGTCTCGTCTACCAACTGGCACACCTGATCTAGAGATTTAATCACCAGCCTGTCCCACCCACCATACCTGATCTACTTGACGTATTCATTTTGCCTACGCACTTCAAATCTGTCACTTCTCTAGAACCCCCTTTCTTTAACGGCGTCCACAGCCTACAGACTTGCTTTCTTCCAACTAAGTTGTTCAGGTCAGTGCTTTCTTTGTTCTCTTTGGAACTGGCTTGGAACTCACTATGTAGACTTGACTAGACTAGACTAGGCTGGCCTTGATCTCAGAGATCTCTGTCTCTACCTCCTGGGTGCTGGAGCTTGGGGACTGTGCCACCATGGCCAGCAAGTCAGTACACATATTATCAATGACATTTGTAGCACCCCAGCTGATTGTTGCTAGGTTCAGGTCTAAGCTTATTGTGGCTTACAAAGGTTTTTCTAGCATCACCCTTTGCTTACCTTTTCAGCTCTATCTCTACTCTTTGCCCCATACTTTAAACCCAAGGTTTTACTATCACCTGTGCCTATGAGAATACTTGTAACACTGCACTGTAATGGTCTGTTTTCCCCCACTACAAGTGTCTCACATTTAAAAATATCCTGGGTCTGAAGAAAAAACTGATGTCAGACTTTGTGAAATATTTAACCTAGGTTCCAGGGCTCCCATCTGACAACTTGATTTCAACAACAGTCTTAGGTGGGGCATGGTGGCCCATGTCATTAATCCCCTAGTGAGACCTTGTCTCAAGAAAAAAAGACATATCCTAAAACAAAGTCTTCATTGAGTTTTTTTTTTTCTTTGCAACTAGTACCATAGAAAACTAACACCACAAAAATGAAAACCTAATTATCAAGGTTTTATTTTTTTGAGACAGGATCTCTAACCACAGGTGGCCTCAACTTCAAGAAAAACTGTCACGAGGGCTGAGATTACAAGCCTGTCCCCATTACACCCAGCTCGAAAAACCTTTTTCTTTGAAACAGGGTCTCCATAGCACTAGCTGGCCTGGAACTCGCTATGTAGACCAGTCTGCTCTCGATCTCACAGAGATCCACCTGCCTCTGGGTTCCGGGTTCCAAGTACTAGGATTAAAGCCCTGCGCCACCAGGCCTGGCGAAAATCCAACTTAAAAAAAAAAAAAAAGATTTTTGAATTATGTACGTATGGGAGAGGTATGTGTACTTGTGGGGATGCCCGAGAAGGCCAGGGGCATCGGATCCCAAGGAGCTGGAGTTAGAGGTGGTTGGGAGCCCGCTGACAAAGGGTGCCGTGCCAGGAACCGAGCTCGGATCAAGTGCGCTCTTAACCTCTGAGCCATCCATCGCTCTAGCCTCCGAAACATTACATTTAATTTTTTTTTTTTTATTCTGTATGTGTACGAATGTACTGTCTGCATGTAGGTCTGTGCACCCGTGTCGTGCAATGCCGCGGAGTTCAGAAGAGGGTCTCGGATTCCCCTGGAACTGGAGTTCTCCTGGAATTGGAGTTACAGACGGTTCTCAGCCGCCATGTGGGTGCTGGGGATCGAACCCGGGTCCTCTGCAAGAGCGGTCGGCGCTCTTAACCGCTAGGCCATCCCTCCAGCCCCACATTTAATTTTTTGTAAAATTTTTTATTTATTATTTTTATGTGTATGAATGTACTATCTACATTATAGGTTGGTGCACCTGTGTCATGAAATGCCGCAGAGGTCAGAAGAGGGTGTCGGATTCCCCGGGACTGGAGTTAAAGATGGTTCTTAGCCACCATGTGGGTGCTGGGAATTGAACCCGGGTGCTCTGCAAGAGCAGTGAGTGCTCTTAACCACTGAGCCATCTCTCCAGCCCCGGGAAACCTTACATTTTAAAGTGAGAAGGATGTCGTTTGAGAAACCCCGCTTCTGTGGCACAAGTGTACCATTCATTACAGGCTATCATCACTGAGCTTCCTCCCTTCTGTCGGTCTCAGCGTCCATGCTCTAAAACGTGCCTCCCGGAAGGCCACTCACCGTCTTCTCATCCCAAACACCGGCAAAGACTCACGTACCAGGCGTGCAAAAGCAGGGCTCGAACCGGGGCTCGCAGGCCAAGGAGTCCGCCAGGCCCGCGGTGGCCGCAGCTGGGCCACGTGCACTTCGGGATCAGACCGCACAGCTCTGGAAGCTGAGGAAAAAATTCAGCTCCGCACCGCCGGAAATCCTTCCCGCCGGAAGCCCCGCCGCTCTCTTCCGGCGCTGCCTGTGACGTCACGAGAGGCGGGCAAAACTTCCTTGCCAAAAGCGGCCTGCTACTGAGTTATTAAAAGGATGCGAGGAACCAACCTGTGCCCTATACTACCCCCCCTACTCCCCCCCCCCATTTATCATAAAAACTAGAAGCCTCTTAACTATCTTTTAGTTCGGTTATTGTATTCATAAGTGTGTGCTAACAAAAAGATCTTAAGGCAAGTGTTACAACAATACTTGAAATGCCTTGATGTTTGGACTCTCCTTCCTCTCTTTCTCCCTTTCCTCTCCTAGTTTGTTTAGCAAATTAATGGGAAAGTAAAGTTGTGCCACCTTTGTTCATTTGTTCATTGGTAGCTTTAGGCCAAATTCTAGCCTGCAAGAGTTTTCTTTTGATAACAGTGTTCTCAGATACTTTGATTTAGCTGCCATTTAAAAAACATGGCCTTTCCTAATCAGAAGTTTCTTTTTCAACGAATGATAGGACAATTGGATATCTCTATGAAGAAAGTGAAGTTGGATCCTTACCATTCATAAAAACTAATTCAAGCCAGGCGTGGTGGGTCAAGCCTTTAATCCTGGCACTCGAGAGGCAGAGGCAGGCGAATCTTTGTGAGTTCAAGGCCAGCCTGGTCTACAGAGTGAGTTCCAGGACAGCTGGGGGCTATAGGGAGACCCTGTCTCGAAAAGACCAAAAAAAAAAAAAAACACAAACAAAAAAAAACAAAACCCAACTAATTCAAAATGGATGGAACATATTGGGGGGGGGAGAGAGACAAAGAAGAAAACATGGAAAGATGTGCATTGCTGGTGGGAATGTGAATTGATGCAGCAGCTATGAAAAGACGTGTCTCCTCAGACATAAATGATGTGATGGTGCCAGTGTTCTATCACTGAGCTAGTCTACTCCAATATGTGGTGTGCAGGAACAACAAAGTGTTCATGAGTTTTCTACTAACACAGGAAAAAAACTTAAAAATATAATTTAGTAGTTTAGAAAAACTTAAAAATATAATTTAATAATTTGGAAATCCATAATCCCAGTACTTGGGAGACTTCAGCAGAATTATGAGTTAAAGGCCAGCCTGGGCTACATAGCAAATTCCAAAGTAGGCAGATATACAAGAGAGATGTTGTCCCAAGAAACAAAGGGGCTGGAGAGGTGGCTCAGTGATTAAGAGTGTTTGCTGTTCCATCTTTCATGACAACCCAGGAAGCCAAGTAATAACTTCTGTTACAAATGGGCCCAAATATCCTGGATAGATTAATAACTGACAGCTTCAGTATTTTTTAAAAATCTGTGTATGCATGTATTTGTGTTGTAAGTATGGGTACATGCATGCCATGGCACACATGTGGAGGTCAGAAGACAATTTCAGATGTTGGTCCTCCCCTTCCACTGTATTTGAGGCAGAGTTTCTGTTGTTTACAGCTGTGTATACCAAGTTAGCTGGCCTGTCAGCTTCTGGCCTTTCTCCCATCTCTCTCTCCTATTCTCCTATAGGTTCACTGAAATTATAAATATATGCACTAGTTTGTTTTACCCACTAAGCCATCACTTTTTGTTTGTTTCTTTTTTTAATTTGTGTGTATGTACTGTCTGCATGCAGGTTTGTGCACTCATGTCATAAAATGCCACGGAGTTCAGAAGAGGGTCTCGTGATTCCCCTGGAGCTGGAGTTCTCCTGGAATTGGTGTTTCAGACGGTTCTTAGCCGCCATGTGGGTACTGGGGATCGAACCTAGGTCCTCTGCAAGAGCAGTCAGTGCTCTTAACCACTAGGCTATCTCTCCAGCCCTCTAAGCCATCTCAACAGCCCAGCTTCACTTATTTTTGTCTTTTACTAACAAGAGGTCTTATTATTTGTATTTCTTATGATTTTGTTTTTTTAATATTTATTTTATGTGTATGAGTGTATTGCCTGCATGTGTGTAAGTGTACCCATGTGCAATGCCCGAAGAGGCCAGAAGAGGCCATCGGATCCCCTGAAACTGGAGTTATGGACAGTTGTTAGCTGCTATGTAGGTGTTGGAAATTGAATCCAGGTCCAATTTAAGAGAAGCCAGCCCTCTTGCCAGGCATGGTGGTGCATGCCTTTAATCCTAGCACTTGGGAGGCAGAGGCAGGCAGATCTTTGTGAGCTCAAGGGCAGTCTGGTCTACATAGTGAGTTCCAGGACAGCTGGGGCTACAGGGAGACCCTGTCTCCAAAAGACCAAAAAAAAATTTTAAAAATTTAAAAATTACTGATTGTACAAGTGCTGTTACAGTTAGTTACTTTATGGGTGTATGGTACTCACTATCAACTACGCTCCTTCAATGCCTGAGACAAAAACTGGATTTTAAGAAATTGGTTTTAAGAAATAATCTTATTTTAATTTAGATATAATTTAAAGTATGGTTAAATGTGTATTGAAAAACATTTAACAACTAGGTAAAAACATCTTTAAAACAGGGTTTTGTGCCAGGCCTGGAAAAATCACCTCCAAAGGCTAAAAGGAAAATGATTTTTATAAATCCAATTATAGTGATATATTTGAAATAAGTATTATACATTTATATAGAGGTATTTCAGTAGAAATTTATACAGAAATACAAATAAATATGTTAATGGACTTGATTTCTCTGAAGTCACATTCTAGTGTGTTGTTGTAGGTTGTCCTTGTTCAATGTCTTTGAGTCACGCATGACCGCATTCCACAGGCTGTCCTTCCCTTCTTGGCTCAGATCCAGGACTTGTCTCCTGCCTGTGGGTGGACAGACTCTAGGCTTAGCTCCCGAAAGAAGGAGAGAGAGAAAACCACAGGAGATCACCTGTGGAAATGAATGGACTCACACGCAGAGCCAGGGAGGATAGGAACTCCGTTTATTTTCTGTCAGTGAGGTCTATATATTTAAGTCTACTGAGCTCTGGGCAAGGAAGTGGGGAGCAGGCAGAAAGGAGGGGTGAGCCAACTTGGTTCTAATGGGGGGGGGGGTGCTGCCGAACTCTGGTCCAGTTTGCGCAACAGGTAACTAGAGGTGTGACATTTTGCTCAATGCCTCAAGGGAAGGGGCTGGAACTTTGCAGAGAAAGGGCAGAGCAAGAATCATTGTAATATCCTGAATCTTCCTGCTACAGATAACTCTAAATGCCCACAGAGATATCAAATAACTGGAGATCTCCCGGGACAGGTCTTACAAGTTCTTGGTTCAAACCACACACAAAGTTTCATCCCCACACTAGTGAAAGAATTTTAAGGAATATTTAATTGTGTTTAACAGGTATCCAAATTTGCAGAAACTTTGTCTATATGTTATATGGTATCTTAGGACTTAGTAAAAGTAAAAATGCCTATATTAAACAACATTGGTTAAAAAGGTTTTAATAAAAATGGTAATACATTTAAGCTAATAGGAAATATAAATTGTTGCTCACATTTGTTTTACTTATAATTGTATAACAAACTTTGGGGTTAATGCATACAATGTTTTCTATAATTTTTGTGTTGTACAGTATCATCTTGTAACATTTTCTTTTACCTGTAGGATAATTTAACTAAAGGAATTAAGTATGCTTCCCAAATTAACAACATACAGTCAATGATAAAGAGCTTGGGTAAATTTAATGAAAATTTACACCTTGATTCCTGTCTATAGGTATGTGTAATACAACTGCTTTTTTGAAATTCATGGGTCAAAAAATAGAAACCTAAAATAAAAAGGGGGGATACAGATATATATATATATATATATATATATATATATATATTAAACCTTTTGTCAAATTTTTCAATTTAAATCTTAAAACTAACTATGGGGAAAGATTTGCATGATCCTACAGGTCAAAACATCACCAACTTAATGGCTGACAAAGAAAAGATGCAGCTTTGCGCTGCGCAGAATGTACCAAGAAATACCAGCAGAGAAGTTGGACCATCTGAACATTAAGGAAGGAAAGCCTCAGATTGCTACAGGCATCAAATATCTGTGTGGATCCTATTTGTAACAACTGTTTAAAATGTGTCCTAATGAAGTTACCTTCCAGGTATGACAAAGTTTTAATATGAGAGACTTTCTTATCTCCTTTTCATAGAAAAAAGAAAAACATAATGGTAATTAAGTCATTCCCCAACTGTAAATTAGAGCCAACTGTTATAGTGGCAATGTTTTGTTTTTGGTCTTTCCAAGACAGGGTCTCCCTGTAGCCTGAGCTGCCCTGGAACTCACTCTATAGACCAGGCTGGCCTTGAACTCACAAAGATTCACCTGCCTCTGCCTCCTGAGTGCTAGGATTAAAGGTGTGCGCCACCACACCCGGTTTATAGTGGCAATTTCTTATAAAACAGGTATAACTGCTTTCTTTAATTGACTGATAGACATAAGAACTGTGAAAAGATAATTCTCCATTCAAGGCCAAATAGTAAAGTATTTATAAGCTGTGCAATTAACAAAAATATATTTATACAGGAGAGCTCTGGTATCAGCAGTGGATTACTCTGCCAAGTAGATGTTGGCTAGGGGATCCAAACCCTAAAAAGATAAAGGCTTTTTGCCTGTAAACTGAGATACCTGCAAGGAGAGAGGCGGTAAGGCCCTGTTGTCGAAGACATGGTATAAGCATGGAAAAATGTTTTGAGACGTCACTTGCTAATGTACAGTTGGCCTCTGAAATGCCAGAGAGTGTTACCAAAGGCCACTAAATCAATGAAGCAAATATTGGTCTCCCTGAGTCAAGCAAGACTCCTCCGTCAGAACTACACCTCACTGGCCTGGAGATATTGTGCAGCAGTGGCAGCCATATGTCTATGTATCCCAAGTATAATTGGCCATTAGCTCTCTGCTTGGAGGAATAATTCACGGCTGATGCCACAAGCTTACATCCTCTAGTGGTTAGGAAATGTTATAAGCCACAGTAAGACTTTGTCATCTTTTACAGAAAAGCTGTAGTTCATGGATTAGCATACTATCTAAACATTTGTATCTATGCCCACTATGTAACTTACCATAATAATTAGTACTGTCTTACTGCCTGTATTTCTAATTGCTTATGGTTCTTTAGTAGGATTAAAAGGTTATTCCTGGATAAACTGCCAACCCATGAAAGGAAACAGCCCAAACTGGTCAGAGTCCAGAATGACATCTCCAGAGAAAGGAAACTGTTTTGCTTCTCACCCACTTGTGCCCCTTTTCTGAAGCCTAGGGAAAATCTGTGGAAGAGGGGGCATGGTAGAATGTAAGGGCTGTGATTGGGGTGAATTGTGGAAATACAGCAATATAGACTAGACTCTTATTTTATCAACATGCTTGTATGTGCAAGCCCCTCCAGCTGGACAATGGGGATCTTGGACTATAAGTTTGGGCATAGCTGCTTGCAAATTGATTTTACATGAAGGATGATTGTATTCATTACTTATTATTACCTATTGGTTGGTTTCTGAGCACAAATTGGTTTTAGTGTAAAAGATAAAAATCTTAGGTCTGGCCTGCCTCCATCCAGCACTCAAGATAGGTTTGAGCAATCATGTATTTAAGAACAGATTCCTTTATAGATGCCAACCTCTCCAATGGGCTTGCCTGCCTCTCAAAAAATAAAAACAGGGGTAGATGTAGGAAATCCATCTTGAATTGTGGGCTGCTTTCCAACTAGCACTGGGAGGATGAGGCTCTGGCTTGACCCAAGGAGGAGCAAGCAGCATGGCCTAGGTTGTGATGCTGGGTGGGGCAAGGTGTGAAGTGGTCCAGAATTGGGGGTGCCTATGATTGGCTCTGGGAAATGACATCATTTATTTTATAAAAGCAAGCTGTAGCAAGGAGTAAATTTGAATTTCATAGTAACATCATCACGGAATTCCCAGCCATTATTTTCATTAATTATCATGTGCATATAGGCTAAGGTAGGCCTGCATTTCATTTGGGTGGCCAGTGGGTTCGAAAGAGATACCTTTGCGGATCACCAATCTGGGGAGCTAGTGTTGTGAGTGGGTATTGGATGAAGGGAGGCAATCGGCCTTCAGCCTGAAATTCCTGTCCCAGCTCTGGGCAGGTGAGAAGCCACAGCCAAGAGTGGAACACATGTCTCATGGGTCCAGACTAAGGGCCTGAGTTGAAAGTATGATTGAGGCTGGGCTATGGGAAGTAGCCAACTGACCTCTGTGCCAAGGGGTCAGCTCTCCACGGTGTCCGAAAAGTGGCACTGTGTCCCCCATTCCCCTTAGCAAGGCTGTGTGGTCCCTGTTTGACATAAAAATAAAGCTTCCTAACAATGAGGAATATAACATTAACGTTGCTCATTTTGTCTTTTTTTTAAGTTGTTTTTTGTTTATTTTGGTATGTGTATGAATGTATTGTCTGCATGTAGGTTTGTGCACCCATGTTGTGCAATGCCGCGGAGGTCAGAAGAGGGTGTCGGATTCCCCTGGAACTGGAGTTCTCCTGGAATTGGAGTTACAGACGGTTCTTAGCCACCATGTGGGTGCTGGGGATCAAACCCGGGTCCTCTGCAAGAGCAGTTGGTGCTCTTAACCGCTAGGCTATATCTCCAGCCCACTCATTTTGTCTTACAACTAGTGTGATGGTTTGAATGAGTGTCCCCCATAGGCTTTAAGTATTCAGACATTTGTCTCCAGTTGGTGGCACTGTTCTTGGAGGTCTTAGAAGGTGTGGCCATGCTGGAAGTATGTCACTGGGGGCAGGCTTAGTGAGTTTAACAAGCCTTGTGGTCTCCAGTCGCACTCTCTCTCTGCTTCCTGTGCTCATTGCGAGATGTGACCCTCAGCTTGCTGCTCCAGCTCCAGCCGCCATGCCTCCCACCACAATGGACTCTAATTCCCCGGAACCTTCAATCGTAAGCTCAAATAAACTCTTTCTTTTAGAAGTTCCTTTGGTCATGGTGTTTTATCACAGCAACAGAAAAGTGACTAATACAGTTATTTGGTACTAGAGAGTGGGCTGTTGGCTGTGAAGAACCTGACCATGTGAATGTTTGGAGAAATGTGGAAGAAAATATGAACGTTGGCCTAGGAAGCTTTTGAATCCTGTAAGCAAGATCTTAAGGGGCCATTCTAGTAGAACCGAAGAAAGCATGCTCAAAAAATGTAGTTACAAGGAATAAAGACTAGGAGCAACTGGGATATTTTGATAAGAGTCTGGCAGCAGTTTGCCCACAGCCCAAATGTTGCTGATGCTAAGTTGAAAAGCAATGGAACTAATGTCTTTGGTGGAGGATTTTTCAAGACAGCCTAATGTAGAATGGTGGCGTGGCTATTAATGTGAATATTGGCACAGATTTACAGTGAAGAGAGAGCAGATGGGGCAGAAAGAATGCAGAATGTAAAGTTTGGATCTGAAAAACCCCACTAGAAAGATTAAGGTGGTGCCAAGGCATGTGAAGGAGAGGTTCATTTTGATAAGAGTTAAAGTAATTGAGATCTCCTGAGCCCAGCGGCAGGAAGAGGGGGAGAAACAGGTAGGGTAGGGACTGGGTGCCTTGGCGAGCTGCTGCTGATCGTTTGGTCCGGCTGTCTTGGTTTGATTGGCCTTTGTGGCGTGAGGTTGGAGTTATCCCCCCAGCTGGGATTAAAGGTGTGGTCTTTGGCTTGATTAGATCTAGTGGCTGTGGGGGGAGTTATCCTCCCAGCCGGTATTAAAGGCACGCTTGTGTGACTCTTGAGATTCGAGATCTCCTGCGGGCTGAAGAGCCCCCCCCCCCCCCCCCGCCAACTGAGATTACGAAAGAAGGATCTGAAGGAGGCATGCAAAGCAGCCTTCAACACGTGAAGAGGCATTTAGGTCTCACATTGGAATACAGGCAAGGAAAATCCCATATCCAGGATCACGAAGAAGAGACTACACTGGAAAGGTGCAGGATATCCCATGCCAGCTTTACCAACCCTGTGGATGACTCCTGCAGTGGGATCCCCCGGGATGCCCAGACACAGACATCAGAAGCACAATTGGGACATACTTAAAGAACTACAAGATCATAAAGAACAAATTAAAGAACTAAGAAAAGAGAATGAGGACCAGAGCGAGAGAATGACAAGCTCCTCCGGAAGGAATAGAAACACTGAAAAGATCCCATGCTGAAAAAGAAAAAGAAACCAACCAGCAAACAAAAGAGCTACAAAAAGAGATCGAGAAGCTTCAAAAAGAAATAGAAACAAAAGAAATCAGAAGAGGAATGAAAAAGGAAATCAAAACATTCATCCATCAGAGGAAAGGATGGAAAAAGACTAAGAAGCAGAATGGGGAAGCAGAACAAAGAATATCAGACCTGGAGGATAACACAGAACAACTAAAAACCTCAAGGAGGGGCTGGAAGATGGCCTAGGGTTAAGAGCGCCGACCGCTCTTACAGAGGACCCGGGTTCAATCCCCAGCACCCACATGCGGCTGAGAACCTCTAAACTCCAATTTCCAGGAGAACTCCAGTTCCAGGGATCTGAGACCCCTTCTGACCTCCGCGGCGTTGCACGACACGGTTGCACAGACTTGCATGCAGACTTACATCATACACATACAATAAATAAATAAAATTAATAAAAAAAATATTAAAAAACCTCAAGAAAGATATGAAAATTTAAAAATACACAAAAATGGAACAATCAGGACCTGTGGGACACTATGAAAAGATCAAACCTCCACATCATAGGAATAGAGGAAGGAGAAAATCCCAAGAAAAGGTATTGATCGGATCTTAAACAGAATAATAGATGAAAACTTCCCCAAACTAAAAAAGGACTAACCAATACAATTACAAGAAGCACAAAGAACCCAAACAGACAGATCAGAAAAGAAATCTCCACGCCACCTCATAGTTAAAATGCTGGACAAACCCAAAGACAAAATTCTCAAAGCGACAAGAGAAAAACAACAAGTGACCTATAAGGGGAAACCATCAGAATAACAACGACTTCTCAAAGCAAACGATGAAGGCAAGAAGAACCTGGAGCAAAGCATTCCCAGTGTGAGGGACAATGGATGCCAGCCCAGGTTACTATACCCAGCAAAATAGTCAATCATAGTGGAAGGAGAGAAAAAATCTTCCATGACTAAACAACTTGAAAGAATATGTCCAGAAAACCAACCCTTCAGAGATACTTGAAGCAATTCAAAGAAAGAAGAAAGGAGCAACCACCCCAGGCACACTAGAAGGGAAATCAATAAAAGCATAACTGCAGAAGTAGAAACCTAAATCAAAACCGAAGATGGTAATAAGGCAAAAGGAAGCAACACAAACCTATCAGTCCATAACCTTAAATATTAATGGACAAATCCCCAATCAAAAGACATAGACTGGAGACTGGATTAGGAAACAAAAATCCATCGATATGCTGTCTAAAGAAACACATCAAACCTTCAAGGACAGGCAGCCACACCTTAAAGTAAAGGATGGCAAAAATATTCCAAGCAATGGTACAAAAAGAAGCGGTGTTGCTATTTAATATCGGATAAAATAGACTTCAAAGTAAAAGAACCAGAAGAGGACAAAAGGCCATTACATTTTCATCAAGGAACAATCCACCAAGAAATTACAATATATGAATATATATGCCCCAAATTCTGGTGCACCAAACTTTATAAAAGACAATTCTTCCAGGCCCAAGTCACCAGACTAACCCACAGCACACTCATAGTGGGAGTTTCAATCACCCACTGAGTCCTTTGGATAGGTCACAGGAAAAAACAAAAAGAGAGACATCGAACTGAACGATATGATACACCAAATGGACCTACATAGACCTCTACCGAACATTCCATCCTAATACCAAAGAATACACTTTCTACTCAGCACCACCACAACATTCTCCAAAATCGACCACAATCTGGGACACAGAAGAAACCTCTACAAATACAAAAAGATTGAAATAATTTCATGCATCCTGTCAGACCACGTGCAATGAAGCTCAACATCACCAGGACAAGCCCTCCTGCCTACAAGAAATACAGGGAGACTAAACAACACACTCTTGAATAATAAATGTGGTCAAGGAAGAGATAAAGAAAGAAATAAAAAAAATTCCTGGAACTGAATGACAATGACAATACACACAACAAAACTATGGGATACCTTAAAAGCAGTCCTAAGAGGGAAATTTATAGCCTGGGTGCCTACATTAGAAAACAGAAAAGCACAAGTGAATGATCAACACCTACAGCTAAAAGCACTTGAGGGCAACAACAGTGAACCCTAAACGCAACAGACAGGAGAAATAAAAAATCAGAGCAGAAATGAATGAAATAGAAAAACAAAGAAAACAATACAAAGAAAATAATGAAGCCAAAATGTGGTTCTTTGAAAGATAAACAAGATAGACAGACCTCTAGCCCAGTTAACAAAAAAAAGAAGGAACAACTCCAACTCAATTACAATCTGTGTATGAAAAGGGAAATATCACAACGGACAAGGAAAAGATCAAGAAAATTTATGGGAATATTACAAGAACCTATATTCTACCAAGTTTGAAAATCTAGAAGAAATGGGACAATATCTGAAATCCGTCCTGAATCACCAAAGCTTGGCCAAGAGGAGACCACCAGCCTTAAACAGACCCATAACATATGAAGAAATAGAGGATGTAGTAAGAAACCTCGCCCAACTAAAAAAGCCCGGGCCCAGACGGTTTCACAGCAGAATTCTATAAACATTCAAAAAGACCTACAACCATTATTTCTGAAACTGTTAGATAAGTTACAATCAGAGGGAATTCTCCCAAATTCCTTCTACGAAGCCAACATCACTCTATTACCAAAACAGCAAAGATCCAACTAAAAAGGAGAATTATAGACCCATCTCCCTATGAACACAGATGCCAAAATTCCTAAACAGGATACTGGCAATCGCATACAACCACATCAAGAAGATCATCCTCCATGACCAAGTTGGATTCATACAAGAAATGCAGGATGGTTCAACATACAAAAATCAATAAACAATCATCAAACACTAAATGGACTAAAGACAAAAACCACACCATCATTTCGATTGATGCTGAAAAAGTCTTTTACAAAATCCATCTCCTTTCATGCTTAAAGTCCTAGAAGGAATTGGATTGGAGGGATTCATTCCTCAATGTAATCAAAGCCATATACGAAACCCACAGCCAATATCATCCTAAATGGGGAATGACAGAAACATTCCCTTAAAGGGAGAACCGCAAGGCTGCCCCTATCAATCGCCACTCCCTCTTCAACATAGTGCTTGAAACACTTGCTAGAGCATAAGGCAAGAAAAAGATATTAAAGGAGTACTAATTGGAAAAGAGGAAGTCAAACTATCCCTATTTGCTGATAATGATTGTTTACTTAAGGGATGCAAAAAAACTCCACCAGAAACTCCTAGAAACAGATTACAGCTTCAGCAAAGTGGATCACAAAATTAACCTTAGAAATCAATGGCCTTTCTTTACACCAAGAACAAGCACCTGGAGAAAATTCAAAGAGACCTTCCCACTCACAATAGCCTCAAAAACAATAAGATACCTAGGAACAAACCAACCAAAGATACCAAGAGACTCACAACAAAAATTTTAACCCCTTAAAGAAAGAAATTGAAGAAGACTCAGAGAGGGAAAAAACCCCATGCTCATGGATTGGGAAAATTAACATTGTAAAAATGTCATTTTACCAAACTCTTAATAGATTTAATGCAATCCCAATCAAAATACCCAAGATTTTTCTTCACAGGCTTGGAAACAAAAGTTTTCTAATTCATTTGGAAAACAAAGACCCCGAATAGCTAAATCATTCCTGAGTGAAAAGATCTACACAGGAGGGATCTCTATACCGGATTTTAAACTATACTACAGGGTATAGTCATAAAAACAGCCTGGTACTTGGCACAAAAACAGACCTGTTGACCAATGGCAAAAAACCGAAGATCCAAATCATGAGACACATACAATTTCAGCTACTCTTATTTGACAAGGGGGGCCAAGAAACCACAATGGAGAAAAGACAGCATCTTTCAGCAAGTGGTGTTGGCAAAAACTGGTATCACCACTTGTCGAAGAATGAAATTAAACCCCTACTCTACCCTGTACAAAAGTCTAACTCCAGATGGATTAAAGACTCAACGCTCAAGTGAACCCAAACTCTGAAGGTGGATAGAAGAAAAAGTTGGCAGCAGACTACAAGACTAGGCATAGGAAAAGACTTCCTAATGAACAGCAGCTGCTCAAGAAATAAGGTCGACAATTGACAAATGGGACCTCATGCAAACGCAAAAGCTTCTGTTAACATCAAAAGAAAAAAAGAAGAAGTGACGAGAAATCCCACAGAGTGGGAGGAAACCTTCACTGAATATACATCTGACAAAGCATTGATTTCCAAGATATAAAACTACTCAAAAACAAAGAAAAAAAGAAAACAAATGACCCGCTCATAGATGGAGCAAAGAGCTGAACAGAACTTCACAATGAGGGATTTAGAGATGTCGAGAAACACCTAAGAACTGCTCAACATCATGATCATTAAGGAAGTGCAAATGAAACCACTTTAAGATATATCTTACTCCAGTAAAACTGGCTAGGATCAAGAAACACAATGATACCAATGTGGAGAGGTGTTTGGAGGAAAAGGGGAACATCATCCACTGCTGTGTGGGAATGTAAATTGTATCAGCCACTATGGAAAGCAGTGTGGAGAACCCTTGAAGACTTGGAATGAACATTGCTTGCCACCCGACCATGCCATACACACTCCTGGGCATGTCCCTCAAAACTTACGCCACCACAGAGATACATGCACGCCATGTTTATTGCAGCTCTTTATACAATAGCAAGGATTGAACAACCTAAATGCCCATCACTGATGGGTGTATGAGGAAATGTGGTACAATCCAACAAATGGATTCTATTTAGCAGTAAAGAAAGACGACATCATGAGCTTTGCAGGAAATGGCTGGAGTAGAGGACATATGCTGAGGTGAAGTAACACGTCAGAAAAACAAACGATGCATGGTATCACTCATCTGGTGCTTAAGTTGGCCAATACCACTTGTAGTATGTCTTGTGTAAGGCCCCCCTGGCTTTTTTTGTACAAGCATTGGGTAATGCAAAGTTTCACAACAACAACAGAAATACTGCATCACAAGAAACTGACTGAAAACAGTGCAACTTCTCAAGCTCAAACCAGTCACCTTCCCCATGGAAAATATTGAACAGAACTAGAAGATGGAAACCGCATGTTTGCGCAGAATGCCACTTAGCTCTGGGGGGGTGGGGGAATGAGCGGGAACATGGGTCAGATTTGTTTACAAAAAGAGTTTAAGTGATTAAGGAGGGGCCCGCGATATTTGAGAGTAGAAATGGAAAGTGAAGATTAAAGATGATTAAGGAAGGGTCTCAAAATTTACAACTAAACAACAGAAATCTTACCTTCAGGGCAAGACCACAACCAGCTAATCCTCAAACTTTTGAAAGAAAATGCTGAAGGTATTTTCTACTCCAACAAGTCCAGGGCAGAGAAAAATTGCAAGTGGTTAAAGTAGGAGAGATCCACCCGAACTTGCAGCCAAACTCAGCAATTTCATTCATGTGGTGCTGGCTTTAGAGATTATGAAGTTTTTCAAAGAGTGAAGGGGTTATCAGTTCTTCCTCCATGGTTTCAGAGAGCCACAGAAGCCAGGCAGAGTGCAGCAGGGGCGTCCCTGAACAAAGAAGGCCCTGATAGGCCATTTTGTGAGGCTGTGACTGTGAAGCCTGGTTGGCAATAGAGACCCCAAGAAGACATTCGAGACGCCAGACCTGTGAGATATTTGCCAAGCAGAGCTACGTACAGGGAGTGGTACCAGCCTAAGAAAGAGATGTATGTTGCAAGCAAAGCTGGAAGAGCTGAGCCACCTAAGCCCTTTGGAAGTCAAGTCCCAGAAGTTGCACATGGAGCTACTGGACTTGGTGTTCGCCCTGCAGGTTTTCGGTCTTGTTTTGGTCCAGTATTTCCTCACTATCCCTCTATTCCTCCCTTTTGGAATGGGAATGGGTATTCGTTTCCACTGTACATTGGGAGTATGTAATTTGTCTTTTAATTTTACAGGAGCTTACAGTTTAGGAGATTGGCCTGAGTCTCATAAAAGACTTTGGACTGTAGACTTTTGAATGGCATTAAAACTGGTAAAGACTATGGGGACTTTTAAGGTTGGACTAAATGCATTTTGCATTTTATATGGTCAGGAGCGTATGGGGGCCAGGGAGTGGAATGTGGTGGTTTGAATGAGTGTCCCCGATAGGCTGTTGGTGCTCTTAACCACTAGGCTATCTCTCCAGCCCCGATGTTATCTTTCTTTACTGCTGCATAGAACTCCATTATGTAGATGTACCACATTTTCTCTATCCACTTGTTGGTTGAGGGGCACTTGGGTTGGTTCCAGCTGTTTGCTATTGTGAAGAGAGCTGTAATAAACATGGCTGTACATGTATCTCTTTGGTGGGAAGAGTCTGATGGATATATTCCCAGAAGTGGTATGGCTGGGTCAGGTGGTAGGCTCATTTTGAGTCTTAAGGGTTCTCCATACTGCTTTCCATAGTGGTTGTACAAGTTTGCATTCCCACCAGCAGTGGATGAGTGTTCCCCTTTCCCCACACCCTCTCCAGAATTTAGTATCATTTGTTTTCTTGATCCTTGCCAGCCTTATTGGGTGAGATGATATCTTAAAGTGTGTTTAATTTTCATCTCCTTAATTATTAGCAATGTTGAACACTTTTTAAGATGTTTCTCAGCCATCTCTATTTCCTCACTTGTGAAGTCTCTGCTCACTCTTTACTCCATCTTTTGAGTGAGTCATTTGTTTTCTTAATTCTTTGTTTTTTGAGTAGTTTATATATTCTGGAAGCTAATGTTCTGTCAGATGTATCAGCAGTGAAGGTTTCCTCCCTCTCTGTGGGTTTTCTCTTCAATTCCTTGATTGTTTCTTTTGCTGTACAGAAACTTTCAAGTTTAAAAAGGTCTCACTTGTCAATTGTAGACCTTATTACCTGTGCAGCTGCTGTCTGATTTAGAAAGCCTTTTCCTACACCTGTGTCTTGTATGTTGCTGCCAACTTTTTCTTCTATCACCTTCAGAGTTTTGAGTTTCACATTGGGGTCTTTGATCCATTTGGAGTTGATTTTTGTACAGGGTGAGAGGTAAGGGTTTAATTTTGTTCTGCTACAAGTGGTGATCCAGTTTTGCCAACACCATTTGCTGAAGATGCTGTCTTTCCTCCATTGAGTCTTTTTGGCCTCCTTGTCAAATATGAAGTGGCTGAAATTGTGCTCAAGTTTGGATCTTCAGTTTTGTTCCATTGGTCTACAAGTCTGTTTTTGTGCCAGAACCAGGCTGTTTTTATGACCATAGCCCTGTAGTATAGTTTGATGTCTGGTATAGAAATCCACCCTGTATTGCTCTTTTCACTCAGGGTTGCTTTGGCTATTCGGTGTCTTTTGTTGTTCCATATGAATTTAAGAATTTTTTTCCCAAGCCTGTGAAGAATGTCCTTGGGATTTTAGTTGGAATTGTGTTGAATCTGTATATTGATTTGGGTAGAATGGACATTTTTACTATATTAATTTTTCTAATCCATGAGCATGGGAAGCCTTTCCATCTTCTGGTGTCTTCTTCAATCTCCTTATTCAGGAATTTAAATTTTTTGTTTTAGAGATCTTTGGTGGTTTTGGTTAGGTTTATTCCTAGGTATTTTATTGTTTTTGAGGCTATTGTGATTGGGAAGGTCTCCTTGTATTCCTTCTTCAATTGCTTGTTGTTGGAGTAAAGAAAGGCTACTGATTTTTCTTTTTTCCTTCCTTCCTTCCTTTCTTTCTTTCTTTCTTTCTTTCTTTCTTTCTTTCTTTCTTTCTTTCTTTATTCTTTTTTTGTCTTTTTGAGTGTCCCTGTAGCCCCAGCTGTCCTGGAACTCACTCCGTAGACCAGGCTGGCCTTGGACTCACAAAGATCCGCCTGGCTCTGCCTCCTGAGTGCTAGGATTAAAGGCGCGTGCCACCACGCCTGGCTTATTTTATTTATTTTTTTTATGTGTGTGAATGTACTGTCTGCATGTAGGTTTGTGTACCCCTGTCATGCAATGCTGCAGAGGTCAGAAGAGGGTGTCAGATTCCCCTGTAACTGGAGTTAAAGACGGTTTTCAGATGCCATGTGGGTGCTGGGGATCAAACCCAGGTCCTCTGTAAGAGCAGACGGTGCTCTTAACCCCTAGGCCATCTCTCCAGCCCTTACTACTGATTTTTCTAGGTTAATTTTGTATCCTGCCACTTTACTGAAACTCTTAATCGTTTCTAGGAGTTTTCTGGTGGAGTTTTTAGTATCCCTCAGGTAAACTATCATATCATCTGCAAAAAGGGATAGTTTTACTTCCTCTTTTCCAATTATTATTCCTTTAATTTCCTTTTCTTGCCTTATTGCCCTAGCCTATGTTTCAAGCACTATATTGAAGAGGAGTGGCAACAAGGGGCAACTGTGGTGGTTTGAATGAGTGTCCCCCATAGGCTGTAAGTATTCAGACATTTGTCTCCAGTTGGTGTCACTGTTTTTGGAGGTCTTAGAAGGTGTGGCCATGCTAGAGGAAGTACGTTATTCGGGGCAGGCTTAGTGAGTTTAACAAGCCTCGTGGTCTACAGTTGCTCTCTCTCTGCTTCCTGTGCTCTTTGCGAGATGTGACCTTCGGCGTGCTGCTCCAGATCCAGCTGCCATGCCTTCCACCACAATGGACTCTAATTCCCTGGAACTGTCAATCGTAAGCTCAAATAAACTCTTTCTTTTATAAGTTCCTTGGTCATGGTGTTTAATCACAGCAACAGAAAAGTGACTAATACAGCAACTTTGTCAGGTTCCTACCTTTATGGGGAAATCCTTCTAACTTTTCTCCATTTAGGATGATGCTGGCTGTGGGTTTCTTATATATGGCTTTGATTATGTTGAGGAATGTTCCTCCTAGCCCAATTCCCTCTAGTACTTTAATTATGAAAGGATGCTGGATTCTGTCAAAGGCTTTTTCTGCATCAATTGAGATGATCATGTGGTTTTTGTCCTTCAGTCCATTTATATGTTTTATGATTTTTACTGATTTTCATATGTTGAACCATCCCTGCATCTCTTGTATGAATCCAACTTGATCATGGTGAATGATCTTTTTGATGTGGGTCTGTATATGGTTTGCAAGTATTTTGTTGAGAATTTTTGCATCTGAGTTCATTAATGAGATGCGTCTGTAGTTCTCATTTTTGGTTGCATCCTTGTCTTGTTTTAGTATAAGAGTGATGCTGGCTTCATGGAAGGAATTTGGGAGATTTCCTTCTGCTTGTATCCTTCTGAATAGTTTGAGTAATAATGGTTTATGTCCTCTTCAAATGTTTTATAGAATTCTGCTGTGAAACCATCTGGACCTGGTCTTTTTTTAGTTGGGAGTTCTCTTATTACATTTTCAATTTCTTCATATATTATGGGTCTGTTTAAGCTGTCAATCTCTTCTTGGTTTAGCTTTGGCAATTCCCCAGATTGCAGATATTCATCCATTTCTCTTAGGTTTTCAAATTTCGTAGAGTATAGGTTTTCGAAATATTCCTGTATGATTGTCTGGATGTTTTCATTGTCTGTTGTGGTAGTTCCCCTTTCATCATGAATTCTATTGATTTGGAGTTGCTCTTTCTTTCATATGGTTAACTGGGCTAGGGGTTTGTTTATCTTGTTTATTCTCTCAAAGAACCAACTTTTGTATTCGTTGATTTTTTTTTGTATTGTTTTCTTTGTTTCTACTTCATTGATTTCTGCTCTGATTTTTGTTATTTCTTCCTGTCTGTTTCATTTAATGTTTATTTGTTGTTGTCTTTCAAGTGTTTTAGCTGCAGTGTTAGCTCATTTATCTGTGTTCTTTCTGTTTTTTTAATATAGGCACCCAGGGCTATAAACTTCCCTCTTAGGACTGCTTTTAAAGTGTCCCATAGGTTTTGTTTTGCTGTACTGTTGTTGTTATTGTTGTTTAATTCAGGAATGCTTTTATTTCTTTCTTTATTTCCTCCTTGACCCATTCATTATTTAGGAGTGTTGTTTAGTCTCCATGTGTTTGTGTAGATAGCAGGGCTTATCCTGGTGTTGATTTGAGCTTTATTGCACTATGGTTTGATACAATGCATGAAATTATTTCAATTTTTTGTATTCGTTGAGGTTGTATTCTGTGTCCAAGTATGTGTTCAATTTTGGAGAATGATCCATGAGGTTCTGAGTAGAAAGTATATTCTCTGGTGCTTGGGTGGAATATTTGGAAGATCTCTGTGAGGTCCATTTCCTGTATTTTATTGTTCAGTTCAGATGTCTCTCTGTTCATTTTTTTTTTTTTTTGGTAATTACTATGTGACAGATGTCTCTCTGTTATTCTTTGTCCAGTTGATCTTTCCAAAGGACTCAGTGGGGTATTGAATTCCCCTACTATGAGTGTTCTGGGGTTAATCTGTGCCTTGAGGTCCTTATAAAAGGGTCTTTGCACCAGAGTTTGGTGCATATATATTCATGATTGTGAAGTCTTCATGGTTAATTTTCCCTTTGATAAGGATATAATGGCCCTCTTTGTCTCTTCTGATTGCTTCTACTTTGAAGTTTGTTTTGTCTGATATTAAGATAACTCCTCATTTATTTTTGGTACATTTGCTTAGAATATTTTTTTCCATCCTTTCACTTTTAGTTGATACCTATCCTTGAGTCTGAGATGGGTTTCTTGTAGACAGCGTATTGATGGATTCTGTTTCCTAATCAATTCTCCCAGTCAATGCCTTTTGATTGGGGAGTTTAATCCATTAATATTTAACGTTATAATTGAGAAGTGTGTGTTGCTTCCTTTCACCTTATTATCCATTTGCATTTTTTGGTCTAGGTTTCTACTTCTGCATTTCTGCTTTTATTCATTACTTTTTCAATGTTCCTGGGGGTAGTTGCTCCTCTCCTCTGTCCTTTGAATTGCTTCAAGAATTCTCTGAAGGGTTGGTTTTCTGGACATGTATTCTTTCATATCATTTATGCCATGGAAGATTTTTCTCTTTCCTTCAACTAGAATTGACATTTTTGCTGGGTATAGTAACCTGTGTTGGCATTTATAGTCATTTAGCACTTGGAATGCTTTGGTCCATGTTCTTCTTGCTTTCATAGTTTGCACTGAAAAATCAGCTGTAATTCTGATAGGTTTCCCCTTATATGTAACTTGTTTTTCTTTTGTGGCTTTCAGAATTTTGTCTTTGTTTTCTGCATCTAGCATTTTAACTATGATATGGCATGGGGCAGGGGTAGGGGGAGTTTCTTTTCTGGTCTATTCTATTTTGTGTTCTGTGTGCTTCTTGTATTTGTATGGGTTTGTCTTTTTTTAATTTGGGGAAATTTTCATCTATTATTCTGTTTGACAATCTGATCAATACCATTCTCTTGGGATTCTTCTCCTTCCTCTATCCCTATGATGTGGAGGTTTGATCTTTTCATAGTGTCCCTCATTTTCTGGTTGTTCCACTCTTGTGTATTTTTAAATTTTCATAATCTTTACTTGAGCTTTTTAGTTTTTCTGTGTTAACTTCTACATCTGATATTCTTTTTTCTGCTTCCTCCATTCTGCTTCTGAGGCTTTTTCCATTCTCTCCTCTTAATTGGATGACTGTTTGATTTCCTTTTTCATTTCTTCCTGTGTTTTCTTTACTATTTCCATTTCCTTTTGGAGCTTCTCAATCTTTTCTTGTAGCTTCTTGTTTCACTCGTTAGTTTCCTTTTTCATTTCAGCATGAGAACTTTTCAGTGTTTCCATTTCCTTCCAGAGTTTGTCATTTTATTCCAGAGTCTGTCATTTTCTCCTTTTAGCTCTTTCTGAAGTTTGTCCTTGTCTCCCTCTAGGTCTTTTCTGAGTTTTTCATTCTCTCCCCTTAGTTCTATGATTTCTTTGAATATATCTGTGATTGTTATTCTATGATCTGTGTCCTGGGTTACCTCTAGGGAGATCCCATTGTAGGAGTCCTTCACAGCCTCCATAGAGTTTGGTGTGGAAGTTATTTTTTGGTCGTCTTGGGTTACCATCTTGTTATTGATTTTCTTTTGTGCTCTCAGCATGTGGCTTGCTTTTTGCCTGTATTTGATGTGAATCTTTAGATGCCTCTGCACCTTGTTTGAAGCTTAGCTTTCCTTGATTATCTTTTCTTTTTATTTTTTATTTTTTTTTTTTGGTATTTTTGAGACAGGTTCTCCCTTTAGTCCCAGTTGGCCTGGAGTTCACTCTGTAGACCAGGCTGGCTTTGAACTCACAGAGATCCGCCTGCCTTTGCCTCCCAAGTGCTAGGATTAAAGGTGTGTGCCACCATACCTGGCTCCTTGATTCTTTCAGGTGCCTTCATTGTATTCTCCTTATGTCTGGAGTGTTGACTTGTCTAGGTTTTAGGCTTTCAACTTTGATTATAGTTGGAAGGTATAGTTTGGTTATAGTTTGGAAGGTATAGTTCACTCTTCCCTTTCTGTTCTGCAAGAGCTGGGTGGGTAACAACCCAGATGACACCTTCTGAAAGGGGAGGGTTGGTTGCTTGTTTAGTCCATGTGCCAGTACCCTCTGACCCAGCTGCTTGGGCAGCAGTCTCCCACAGAGTCTGGGTTTGAGCCTCAGCTCCCTGCTCCCAGAACCCTCTGGGCCAGCATGCCAGTCCACACACACTCCGCCCCCCAGCTCGGGCAGCAGTCGCCTGCAGCCTGGGCCATCTTTAACTCCCTAAATAGCCACTCCTTGCCTAATTTTGGCTCCAAATTAACATCCTGTGACAAACACATAAAAATCTTTTGGAATGTATTAAGTTAACAGATGTTCTAGTTTCTCTTCAATTGTTGTGACAAAACACTCTAACCAATACCAACTTGGGGTTGGTATTGGTCACAGTTCATCACTGAGGAAACCTGAGGTAGGAACTCAGGGCAAAAACCTGGGAGCAGGAGATGAAGTACAGCCCTTGGAGAAATGCTGATTACTGGCTTGCTCCCCTGGCCCATGTTCAACTTGATTTTTATACACTACCTGCCCAGGGGTTGCAACACTTACAATGGGCTGGAATCTCCCACATCACTCAACAATCAAGAAAACACCCCACAGACAAGGCCATAGGCCAGTTGAATGGACCTGATTCCCCACCTGAGGCTCCTTCAATCCAGGTATATCAAGTTGACACTAAATCTATTCAGCACAGCAGACCACCAGCTTCCACCAGCCAAAAGGCTGAATGTCATCAGATAGTATCCGAGGCCTAGAGCTGAAATTTCTCTTTTGCTGTATCTGCCTACTTAATGTTCCTATCACTATATTTGAAAAGAGTGCTTAATTAATGATTTTATTTCTTCTCTTAGTATAAAGCCTTCATGAAACTGTTACCAAGTTGGAACATGGAATTTGGGGTAACCTGAATCTGAGTTCCCAGGGCATGGTCACTCATATTTGACTCTAATATAAACTATCTTTATCCCTTTTGGGGTGAGAGTTAAGTTTTTGTGTCGATATTACAGTGACACAACCTTTAGGACCAGTTGCCACAGGTCCTACAGGAGGAAGTTGTGTCTCTAGTTAAGGGCTGGTTCTGACCCTTGCTCTTCACACAGGCTTTCCTAGGCATCACAGCATGGGGGGGACCCTAGCAGAGGCCCAAATGCCAATACCCACCACAAGCCACAGCAGTCCAGCCTGTGGTGCACCACTAAGGCCTCGGCTTCACTAACTTTTGTCCCTATTTATAATTTGATATCAGTTAGAGAAAATCAAATATATACTCCGGACCAATTGTGTGGGTAGGATGTCCCACTTCTAGAAACTCAGCTCTAAGTTCCCAACATTCATTACCTTGTAACGAGGGCAAGCCTCAGTCTCTATCTACCACTGCAAGGCTTTCCTATTTCTTTTCCTTTGAATTTCTGCCAACCAGAAATGGTGGCTGACTCCTTGCTACAGAAGGCTCATTTGGTTGCTTTGCATTTATTTCCCACAGTAGACATTTAATAAATTTTGTTGTAAGCTGGATGGCAGGGGTCAATGGGAGTGTGTAGGAATAACTTATAAAATGGACAGAATCTGGACTAATTTTTTTCTATGAATAAGTTTTGTTGTAAATCTGCCACTCTCCAGAGCCTGGTGGTAGATGGAACTATTTCATTCTTTCTTTTTTCCTGCATAAGATATACTTGGTGCTGGCATCCACAGATGAGGGATACCATTCGTCAATTGTTTTTCTGGGACTGTGTTACTTCACTTAACATAATATCTTCTAGTTCCATCCATTTACCTGCAAAGTTCATGATGTCATCTTTCTTTACTGCTATATAGAACATTGTGTAAATGTACCACATTTTCTCTACCCACTTGTCAGTTGAGGGGCACTTGGGTTGGTTCCAGCTCATTGCTATTGTGAAGAGAGCTGCAATAAACATGGCTGTGCATGTATCTCTGCAGTAAGATGGGTCTTGTGGGTACATGCCCAGGAGTGGTATGGCTGGGTCGGGTGGCAAGTTCATTCCAAGTCTTCCAAGGGTTCTCCACACTGCTTTCCATAGTGGCTGTACCAGTTAGATGAAACTATTTTAAAGAGGATAGAAACCCCCAAACCCAAACCACACACACAAAAAAAACAACAACAAACCCTAAAGAATGAAGAAAAATAAATACCAAAACCAAATGAGCATGTGGTGCTGCCTTGCAATCCCAGCACTACAGAGGTAGAAGCATCAGCTGTCAAGTCATCCCCAGCTACCCTGAGTTGAAGGTCACTCTGCCCTACAGGAGATCTTTCCAAAACAAACAGGCAACCAAACAAACCCCTTAAAAACCACCCAACTACAGATTAGGGAGTTGGTGTGGCCCTGGAGTTTCTGGACACCCTTCCACAGACTCAGAAACCCTGGGGGACTGGTTGGATGCTGACTTGTCATCTTCACCCTGGTACCCAGATGTTGGGGACTTGCCGCTTGAGGATGGAGGCTCAGGACGTGGGCCAGAGGTGGATGGACTGAGCTCTCTGAAGCAGGACTCATTGGAATCATCCGGCCTATGGGTCTTCCAGTAAACCTCTTTGTGCTTGCAAAGGAGGAACCAACACTTAACTTGTTCCTCTTTAATGTTGTTTTTTATTTTTTTTATTTTTTGTATGTGTATGAATGTACTGTCTTCATGTAGGTTTGTGCACCCGTGTCCTGCAATGCCATGGAGGTCAGAAGAGGATGTTGGATTCCCCTGGAGCTGGAGTTAAAGATGGTTCTCAGCTGCCATGTGGGTGCTGGGGATAGAACCCTGGTCCTCTGCAAGAGCAGTCGGCACTCTTAACTGCTAGGCCATCTCTCCAGCCCCAATGTTGAGTTTTATAGCCAGCCTACTCCTGGTTAGGGTAAGAGTCCTCCCAGAAATGCTCTTCAAGTTTGGATTCCTGCTCCCGGTCCAGAACTCCACTCATATTTTATAAGTATAAGGGTTCATCTTTGTGGCAGCTCACTCAGTTAAGGTGCTGGAGCTGGATTAATGAATGATTTTTTGTTTGATATTTTTTGAGACAGGGTCTCCCTTTAGCTCCAGATAGCCTGGAACAAACTATCTAGACCAGTCTTACCTTGAACTCATAGAGATCTGCCTGCTGAGTGCTGGGATTAAAGGCATGTACTATCATGCCTAGCTGGACTAAGGATTTTTCTCTTTATATGTATATTTTATTGTTATTAAACTTTTCCATACATCATTTCTCAGTCCAATTTAGACTCGTTTCCCTTTCCATGCCCCTCACCCCATCTGAGTTCACGGATTCTGCCATACATGTCTTGGATATTTTTCTGAGTCTTTCCAAGTTTTTTCAAAGCAGAGGATTATTGTTTTGGGGAGAACTTCACTGTTTCAGTCGTTTTTTTGTCCCAGTTCTTTTGTTGTTGTTGTTCCCTCCAACTTGTATTGCTTTGTGTGTGTGTGTGTGTGTGTGTGTGTGTGTCTCACCTATACTAAAATTATGTCATCTGAAAACAAAGTATGTTATTTCCAAATTATATTTCAGGATTCACATTTTTCCCTTTTGATTTTATATTACTCTAAAATATTCATACATACCTTCCACCCATATACCAAAATCCCAAAGTCTGAAAATTAATGGTAGGTTGTATCAGTTAATAAATCTGCAGGTATTTGAAACACATCTGTACTCGTTAGAGGCAGATTATGTCTATCACCCCTTCCTTTGGGTACTTAAGTCCAAGTCACCAGCAACTGTAGCCTTCATTTTTTGTTTTGTTTGGTTTTGGTCTTTTTGAGACAGGGTCTCCCTGTAGCCCCAGCTGTCCTGGAACTCACTCTGTAGACCAGGCTGGCCTTGAACTCACAGAGATCTGCCTGCCTCTTCCTCCCAAGTGCTAGAATCAAAGGCGAGCACCTCCACACCCAGCTCTAGTCTTCATTAAAAAAAATTTTTTTTAATTTTTTATGTGTATGAATGAATGTACTCTCTGTATGTAGGTTGGTGCACCCGTGTCGTGCGATGCGGTGGAGGTCAGAAGAGGGTATCCTATTCCCCTGGAACTGGAGTTGAAGACAGTTCCCAGCCACCATGTGGGTGGGATTGAACCCGGGTCCTCTGCAAGAGCAGTTGGTGCTCTTAACCACTGAGCCATCTCTCCAGCCTGTATAGAGCACTTTAAAAGCCCTCTATACACATAAGAAAAAGATGCAACAGAAAACTTTTGAGAAATAAGACACTTCTTTTATAATCGTAAAGTTAACATATCTCAAGCATTTATGAATTTAAAGTTTTGCATTTATTTGTGTTCATGCAGGTATGGGAGTGTTGTGTGTCCACATGTATGTGTAATAATGCTCTTGTGTTATGGTGCATGCATAGAGATCAGAGGACAACTTTTGGGAATTGGTTCTTTCCTCTATCATGGGTATCCCAGGGATTGAACTCAGGTTGTCAGGACTAATAAAAAGAGCCTTTTCCTGCTACACTATTTACCCAGCCTACACTTATAAAGTAATCTCTTTTTGGTTGTTCTGTTTTTTTGGGACAGGGTCTCTCTGTAGCACCAGCTAGCCTCAGACTCTCTATGTAGGCCAGGCTGTCCTTGATCTCACAGAAATCCACTTGCCTCTGCCTCCTGAGTGCTGGGACTAAAAGTGTGTGCCACCATGCATAGGCAAATTAATTAATTTTTGATATATTTGTTTTTATGTTTGTGTGCATGTATGTAAGTGCACCCATGTTAGACAATGCCAGCAGAGACCAGAGGAGTGACTGATCCCCTGAAACTGGAGATACAATTGTTAGCCACTGTGTGGGTGCTGGGAACTGAACCAATTCCTCTGTATGAATAGCCAGTGTTCTGAACCACTGAGCCATCTCTCTAGTCCCTTATGAATTAATCATGATAATATTATATATATTGTGAAGTCTATTAGATAATGATGGAATCATTCTGGTCAAACCCTATGTATTAGTTTTTACATGTCTCATTGATGTGACAAAATACCTTGACAAAAATAATTTAAAGGAGGCAGGGAGTCGGGCATGGTGGCACATGCCTTTAATCCTAGCACTTGGGAGGCAGAGGGAGGTGGATCTCTGTGAGTTCAAGCCAGCCTGGTCTACAGAGTGAGTTCCAGGACAGCCAGAGTTCCAGGGAGACCCTGTCTCAAAAAAAACAAACAAACAAAAAAATAAAATAAAATAAAATAAAATAAAATAAAACAAAATAAAATAAAATGAAATGAGGCAGGGGATTATTGCGGCTTGCTGTTTCAGGGGGACACAGTGCATTACTATAGGAAAGGCCCGGGAGCAGGAGCAGGAGGCTGGCTGTCACATCACACGGGGAGTCGGGAGGTAGAAGGAAACGAATGTTGTGCTCAGCTAGTTTTCTCTTTTTTTTTCTGTGATCTTTTTGAGATGGGATCTCCCTGTAGCTCTAGCTGGCCTGGAACACACCATATAGACCAGGATGGCCTTGAACTCAGAGATCTACCTGCCTCTACTTCCTGAGTGCTGGGATTAGAAGCTTAATGAACAAAAAGTTTATTAGGGGTGGAGAGATGATTCATCAGCTCTTGCAAAGGACCAGGGAGCAACTCCCAGCACCCACATGGCAGCTAAAAGTCAACCTAACTCCAGTTCCAAGGGAATCCAAAGCTCTCTTCTGACCTCTGTGGGCATTGCAAGGCACAGGTACACTTATATACATGCAGACAATTTATTCATACACACAAAATAAAAGTAATAAATAAAATATTTCCATTTACATGTATGTCTTTGTGTGTATATGTGCACAGGCATACACGTGCCTGCAGGAGGACAGAAGAGGATGTCAGATCCCCTAGAGCTAGAGAGTTGTATGTCGGTGGGTGTAAGTCACCTAATGTAGGTGCTGGGAACTCAACTCCCATCCTCTGGAAGATCACCATTTCTCTTAATTGCTGAGCTATCGCTCTTGCCCTATTAACTCTTTTGTTACATTTTTACTGATTGATGTATGTGTGTGTGTGTGTGTGTGTGTGAGAGAGAGAGAGAGAGAGAGAGAGAGAGAGAGAGAGAGAAATGGGATGTGTGCAGAGATCACAGATGTGCAAGAATTCTCTCTCTTGCCACCTTGTAGGTCCTGGGGATGGGACTCAGGTCATTAGGCTTTGAAATAGGGACCTTTACCTGGTTAACCATTACACAGTCCCCAGTTTTCTCCTATTCAGATTAGGACATCAGTCCAGGCAACAGCGCCATAGACTTTAAGGGTGGGCCTTTAATCCTAGCACTCGGGAGGCAGAGGCAGGCAGATCTTTGTGAGTTCAAGGCCAGCCTGGTCTACAGAGTGAGTTCCAGGACAGCTGGGGCTACAGGGAGATCCTGTCTCGAAAAGACAAAAATAAATAAATAAATAAATAAATAAATAAATAAATAAATAAACAAATAAATAAAAAGAAATATCAGGGGCTGGTGAGATGACTCACTGAATAATGTTGCTTGCTGTGCAAGCCTGGTGACCTGAGTTCAATCTATGGAACCCACATAAAGATGGGAGAGAACTGATCACACACACACACACACACACACACACACACACACACACACACACACATATATATATATATAAAATCTCAGGAACAGGAGCTGGGGAGATAGCTCAGGGAGACAGCTTGCCAACAAAATACCAAGCAAAAGCCCCAGCACTGGGGAAGAGAGGTGAGGGATGAGAAGTGGAGACAAAAGGATTCTGGGAGGTCATTGGCCAGCCAGTCTAGACAAATTGTCAAGCTCAAGTTTTGGTGAAAAAATAGAGTGATAGAGTGATAGAGGAAGACACTTGATTTCCCTTCATACATGTGTGTAGCCGTGTGCATACACACATGAACATACATATACTGCACACACACAATTTTTTCAAGAGTTTAAAAAAAAAAGGAAAACAGGAAAAACCAGAAGCATAATACATTTAGGAGTTTAGATTGAAAGAAAGATATCTAATAGCACCATCTAGTGGAAGGATAGGGAAACACGCAAGAACCACAAGGTCTTGGCTTTAACCTTTCCTTAACCTAACCTATACTTTCCTTCCTTCCTTCCTTCCTTCCTTCCTTCCTTCCTTCCTTCCTTCCTTCCTTCCTTCCTTCCTTCCTTCCTTCCTTCCCTTCCTACCTTTCCTCCCTCCTTCCCTCTCTCCCTTCCTCTCTCTATGTCTTTCTCTCTCTGTCTCCCTTCCTTCTTTCCGTTTTTCTTTTTTTGTATTCTTTATGGGAGTGAAGGTGTCATTTCTTTGAGAGAGATTCTCAAATCGTTGGGCTGGCCTTGAACTAGCTGAGGATGACCTTGGACTTCTGATCCTTTGCCTCCACTTCTCAGGTAAAGATTATAAGATTGTGCCACTGTTACAAGTGGTTATGATTTGGGACAGCTGTTTTCATGTTCCTGGATTGAAATACGGACTCTGACAGCTTGTGAAAGATAGTCATGGGCCCCGATTAAAAAAAATGTTTAGTGCGTGTGTGTGTGTGTGTGTGTGTGTGTGGGGTGGGGGGTCAGAGGACAACACGCGGGAGTCAGTTCTCTACTTCTGCCTTGTGGGTTCTGGGGATTGACCTCAGGCTGTCAGGCTTGGTGGCAAGTGCTTATACCACTGAGTCATCTTATTGGCCCCAGAGCCCCAATTATTGTTTGGAGATTCTTTTTAGGGGATTCAACAGAAGGAATTTGTTTACCAGGGACATAGTTTGGATGGTTCTCTATTTAAATTTTTTGTTTCATTTTATTTATTTTATCGTGTGGATGGTGAGTGTGGGTGAGCGCCTTCCACTCCCTGTATCTGTTTGGAGATCAGAGACGGCTTCTAGGAGCTGGCTTTCTCTTTTCACATGTGAATCATAGCTATCCAACTCAGGTTGCCAGGCACTGGGACAATTACCTCTACCCACTGAGCCATCTCTATGGCCTCGATGGCTCTGGTTCTCTATTTTAACTGACATATTATATAACCATTTCTTTATTGCACATGTCCCACAATGCATTTGATTTTAAGCATATGCATTCTCAATTATATATAATGCATAAGATGGTAAACTGGAGATTCTTTTTTTTGTCTTTTTGAGACATGGTCTCTCTGCAGCCCCAGCTGTTGTGGAACTCTATGAAGACCAGGCTGGCCTTTGAACTCAGAGATCCACCTGCCTCTGCCTCCCAAGTGCTGGGATTAAAGGCATGGGCCACCAAGCCCAGTCCTAGAGATTCTTCTTAAAAGGTCACTTTGAGGACCCAGTTTGGCTTATTGTGCATTAACCCAAAAGTAGTTCATGCTGGGTGGGTAGACTACCCTCTGATAGTACTGGGAAGTTTGGGAATATATTTGAATGGATGCTGCATTATTGACTTTTTGTTGCTGTGTTAAAACACCATAACAACATGGGACTTATGGAAGAGATTATTTTTGCTAGGAGGAGCATGGCAGCAGGCAGCCAGAGCAGGCGGCTGAGAGATCACGTTCTCATCCACACAGAAGAGGGAGAGAAAAACGGAAGTGGGGCAATGCCATGGACTCTCAAGGCCTGCCCCCAGTGACATTCTTTCTCCTGCAAGGCTTCACCTTCTACAGGCTTCATAACCTTCCCAAATAGTGTCACCAATGGGGATCAAGTGTTCAAATACCTGAGCCCACGTGGGACATTCTACATTCAAACTACCACAGAAGCTGTCCAAGCATTAAGGGCATTAAGGGAAGGAGAAATATCCATTGTTCACAGAGGGATGGCTTCTCTGAGCAATGCTGAGGATGCTGTGAACATCTCCTGCCTCCAAGTGTTGGGATTACAGATATGCACTCCATGCCACAGAGAAACCAAGTTTAAACTTGAATTCTGAGAAGGAAAACTAAGGTGATGGAGCTGGAGAGTCCAAAACAACAGGAACGTGACCCAAAACCTTTTTTTTTTTTTTTTTTTTTTAATCTTTTCGAGACAGCATCTCCCTGTAGCCCCAGCTGTCCTGGAACTCACTCTGTAGACCAGGCTGACCTTGAACTCACAAAGATCCGCCTGCCTCTGCCTCCCAAGTGCTAGGACCCAAAACCTTCTTTAGGAAAGATCTCATTTAAATAAAAATGGAGCTTTTACTTCAGAATCAGTTTTTTGGTTGTTGTTGTTTGAGACAGGGTCTCTTGGTAGCCTCAGCTGGCCTGGAACTTGCTATGTAGAGCAGGCTGGCTTTGATCTCACAGAGATCTGCCTGCCTCTGCTTCCTGAGTGCTAAGATTAAAGGCATGTGTCACCATACCCGGCTCAATTTGTGTGGGCTCTTAGTCTCCTTGATAAAAGAATTTTAAAAATCCCCAAGAAGATGGCTCACTGGGTAAGAGCTTGCCACCATCCTGATACCTTGAGTTTGATTCCTGGGACCTCCCTGGCAGAGAACTGACTTCCATAGCTTGTTCTCTGACCTCTGTACTGGCACTGTGGCAATTGTGTATCCTCCAAACAAACAAATAAATGTGTTGTGGAGTTCTAGAAAACTGGGGAAATACCACCAGAGCCAAGTCAAATGTACATCTGCCAAATTTATTACAGAAAAAAAAAAAAACAACACAAAAAAACTGTTGGCAAGACAGTCTTGGTGCTCAGTTCAGACTGCTGCAGCCCACATGGGCTGAGGGAAGCCCTTTTATTAAAGGGAAAAACTACAGTAAGAAAAACCACAGCTGCCTTGCATTTCTGGCCCACTTAGAAAATGTCAGGGTGACTTTAAACAGAATAAGCAACATACAGACATCAGAACCAGCACTTATTCATGTCTATGTTTACAGTCTATCAAGGTTGGATTCATAGATGGTCAGAAGTATCTTTCAAGGTAAGGGGATGAGGTCTGGGCTGCCTGGAATTTGCTGTGCAGTCTTGAGCTAAGAGCAAACAAACTTAAATGGTTTCTCTGTTCAAAACAGAGTTTTCATTAATCATCACAAATGCAATAATTTTTTTAAAGGACCCAGAAGGAAGCAAAAGGACAGTTTTATTAGAGTTTGAGAGGAAAACAACAGGACAGGCCAGCTGAGAATCTCAGCAGCTTCCAAGGAGATGGAGATGGAAAAGAAAAAGTCATTCCTTTTCAGTTGGGCACAGAGAATAGCAAGCAGCTATGGAGAGGTTGGGGGAGGATGTTTGCAGAACCGGTGAAAACCAACCCTGTGTCAGGTGAAGCATGCTTAGGCTTTTGGCTGGTATCCAAAAAAGAGAAAGAAAGAAGGAAAAAGAGAAATTATATATTTTTTAAGCCAGAACTCAGAAAATTAGGGGAGCTTAACAATGAGGATCTGCAAGAGAATGCACTGAGAATGGGTATACTATCTCACTAAGGAGAGAATTATTTTTTCTATCTCTTTAGCATGTCTTCAATTAAATCAGTTTTCCTGAGAGGTGGTCTCCTGGACAGATGATTAATAGGCCCAGTTGGATTATCTTATTTATGTGTGAAAGTGTGTGCCTTCATGAATTTATATGCACTGTGTTCATGCAGGAACCCACAGTGGCCAGAAGACAGCATCTGATCTCCTGGAAATGGAGTTACAGGCAGCTGTGAGCCACTGTGTCGATGGTGGTAACTAAACCTTGTCTCTGCCAGAGAGGTAGGTGCTCTAACTGCAGAGCCACCTCTCTAGCCCCTGGATTAACTTCTAAGGCTGGAGACAATATTATGCGTTGCCGCAGACCATCCCAGCGGGGGGTTTCTTCTGACTTACTAGAAGCAAGCAAGCTGATTTTATAGTACAGAACAAGAAAAACAGGTCAGATTAACACATCCCAGGAGTCACAAACCCATGACTAAAGAAATTGAATTCACATTTGAGTTAACACATCTTTAAGAACAACAAGCCAATTGAATTTACTTAACACTAGGGTCACTTATGCATGGTACATTGCCCACACCACTTTTTTGACAAAGGAAATTGAAAAGAAGCAGACCATGGCCGTAAAACAATAATTCATATGTAACTTTTGGCTTTGTGGTTTTTCTTTTAAAATCTCAATTTGGTCTCTTTTGAAGTTTTAATTTAGTTTTTTCCTGCCTTCTAGAGGCAGTTTATTATTTTTAGGCTATTCCTTGAACCATGGCCTGAAAAATGCCCTTTTAATTGGTATGTTTTTTCTATGTTAAATTTCTTTTAAAGGAGAAGCCTGCCATGCACCTCCAACCAAGTATTGTTTTCTATCATGCATGACTATGATTAAAATCTTTACTTTGTTAACTTTATCTGGTGTAGTTTCTTACTAAAGGAACTAAGCTTTCTATTCTTATTAAGTCTGGAAAAATACTTTTGTTATTTACAATTAGCTTATGATGTTATCTAATGGAATGTTTTTTATTCATAATATTATGTAGTGGCCTTTAGAATAAAGGGGACTTTATACAGTGTTTCACTATTTAATTTTTACTTAGGTATACTGAAGACTTAAACACCTCAAGTGGGTCGATGTTAGTGGGTGGAGGCCCTAGTCGCCCCCTGTCTAAGAATATTTTATTTGACTAGAAGAAAGTTGTGCTGTACTCAGGAAGAAAATCAATGCCAAAAGACAGTATGCAAAGCCCAATACCCAGGAAGCACAACATCTTTGGAGTGCATCCTGTTCTTAGCCAAGGCCGGAGTACTCTGCTAGGGACCTCCAGGGAGCTTAGCCTCGAGAGGCACGTATCTCCTGTCTGCTTTTTATGGCTTTCGCCATTGCTCATACAGACGACACTGGAGTTGGTGTGGCAATGCGTTGTCAATCTCCTGGGCCTGCCAGGGAATTTCATGGCCGACCATGAAGGAAAGGGGGTGAGAGGCGCAGAGTCAAGACGCAGACCCTGGGAGTCTGGGTAAATGCAGGCAGAAGGCAAGCTGCTGCAGACTTGTTTATTGGGGGCAAGTTTAGGGTTTATGTATTGTTTGCATTCTGCTCTCCTTAGTGCAGTCAGTCATCGTGTCGCCTCGTGATTGGCCCGGGTCTGCAACTCAGGTGTTTGTCTGGTTGCCTGGCTAGGGCAGGTTAGGCTGATGAGAGACAAGCTCTGCCCAGGAGCACTGTGTAATTCTCAGCGTACAGGCTACTACAATTATGCAATGCTTTAATTAGGGAAGGTCAGAATGTCATGCCTTGGGCAATGGGTCAAGGTGGTTACTGGCAAGCTTGATGGCCTAAGTTCAAACCAAATATCCATGTGGAAAAGGAAAACTGACCCCTGGACAGCTTGCCTACATACACATACATACATCCTAAGTATTTTTTTAAACTCCAGTTCCGGGGGAATTGAGACCCTCTTCTGACCTCCGCGGCATCGCACGACACGGGTGCGCAGACCTGCATGCAGACAATACATTCATACACATAAAAATAAATAAATAAATAAATAAATAAATAAATAAATAAAAATTAAACTATAGCATGTCTAGGGCCTAGAGAGATGGCTCAGCTCTTAAGAGTAGTGATTACTCTTGCAGAAGACCTGGGTTTGAACATAGCAGCCACATAGTGGCTATCAACCATCCATAGCCCCAGTTCCAGGGAATCTGACACCCTCTTCTGACCTCTTAGGACAATGCCCACAGAGATCCACTTACATACATGCAGGAAATGCACTCATATATATAAAAATTAAAAAAAAAAGGATATCATGTCTTCTCACAGGGCCACAGAACTAGAATTTAAGAGTTCATTCATTCTTTGGACTCAACGAAGCCCTAATACTGCTACTCTTTCATATGATGTTTATTATTATTATTATTATTATTATTGTTGTTGTTGTTATTTTTGAGACAGGGTCTCTCTGTAGCCCCAGCTATCCTGAGGCCAAGTCTCAAAATGTTGCTCTGGCAAGTCTTGAACTTGCTATGTAGACCAGGCTGGCCTGAAACTCTCAGAGATTCATCTGTTTCTGCCTCCTGAGTGCTTGGATTAAAGGTCTTCACCATCTTTTTAACAATAAGTGATAATTTGTGAGTATAAGCATCCTTCATGTAAAAGCAATTTGCAAGCAGTTGTGCCCAAACCCACACAGCTCATGGGTCCCACCATCCAGCAGGGGTGGCTTGTATGTTCAATTAAGTTGATCAAATGAGTGTCCAGTCTATATTGTTGTAGTTTCACCATTCACCTCAATTGCAGCCCTTACATTCTACCGCACCCCCTCTTCTGCAGATTGTTCCCTAGGCTTAGAAAAGGGGCACAGGTGGATGAGAAGCAAAACAGACTACTTTTTCTGGAGCTGTTGTCTTGGTCTCTAGTCAATTCTGGCTGTTTTCTTTCATGGGCTGACAGCTTGTCCAGGCATAACCTTTCAATCCTACTAATGAAGCACACGCAATTAGATATATAGGTATTTAAACAGTATAATATATAGCCTTTCGATCCTACTAATGAAGCACATGCAATTAGATATATAGGTATTTAAACAGTACTAATTGTTATGGTAGGTTACTTTGGTATAGACACAGATGTTTGGATGGTATGTTAATCCATGAATTACATTTTCTTTTGTTAAGTATGACAGGGTCTTCCTGTGGTTTATAACATCTCCTAACCATTAGAGGATGTAAGCTTGTGGCATCAGCTGTGGGTTATTCCTCCAAGGAGAGAGCTAATAGCCAATTAGATTTGGGATATACAGACATATGGCTGCCACTGCTGCACAGTATTTCCAGGCAGGTGAGGTGTAGCTGGTGCTGATGGAGGAGTCTTGCTTGACTCAAGGAGATCTATATTTGCTTTATTGGTTTAGTGGCTTTTGGTAACACTCTCTGGCTTTCCAGAGACCATCTGTATACTTGCAAGTGCAGTCTCCATACATCTTTCCCATGTTTATATCAGGTCTTCAACAGCAGGGCCTTATCGCCTCTCTTCCTGCAGATATCCCAGTTTGGAGGCAAGGAGCCTTTACCTTTACACTTATTGTTAAAAAAAATGAAAACAAAACAAAACAAAACAAAACAACAGAGAAAGATGCAGAAAAGTTATGGCAGAATGCATGATCTCGGATGGGTAGGGGTGGGGTGGGGGGAAGGGAAAGGGATGTATGCCTGAACTGAATTGGAAAATGATGTATGAAATACACAAAGCATCAATTAAAAAAAAACTCAAGACAAGAAAAAAAAATAAAGGCCTTCACCATCACACCTGGCTCATGTGACATTTTAAATCTTGACGAGGGACAGTTGTAAGGCTTTCTAGTATTACCAGAGAAATTGGAGATAGAGTCCAAAGCAGATTAAGAAGAAGGGGGTCCATTCTCAATGGCCTCCAAGCCTGTCAGTGTCTGTGTAGCTATTTTAACAAAGGCAAACTTCAAATTCTTATAGTTTTGAAAGGAGTCCTAGATGACTCAAATAATTTGGAAGGAGAACAATGTTGGAGCAGTTACTATTATGGCATGCAAAGCCAAATGTTGTTCTAGTACATACTATTGACACAAATAGACATTGGAAGCTTATGTCATGAAATAAGCCAGTCGAAAAAGGACAAGGCTCTAGAATAGATAATTTTATAAGGATAGAAAGTAGACTGCAGTTGCCCTGGGATATAGCAGCACTTAGAAACTGCTTTTACTGAAGAAAGCAATGACTCCTCATTTGGGTCAACAGGTAACTAAGAACAGGATGAAAGTTTGGCATCTCTGCCTTTAGTTTGCATCTGTCTCATTTATTTTGGGCCACTTGATTATATATGTGTAGAAATGTTAATGACTCAAGGGTGTCTATCTAGAAATCATTTCCTTTTTGTTATTTTTGTCTTTTTGAGACAGGGTCTCGCTGCAGCCCCAGCTATCCTGGAACTCACTCTGTAGACCAGGCTGGCCTTGAACTCACAGAGATCCACCTGTCTCTGCCTCCCGAGTGCTGGGATTAAAGGCTTGTGCCACCACACCTGGCAAGTTCATTTCCTTTTAATGCTCAAGGTACAAGGATAAATAATTCTCCTATACCTGCAGTCACTTGGATTTTGTTAACAGGAGGGGCTGTAGGCAGGCAAGATCACCCCCAGACAAGAATAACCATTTGTAACTGCAGTTCCAGGGGACCCAATGCTCTAGTCTAGCCTTTGTGAGGACTGCATACACGTGTTACTCTTTCTTTTTTATCTGAAATTTAAAAATAGGTGACCAACATAATTTTTTCTTTGACATAGAGACTATGTAGCCTCCCCTAGCCTAGAACTTAGTAAGTAGACTCAGGTTGGCCTCAAACTCAGAGAGATCTATGCCATCCAGGTACTGACAACTAGTGATTTTTAAAACATTTTACTTAATACTTTTATTTGTATGAGTGTATTGCCTATTCATACGTAAGGACACCTGTGTCATGCAATGCCTGCAGAAGTCAAAAGAGGGCATCAGATCACCTGAACCTGGAGTAATAGATGATTATTAGTCTGTCTGTGAGTGCTGGGAACCAAATCCAGGTCTTCTTCAAGAGTACCCAGTGCTCTTAACCACTGAGCCAAATTCCAGCCCTGGTAACTCATGATTTTTAAAAGTGCCTATAGCATATATTTGTTTTCTAATTTCTAGGATGACATCATTCTATATCAACCTAAGGATTATATTTTGGCTGTTTCAAGTAAAAAGACATTTTAAAAAATATTTTATTTTTGTAAACATATAGTGGTAAAGTACATACCATAAATATGGCATTGTGAACCTTATTAAAAATGTGATCTTATGGGGCTGGAGAGATAGCCTAGCAGTTAAGAGCACTGACTGCTCTTGCAGAGGACCCGGGTTCGATCCCCAGCACCCAAGGCTGAGAAAGTCTGTAACTCCAATTCCAGGAGAACTCCAGTTCCAGGGAAATCCGACACCTTCTTCTGACCTCTGTGGCATTGCATGACACGTGTGCACAGACCTACATGCAGGCAGTAAAAAAAAAAAAAAGTGATCTTATAATTTTGATACATATATATTGTTTATATGGGCATAATTTGGAGTACTACAAAGGGGAGGGAACAAAAAAGTATTGATAGCTTTATAGAATAATTTCAGTATAATGGCTGAGTTATTGAAATATTATAATAATGTATAGCTTAGATTGCAAAGTTATTATAAAAGTTATATTAAATTCTTCCAGAACCTTCAAAAAAGTACATTAAACATATATCAACTAAAAAATAAAAAAAATAATAAAAATGTGATCTTTAATAATATAGGTACAGGGGCTGGAGAGATGGCCTAGCGGTTAAGAGCGCCGACTGCTCTTGCAGAGGACCCGGGTTCGATCCCCAGCACCCACATGGCGGCCGAGAACCGTCTGAAACTCCAATTCCAGGAGAACTCCAGTTCCAGGGGAATCCGAGACCCTCTTCTGACCTCCGCGGCATTGCACGACACGGGTGCACAGACTTGCATGCAGACAGTACATTCATACACATACAGAAATAAACAAAATAAAAAAAAAAAGAAATAATAATATAGGTACAAAACTTCTTTATACAACCATAGTGGGGGGCTGGAGAGATGGCTCAGTGGTTAAGAGTGCCTACTACTCTTGCAGAGGACCTGGGTTCGATTCCCAGCACCCACATGGCAGCTAAGAACCGTCTTTAAGCCAGGTGTGGTGGGACGTGCCTTTAATCCTAGCACTCGGGAGGCAGAGGCAGGCAGATCTCTGTGAGTTCAAGGCCAACCTGGTCTACAGAGTGAGTTCCAGGCCAGCTGGGGTTATAGGGAGACCCTATCTCAAAAAGACAAAACAAAACAAACAAAACAAAACAAAAAAAAACTGTAATGGTATTTGGATCAAACCACTAGAATTAAAAAAAAAAAAACCAAAACAATGATATAAAAACAGCAAGAAGGCCTGACTCCAAATTTTCCCTCTAATAGGACCAAATAACACAAGGTATGAAATATTATACAAATGCATACAAATCTTTATTTTATTTTTATTTTTTGGTCTTTTTGAGACAGGGTCTCCCTGTAGCCCCAGCTGTCCTGGAACTCACTCTGTAGACCAGGCTGGCCTTGAACTCACAAAGATCCGCCTGCCTCTGCCTCCCAAGTGCTAGGATTAAGGGTGTGCACCACCACGCCCGGCACAAATCTTTATTTTTTTTTATCTTTTTTATTTTATTTATTTATTTTTATGTGTATGAATGTACTGTCTGCATATAGGTTTGTGCACCCGTGTCATGCAAAGCCAAGGAGATGAGAAAAGGGCATCGGATTCACCTGGAACTGGAGTTAAAGAGGGTTCTCAGCCAGCCTGTGGGTGCTGGGATCGAACCCGGGTCCTCTGCAAGAGCAGTCGGCACTCTTAACCGCTAGGCCATCTCTCCAGCTCCCACAAATCTTTAATACAAATACAAGAGGGCTTGGTTTCAAAGGAAAGCAAACACAGAACGGCAGGTCCTCATCACACTCGTGAATGTGCTCAACCACAGCAGGAGGACCAGCATTTCCTGTACTACTTCCTGTACTACTTCCTGGCCTCTTCTGACACCCTGATTCTTACAGGAAACTTCCACATAACCCAAGCTAAAATTTCTTCTCTTCTTGATTGAGTTCCTACACATTCACATTCCTGCTTACTTCTCCATTTCCCAGATTAAATCTCAAAACTGTGAGCCGAGAAAGGGATTTAACAGGCAGAATCCTTTGAGAAGCATAGCTCTGTGACAGGGCAGCAAGGCAATGGAAGGAATTAGATGGGATGCAAGCTGGCTGCAGGGTCCCCAGACGTTTACTCTGATGCTGTCCTGCTCCATCTAGGCCAGGGGAAGAAAGCAGGCTACCCCAACTAGGTTTTCACAGGGAATCGATCTCATACCATATTTCAAAACAACCCTGGAGAGCCATCTTCTTTCCAGTGGGAAGCAAAGGTCTGGGAACACAGCAGCTGGGGATGGTGATATTCCTTTTAATTTCACTTTTGTAACATTATTGAGGGCCATGAAGTTCTTCACACAGAAGTAGAATCACAACATGATTCCCTTTTGAGTTATAATACATTTCAGTAGATAATTTAGAGTTTTCAGAACGGACTAGAGGAAGGAGGGACAAATCTGTATGTTCCACATGCTATCGCTGGTGGAGGCTTTTGTTATTAAATTATATGTACAGAAATGTACAGGATAAATTAAAACCTAAGAAATTTCAAAGAGCTAAATACATATAATTAAAATATACATTCACGGGGCTAGAGAGATGGGCTAGCGGTTAAGAGCATTGACTGCTCTTGCAGAGGACCCGGGTTCGATCCCCAGCACCCACATGGCGGCTGAGAACCCTCTTTAACTCCAGTTCTAGGGGAATCCGACACCCTCTTCTGACTTCATGGCATTGCATGACACGGGTACACAAACCTACATGCAGACAGTACAATCATACACATACGAAAATAAATTAAAAAAAATATATGTATATATATATATATATATATATATATATATACATTCACATGCACATTTACATACACCTACATGAGAACCGAGTACTCTTTTGCAGTTCACGGACATGTGCAATGCAGAACACTATTTACCCACCAGGGAAACCAATAAGCTGAAGTCAGGAACCAAGCTGGGCAAGTTTAATCTTCCATAACCACAAGCAGCTAAGCAGCAGAATCTATGAGGCTCAGTGGCTAATGAATGCTCCCCAGGAAGACAGACAGCTGAGAGCATAGGCAGCTTTAACTGGCGGCAGGACTGCTGTGCCCAGCCCAAGGTATTTTTCTGCTGCCAAGAATCATATAACAAGGCTGCTGATAGTACCAATGATTATAATAAAGTCTGAGACACAGATCCCTGTGTAGCAGGAAGTGGAATGGGTCCCCTCCTCAGGCCACCTCTGCCATCTCACCACCCCTCCCAGGTTAGTCCAAGTTGAAATGCTCTGTACTTTCAGTCAGCTGGCCTACACCTATACACTTTATTACATTTCTGACTGTAAGGCAGGTAAGGCAAATGGTCAGTGATAGGTCTGGAGGTAGAACCAAGTCTGGAAAAAAAAAATCACATTTTAGCTGTCCATAAGGAGATATATGTGGCACCCAGAACAAGCCCCCAGCTCTCGAGTTACACTGATTTTTAAGAAAGATTTTTTTTTCACAAAAGAATAAAGAACCTCTAAAGAAAGAAGAAAGAAAAAAAGAATAAAGAACCTGAAGCCATATTCATGCCAAAGTTTCCTGTTAACTAAACCTTTGGGATTTCATAAAACTATTAAAAGCAAAGTAATTATAGTCTTATGTATATACTGTACATTATATATGTGTGTATGTATAGATATAAAAATTCAAAGCCTACGCCCATGTCAGTGGAGGGTTCTGGAACAGTCACATACACACAAACAAGCAGGGGGTAGAGCAGGTCCCAGGATTCCTTGCTATCACAGTCCCGGCATGATGTAAACAATGTTGTCTACAATGTTTGACAAGACCTGTTTGGGACAGCCATTCAATTCAGGTAGTTGCGTGGTCAGACAGGCCAAGGGGCAGAGAGCACAGATGATGGAATCCAGAAGCACTGACAGACGGCCGGACACTGCCACCATGCCTTCTGTCTCCTGCAGGCGGTGTCCAATGAGGCTGAAGGATTCTCCTAACAGCTGAAGATGAGCAGCAACATCAATGGGCTCTGTCTCAGGGGCTTTGGCTGGAGAGGCTGGCAACAGCATTGAGGTGGGCGGGGCTTCTTCCGGGTGACAGTCCTCCTGCGGAAGCAGCTCCGACTCTCATGGGGCCTTCTGAGCCGGAGGCTTTTCTTTTCACAGTTGTAGCTTCAACCTGGTTCGGTTTGTGCTGCAGACACTGAGCTTTCTCCTTCCAAGTCACTTTGTCTTTTTCTGGCAATTGCTTCCATACTTCAGTTTTTTTATTCAGTTCCCCAGAATCTATACCTGGATGGTCAGCTACAATGGTCACTTGATACTCTTTGCAGAACACCTGGTAGGCAGACATGTTCTTTTTTGGCACAAATTCTGGTGAGGGCGCCAGACAACAGGAGCTCTGGGCCATTGCTGGTGGTGTTTAAAGTCTTCACAGGTTCCTTTGTGAACCTTTTTTTAAAAATGTGTGTGTGTGTGTTATATCCATGTATATGCAGGTATGCAGGTGTGTGTACCTTTTGTGTGCAGGTAGAGACTAGTGGCTAATATTTGCTACTGCCAATGTTCTCACTATCCACCTAATACTTTTTAAAAAATTTATTTATTTTTATGTGTATGAATGTACTGTCTGCATGTAGGTTTGTGCACCTGTGTCATGCAATGCCTCGGAGGTCAGAAGAGGGCATCGGATTCTCCTGGAACTGGAGTTAAAGACAGTTCTTAGCCGCCATGTGGGTGCTAGGAATCAAACCTGGGTCCTCTGCAAGAGAAGTGTTCTTAACCGCTGAGCCATCTCTCCAGACCCGATCCACCTAATACATTTAAGACAGGGTCTAACACTGAACCGGGCCTAACTGATTGCCTAGGCTGGGCTTGGGATCAATCTGTCTCCACCCCCCCCCCAACCCACTGGGGTTACAGATGCCCACTGTCATACAGCTTTTAAAGTTCCAGGGGAGGGCTGGAGAGATGGCCTAGCGGTTAAGAGCGCCGACCGCTCTTACAGAGGAACCGGGTTCGATCCCCAGTACCCACATGGTGGCCGAGAACCGTCTGAAACTCCAATTCCAGGAGAACTCCAGTTCCAGGGGAATGCGACACCCTCTTCTGACCTCCGCGGCACTGCACGACACGGGTGCACAAACTTGCATGCAGACAGTACATTGATACACATACAGAAATAAATAAATGCCGGGCGTGGTGGCGCACGCCTTTGGTCCTAGCACTTGGGAGGCAGAGGCACGCGGATCTCTGTGAGTTCGAGGCCAGCCTGGTCTACAGAGTGAGTTCCAGGACAACCGGAGCTACAGGGAGACCCTGTCTCAAAAAGACCAAAAAAAAAAATAAATAAATAAATAAAGTTCCAGGGGATCCGATGCCCTCTTCTGATCTCTGAGGGCACTGCATGACACAGATGCACTTACATGTAGGCATAGCACTCATGCATGTAAAAAAAGACAAATAATAAAATATTAAAAATAAATTAATGGGGCTGGGTGTGGTGGGGCATGCCTTTAATCCCAACACTTGGGAGGAAGAGGCAGGTGGATCTTTGTGAGTTCAAGGCCAGCCTGGTCTACATAGAAAGTTCCAGGCCAACTGGGACTACAGGGAGACCTTGTCTCAAAAGAGACCTAATTAATGGGCCTCAGCAGAAAAACTGAAAGACATCTCTGTAAAATATCTCTAAGAAAGGTATTTACCTGAAGTAGATGACATTTATTTCACAGCTAAAACAACAAATGAATTTCATATATATATATATATATATATATATATATATATATATATTACCAACTCTAGGGTATTTTAAATTCATGTACAAATATTATCCTTAATCATTTAAAAACTATTGCCTAAGGCTTATTCCCTCCAAATTATTGGCTTACAGTGCATTAAAATGTCCTTAAGGTCTTTATTTGTAGATATTGTTCCTCTATGCTGTTCTCAAACTTATTAAAAGATATCAGTTGACAGTTGTCAGGAGCATAATTAAAATGGAAATTGTGTGTGAATTTGAGGTAATTTTAGCTTAGAAACTGCACTACACCCAAGACTGCTCAGATTACCAGACACCTAGTCAAGAGCACCAGAGTGGGCCTTGACAAGCACTGCTGATAACCCGCCTCAGGGCAGATAACCAAGCACATTCCCCACCTAGCTACAGACTACTTAAACTGGGAAGTGCTAAAGGACGGAGCTCTCACTGCTCCTGGGGACCTGCCCTGTGACATGCAGCTGGATACACTCAGCTTGCAGCAGCAGTCACCAGGAGACACAGCCTCAATCTGCTCTGATCAGCCCTCCGGAACTCCCCAGCTTGGAACACCATCCACAGCGACGGGAGGACCAAGTAACATAGTAGGTGAGCAGCCTTGGGGAGACAGGCTATGGAGCAGGACAGTTTGCTAAGTGTGTTGATTGACCTGCAATGTGAAGGAATAAATTAGGTCCATGCTCGCAGCAGTCGACAGTCCAGTAATTGGCTTTTGAATTAATTAATTTTTTTTTTGTCTTTTTGAGACACGGTCTCCCTGTAGCCCCAGCTGTCCTGGAACTTGCTCTGTAGACCAGACTGGCCTTGAACTCACAAAGATCCGCCTGCCTCTAATTAATTGGCTTTTTACTTAATCTAAATTTTGGTGTCTCTTGCTATTCTTTCAAACTTTTTTTCATCTCAGGTAAAGCAAATTCTCAAAGCACCCAGGGTCTTCCTCCCAAATGAAGGCATGGGCTTGGATCTTCACCACCCAGCCAAAGCACAGGCGGAGGCATGTTCAGCATGCTGGCCTGACTTCTGTCTTAAGATCCAGTTAACAGGGACAGGGAGTCCAGGGACACACAAGAAATTGGTTGGCTAAGAGAATAGCAAAAAACAAAACAAAACAGAAAAGGATCTAAAATTTGAAAAATTAATGCAAGGGGCATACTAGTACCCTAATTGGAATTGGTACCTGAGAAAAAAGGAAATAAAATTCCTATGTAGCTTGGTGGAGAAGCTAGCCCTGTAAAATGGAGACAATGTGAAAATTATTTGTGAAAACAAAACTAAAGGATGAGAACCCCAATAGCTGATGGCGAAGAACATGTACCTTGGTAAAAGCAAGCTGCCAGGCCATAAAAAGGACCCTGGTATTGAAATAAATCTTGCTTGCCGAGAAGTAGTAGAGCCTCTGTATGAACGAGCAGACCCCAGAGAAGTCCCTGGACTTTTATGTAAGACAAGATATTGCCTAGCATGATGGTGCAGGCCTTTAAACCTAGCACTCAGGAGGCAGAGGCAGGAAGATCTCTGTGAGTTCAGGGTCAGCCTGGGCTACATAGTGAGTTTCAGGACAGATGGGGCCACAGGGAGACCCTGTCTCAAAAAGGCCAAAAAAAAAACCAACAAAAAAACAAACAAACAAACAAAAAAACCAAGACACCGATGCTGACAGGTTGAAAGGAAAAGCACTAGTTAGCAAAATAATAAATATAATCTAGTAATCTATTTCTGGAAGACTTAGGGATGGGAGTCAAGGAGCCAAGCAATGCCGAGCCATTTAAAAAAGTTAATCTCACTTCCAGTAACTGCCAGAAAAGTGAGAACAACACCTGGACAAGCTAATGATCCACCAATAACTGTGGTGGAATGTAGGCCTTTTTACTAGAGTTGAGCTGCAGCAGATTAGACAGAACTAGACTCTGGGAAAAAGGGGCAGACACAATATTACTGACGTCAGAAGAAATGAAGACTGTCAGAGGCATTATTGAAAACCTCACATATATGATGGCCTAGAAAATGTACTAGAAATCAGAAGAGGAGAAATTCATACCCCATTAGATTGGGTCACATCGGCATGGAGGGAAGCTTTCCCTACCCTAGACCTCACTCAACTTGAGGCTGATGGTCAATGGAGAGACATAAAAGAAACAATAGCCTTAGCCAGGAAGCTGGGCCTCTTATACTTAATATACCATCATAGCCCAACTCCACAAGCTTCACCTCTCTCCCCACAAATGAGAAAAATTATTATTTTTTAATTTTTATTTATTTTGTATGTGTATGAATGTACAGTCCGGATGTAGGTTTGTGCACCTGTATCGTGCAATGCCGTGGAGGTCAGAAGAGGGTGTTAGATTCCCCTGGAACTGGAGTTAAAGACAGTTTTCAGCCGCCACGTGGGTGCTGGGGATCGAACCCCGGTCCTCTGCAAGAGCAGTCGGCACTCTTAACTGCTAGGCCATCTCTCCAGCCTGAGAAAAATTATTATTAAGGGAGCACCACAACATCTAAAATTGGTTTTAATATCTACACTGGTTGGATGCCAGACCATCGGTGATGCAATGGATTTCTTAAAAACAAGCAGAGAATTGGAAACTACCAAAGTGGTTTCTCTACAAATAAACAGGAGAAACTTTTTTTTTTTGTCTTTTCGACACAGGGTTTCCCTGTAGCCTCAGCTGTCCTGGAACTCACTCTGTAGACCAGACTGGCCTTGAACTCACAGAGATCCACCTGCCTCTGCCTCTCAAGTGCTAGGATTAAAGGCGTGTGGCACCATGCCTAGAAAACTTTTTTTTTTTTTTTTTTTTTAGAGCAAAGAATTCAGGGTTGGGACCCCTGGGACAGAGGACAAACACCCTGGAAAAGCATTAGAAAAAAAATCCAAGACCTTTTGGGAGAGCAGACACTCAGATGCACGTAAGGCAGACAAACCCAAACCAAAACAGAACATGGACAGGAGGAATTACTGGAAAAAGCTGCAGCCCTTCCCATGGCAAAAATCCTCCCAAAGTCAAAACCCAAGGCAGACAGACCCCAGACAGTCAAGGCGCATAGATCCCTCTTCCAGATAAACTGGCTAATAGACATAGGCAGTGAAGTACAACTCTTAACAACTTGCTCTCCCCCCACCCCAAACCCTAAAAACCCTGTCCTCATTGAAGGAGTATCTGGCACCCAGATAAGAACTGGGCTGGAAACCATTACTCTCCTTATCCGTAATACCCTTATTGACATTCAAGCAGTAGCTATGCCAACACTTCTCTCGGTTCTTGGCATGGATATTATACCTAAGATTTTTCCCTTCTGGCACCCATTGAAAAACTTAAAACAATGTCAGTGAATATTATCTCAGTAAAAATCCCGCCAGTAATACTGCCTAAAATTTGCCCAAGCTTTACTAAGCAATACCCCATTAAAGGAGGCAGTGAAGAAATAGATGATCCAGTCAAGAACTTACTCTAAGAAGGGATTGTTGCGGCCACCAATCCTTTAATTATAATAGTCCAGTATGGCCAATAAAAGGGCCCAATGGCAAATGGAGTTTTACTGTTGATTACAGGAATGTTAATAACTTGGGTCAACAAATGCCTGGTGACCTCCCTGATGTGGAGAACATTTTCCTTAAAATTAAAAAAGCTCATCCTGTGCTAGCTTCAGCAGTACATATACTAAAATTGGAACGCTACAGAGAAGATTAGCATGGCCCCTGCGCAAGGATGACACAAATTTGTGAAGCGGTCCATATATATGTATATATATATATATATATATATATATTTATTTATTAAAGCTCATCCTGTACATTTTTGTACAATAGACCTTTCTTTAAAATTTTTTTTATTATTTGTGTGTGTGTATGAATGTACTGTCTGCATGTAGGTTTGTGCACCCATGTTGTGCAATGCCGCGGAGGTCAGAAGAGCGTCTCAGATTCCCCTGGAACTGGAGTTCTCCTGGAATTGGAGTTACAGACGGTTCTTAGCCGCCATGTAGGTGCTGGGGATCGAACCCAGGTCCTCTGCAAGAGCAGTCAATGCTCTTAACCGCTAGGCCATCTCTCCAGCCCCTACAATGGACCTTTTTAAACATGTTTTTCATTACTCCCTTACCTGAAAATTCTAGGGACTACAAGCATTTAATCATATGTCCTTATCTTGCAATTTATTTTTGTTTTTATCTTGGATTCTTGATGGGATCATAGAAAAGCAAGAGAGTCTAACACATGCTTTAGTGCCTTGTAACAAGTTCAATGCATTTTTATGTCAGACTAAGGAAGTAAGGAAGTATTTCCTCTCAGATACTCAGGAGCTTCAAGCTTGCTTCTTCCTCATTGTGCCCTGGACACATCTGCTTTTCACTTTCTAGCTACAAGTTTTCTGTTTTCCTTATTCCCCAGATTACAGTTACTTATATGTATGGTAATTTGTAATATGGTTTTTCTAATCCAGACAGACTGAGAGACTGAGAGGCTTGCCTCTTATCTCATTTAAACATAAATGTGGCCTGGGATGTGGTGTTGCATGCCTTTAATCCCAGCACCTAGGAGGCAGAGACAGGTGGATTTCTGTGAGTTCAAGGGCGGCTTGGTCTACATAGTGAGTTCCAGGCCAGCTGGGGCTAAAGGGAGACTCTGTCTCAAAAAGACAAAAAAAAAATGCATATATGGATGGACAAGTTATAAATTTTAGGAAAAGGGTTAGAGGGAACATTTAATTGGACGTTAAGTTTCAGCCCACAAGAGAGCCAGATCAGGAAACCTTCCCTAACCTATATAATCATTAAAAGTCAGTTAATTTCCTTACTGCATCAGGACCAATGTCTGCTCTGCGGGTTTCAGGTATTGTTGGGTCTTGCACAAGTTGGATAAGAGTAACCAGGAAAAGTGCAAAAAGAGTCCATAAAGGTCATGGGGCATTCAGAGAGACCCATCAGTAAGAGTGAATAAATCTGAGCAGACTCCCCCTTCTTTAGGGTCACTAGTAAAGAAGGAGAGGATATAGGTACAGAAACCCACACCAATGATGGAGGGATAGTGACCAAGTTGGTAGGGTTACCTTTTATCATGGTCACTCATGACAAAAGGATAAGAGAATCTCTGGAGGACGCTCTGGAGAAGCAGACAAAAGGTTTGGGAGATGTTTCAAAGGGCTTCTTTTGTACTATAGTCGGATAGCCAGTTCATAGGCTCCCCTAGGCTGTATCCCTACCCATTTGGATCTCCTTGATCCACAGATCTTAAGAAAAACTGATATCTTTCTACATTCAGAACTGGTCTAGATATACAATGGGGGACAAGGGCCTGTAGTGGGAAATAAAGAGGAGGAAGGAAAGGTTGTCACCTGTATGAATAGATATACGCTAATTGCGGGTATACGTTTCATGCATCTGGTCACCTCAAGAATAGCCAGGGAGGATCTCAGCTTTGATATTGGTAAAGGCAGATACTTCTGTCAGCCTGATCCTTCTTGATCACGAGTATTCACTTCCAAGTGCCCAGGATTTCATAAAGTTTAGGAATATCAAGCAGGGTAACCTCTTAAAATCAAATGTTGTGTCTCTTGTCAATCCCTGTTCCCAATTAAGGACCCAGCAGATGAAAAGACTTAGATAAACGTGTACAGATTATAAGAAGGACAGATATTTCCAGTTCTGCCAGCAGTCACTCAACAACTCTCCTATTCAATGTGTTCACTGAGTTAAGTTCTAAAGAGAAATGCCTCTTTGTATAAATTATTGGTAAATTGCCACACACTGAGGTCACTAAGAAGCTGACTCTGGAGATGGGACTGGGCCTTCCACTTCAGACTCAAGCCTGTTATCTCAAGATGTTCTCCAAGGCTCTAGTCCATGCCCTGTTCCACTGTGGAACTGATATCTTACCGCAACTGGCACTTTTGAACATGGGGCTTGAAGGAATCCAGCAGAAATTCAGGCATTCCAACACCACAATCCTGGCAGGATATGGGGAATCTTATCTTAGCAAGCTTCTCTTTCTAGCTTCTGAAACTATGGGATGTTGGCACCCAATGTGCCCTCTGGTTCTTTGCTATTAACCTTTTTTCTCCTTCTTAATTTCTACTTTGTGCAAAGGTGGGGCTGGTTCCCACGATTGGTTGGGTGGCTGCAAGGCTGACAGCCTGAGGCCATGTGGTTTTGCATGCTTGAAGGCCATGGGAACTAGCATTTTCCTGGCCTCGTGTGGCTCAAGAGTTATCACCTCCCTAGCCATGGGTTGGTCCTTGAAGCCTGATTTATGTGGTGCTCTGGATAGAATCAAAGCAGTCACTGAACTCAAAGCCATCCTCTTGCTTCTGCCTCCTAAGCGCTGGGATTATAGATGGGAGCCACCATGTCTGGCCTTTTATTTCTTGGAGTAAACTTAATGGTGAATTTCAATTTAAAATAGATCTCTTTTGGGCTGGAGAGATGGCCTAGTGGTTAAGAGCAACGACTGCTCTTGCAGAGGACTCGGGTTCGATCCCCAGGACCCACATGGTGGCTGAGAACTGCCTTTAACTCAAGTTCCAGGGGAATCTGACACCTTCTGACCTCCGCAGCATTGCACGACACAGGTGCACAAACCTACATTCATACACATAAAAAATTAAAATAGATCTTTTTTGTAAACATATTTGCTCACCTGTTTATTTTTCCTTGAAACCCTTTTTTTGTTTGTTTGTTTTTTTTGGTCTTTTTTGGAACTTTGTTTGGAACTATAGGCTTGAGTTCGTAGTTTTAATCACAACTTTAATCCCAGCACTCAGAAGCAGATGATCTCTGAGTTCAAGGCCAGCCTGGTCTACAAAGTGAGTTCCAGCACAGCCTCTCCCCGAGGCTGCAGGGAGACTTGTCTCAAAAAGACAAAAAAACTCCAAAACAACAAAAAACCTTTTTTGCTTCCCCTTGAGGACGAAAAGCTGGAAAGAAAAGAAAAAGCAGAGTTACGTTTTAATGTTCAGGGGCCACTTTGTGATACTAAAAAACCGAAGGAATTCACTATTTTTAATTTTTGTCAAGTTGAACTTTAAGGTCAAGGACTAAAATCGTACGCTGAGAGTGACTTTCCCTTGGACAAAAGAGCGTCACTAATGAGCTGCCGGAGGTAGCTGACCTCCACGAAAACAAGTCTCAGGAAGTAATATCCGGATGGAGAGGAGGGGCGGAGGACTTCCGGTCGGAGGGAGGCGGCTGGGGTTGCGCAAGCGCGGCTCGCACTTCAGGCTGGCTTTCTACCCCCTCCCCCTCCCTTCCCCAGCAAGAGGGGTCTGGAGGTGACAGCGCTTCCAAGTGCGACTCGTAGAGCGAAGAGCCGGGGGTGGAGAAGATGGATCAAGGGAGGCCAGGGCGACGACGATCTTCGGCTGGTGAGGAGGCCTGCGCGAGCGCAGAGAGCACCCAGCTACCTGCGCGGCGGGCGGCGGTCGGTCGGGAGGGAGCGGCGGGGCCGGCTGGGCGCGCACTCCTGAGGGTCCGGGGGTGCGCCTGGCCGCTGTAGGCCGGGGTAGTCGGCCGAGCCGCCGCCGCCAGCTCCTCGCATAGGGGGTGGCTCCCTCCCGCGATCCCCTCCCCGGATGTCTCGGCCCGGGATCTTGGCAGCGGGTTAGTGGCAGCCCTGCCACGCCTTCCTCGGAACCCCGGTGCCGTTCCGCTCCCCTCCGCCCTGGAGTCTGCTCCCCCTAAGCTTTGGAGTTCTAGGCCGGCCTGCCTGTGCTCTCCTCTGCGGGAGGAGGAAGCTGCACTAGGGGGAGGCGGGGCTTGCTGCTCGCTGGTCCTCCTGTAAATACGTCTTCTGTCTCTCCTCCAACAGCCTCCTTTAATATCGTTTTCCTTTTTCCAGCCTCCAGAATCTTCCAAAAGTGATTAGAAAGTCAAACGATTTGAAGCCGGTCTTTTGTTGTGTTTTTGATTCCCATTATTATTATTACTATTATTATTAGGCAATTGTTTGAAGGCTAAATGATCCTCTTGAGTTTTGTATAAAATGTGAGCTAGAGCTCCCAGTCAATAAACTTGTCAGAAGTGCCATCTGTTCAGGGCCCCTCAAGGCCTTGTGTTTTGTCCTGGGCTTAGAGTGCACTGACTAGTATGTGAAGTAACACCATGGATTAAGTTTTGTTTTCTTGAGACAGGGTCTTACTGTGTCACCTAGGCTGGTGTCAAATTTGCATTCCTGTCTACCTGTCTGTCCTGAGTGCTGGACTTGCAGGCCAGCATGGCTCATTTAAAAATTGAATGTGCATTTCATACAATACATTTAAATTCCTATCTGCATCCTCCTTAACCCTCCACCGAATTTCATACATTCTTTAATAAAAGTAAAGTCTGATTGAGTCAAGTTTGTGTCCCTAAATGTCCCTTGGTATGAGTTCATTCATTGGAGCCTGGTCAGTAAAGGCATGGTGCATTGCCCCCTGTACTCTGAGATCTCTTTGTATACAATCAATGTCAATATTTTTCTGTATTTTGTGGGGAGGGGACAGCTTGTCACTCTGCAGCCCAGGTTGGTATGGAGCTCAGCATTCTCTTGTCTCAGTCGCCCCAATGCTGGCATTACAGGTGTATACCATCATGTCCAGGGTGCGTGTGTGAGCGTGTGTGAGTGTGTGTGTGTGTGTGTGTGTGTGTGTGTTGTGTTTTATTTTATTTTTAAATTTTTTTATTTTCATGTGTATGAATGTCCTGTCTGCATGTAGGTTGGTGCACCCTTGTTGTGCGATGCTGCAGAGGTCAGAAGAGGGTGTTCCCCTGGAACTGGAGTTAAAGATGGTTCTTAGCTGCCCCGTTGGTGCTGGGAATTGAACCCAGGTCCTCTGCAAGAGCAGTCGGTGCTCTTAACCGCTGAACCATCTCTCCAGCCCTGTGTGTGTATTTTAAAGAATACTAGCAATTCTTTTTTTAAGTTTGTTTTTTTGTTGAGACAGGGTCTCCCTATATCTCCAGCTGGCCTGGAACTCACTCTGTAGCCCAGGCTGGCTTTGAACTCACGGAGATCCTCCTGCCTCTGCCTCCCAAGTGTTAGAATTAAAGACTTGTGCCACCACACCCATTTTTTTTTTAGATTTATTTTTATTTTATGAATGTTTTGCCTACATGTATGTATGTATATCAGGGGTATGTCTGTGGGGACCAGGAGTATGTCTGTGGGGACCAGGGGTATGTCTGTGGGTACCAGGGGTATGTCTGTGGGGACCAGGGGTATGTCTGTGGGTACCAGGGGTATGTCTGTGGGGACTAGGGGTATGTCTGTGGGTACCAGGGGTATGTCTGTGGGGACCATGAGAACTTGTTGGATCTCCTGGAACTGAAGTTACAGGTGGCTGTGAACCACCACGTGGGTGCTGGGAACTGAAACTGCGTCCTCTATAAGAGCAGTTTTGCTCTTAACCGCCGAGTCATCTCTCCAGTCCCAATACTAGCAATTCTTTGCCATTGAAAGTATGTCTATGCAACACACAATGGCATATTTACATTGTATAATACTTATGCCACCACTGATCACTTTTGGGTTTAATACTTTTGCCCCCTATATTCAAGTAAAATCAACATACTAGAAAAATATACAGTGTCTAGTATCACCTGGGAGTTTCCAAATGCAGAACATTTAGGCATGATCATAACCTCAGTGTAGAATGCTGAGTTTCTTCTCAATAAATGCATTTCATCTTGCTTTATTATAGTTTCTGTGTGTGACTATATGAGTTAGAATGACATATTAGCCCTTTCCATCAGCAACATCTATCCCTTTCATCTAGTTATATTAATTTATTATAGCTAATTTGATTCATATAGTCCTGGAAAGAGAACTTTGAGAAGAAAATACATTGTTGTTTATGTTTTATTTCTGAGAAAGAGCTTTTTAAATGAATTTTGAGATTAAGACTATAAAAGACAGTGTTTTTTTTTTTTTTTTTTTTTTTTTTTTCCCAAACAGGGTCCTTTTTGTATCCCCAGCTGGCCTGGAACTCACCATGTAGACCAGGCTGGCCTTGAACTCACAGAGATCCTCCTGCCTCTGTCTCCTGAGTTCTGGGCCTAAAGGCATGAACCACCAAGCCTAGCTTAAAAGACAGTGATAGTTATATCTGAAAAATTTTTTTCTAATGAATTTCCTTGGGAAATGTCCTTTCTGAAAACTAATGTATAAAAGAACCATTCTAATATCTAACATTTCCTAGCTTTTTTCCTATTTTTTTTTTTTTTTTTTTTGTATTTTTGAGACAAAGTCTCCCTTTAGTTCCAGTTGGCCTGGAACTCCATCTGTAGACCAGGCTGGCCTTGAACTCACAGAGATCCACCTGCCTCCACCTCCTGAGTTCTGGGATTAAAGGAATGCGCCACCACGCCTGGCTTTCCTAGCTTTTTTCAAGTATGCTCATAGTTTTATAATGTGAATATTAATTTTGTTGTTTTAGACACAGTTTCCCTGTAGCCCCAGCTGGCCTGGAACTCATTAGGTAGACCAAGCTGGCCCGGGATTCACAGAGCTCCACCTTCCTCTGCTTCCCCAAATGCTGGGATTAAAGGTGTGTGCCATCATGACCAGCATGTGAATATTTTAAAGTGTTGCTTCATAGTGTATTTAATTTTTCCCATGTTTTTTGGAATTAAAAAAATTATTTTTTTATTTATGAGTGTATTGCCTGTGTGCACTGCATGTGTGTTGTGCAGTGCCTGAGGAAGTCAGAAGAGGGCATTGGATTCCCCTGGAACTGGAGTTATAGACAGTTGTTAGCTCCATGTGGGTGCTAGGACTGACCCTGGGTCCTCTGCAAGAGCAGGCAGTTGAGCAGCAACCACTCAGGCACCTCTCCAGTTTCTTTCATATACATGCTGACAGAAAATAAAGTGTGCTTAGTTGGTTGAATTTCTGTGGTTTTCGTGTAATGGTTGTAATGTACATAGTTGCCATTTCATAGGAATCCAAAGAAGGTGACATTTATAGTCATAAATTCATAAATACACAGATGAATTTAATTTATACAACATAAAAGGTGGAAAGGTGGCAATAAAAAGACAATGAACTTAGAAGTCTTGAATTTTTTAAAAAGTATATGTATGTATGCTATGCCTGTGAATGCTTGTGTCACAGCATGTGATTGTGGGTAAGAGGACAATCTTCAGGAATCCACAAGTCACAGGACTGAAAAGTAGTTTAGAGGGTCACAGATAACAAGGAATGGATTATGAATAAGACTGAATTGCTTCAAAGATCCAGACTGAAACTTTGCTGCAATGATGCTGCCTTAAAAATATTTTTAATTTTGGTTTTATTTGGAAAAGTAGAGTTTTATGGGGCATGGCGGTACATGATTTAAGCCTAGCACTCAGGAGGCAGAGGCAAACAGATTTCTGTGAGTTCAAAGCCAGTCTAGTCTACATACTAAGCCACAGACTAGCCAGGGCTACAAAGTAAGACCCTGCTTAAACCCTTGCTCCCCTTAAAAGTAGATTTGTGACTGGGCTTTGTAGGTCCTAGAGAAGAAGCTCTAACAATGTCCAGATAAAAATTCAGCAGCGGCTTCTTTTGGTTCTTAACTAATTTTGTAACTCTTGCTGTGTCTCATAGAGGTTTCACAGAGCAGATAAATGAAGTGAAGACGTCAGTTGAACTTAATTCACCAGGAAATCACAGTGGCAGGGGCTTGAGACAGCTGTTCATGTCATATCCACAGTCAAGAGCAGAGAGAATAAATGCCTGCATGGAACAGTTAGCACACACGGCTCAGGCGCCCACGGCATTCCCCCCACCTCCCTCGCTTCCCTTGCCCCCTTTCTGTAGCATTCCCTTCTCTACCTTCTTCGTGTCTCATAGGTCCCTTTGCCCACCCCGTCCTCCTTTATCACCCATTTTTACCCGCTCTTGGTCTCCTTTAAGGCTTTACTCACATTTATACCCATGTATGTGTGTATATGTATATACACATTATAGGTTAGGTTCCTCATATGATAGTTTTTGTCTGAGTTTGGATCACCTTTTGTTTGCATTATACTTTGTACATCCATCCAATTTCCTGCAAATTTCATTTTTTCTTTACAGCTGAGTAAAATTCCATTGTGTAAATTTATCACATTTGCATTATCTATTCCTCTGTTGATAGACATCTAGACTGGTTCCATTATCTTGCTGTTGTGAGTAGATAAGCAGTAAACGTGGATGTGCAAGTATCTCTGTGGCAGGATATAAAGCCCTTTGTGTATATGCCCAGAGGTGGTATAGCTGCCTTGTATGGTAGTTCTATTTTTAATTTTTAAGAAACCTCCATAATGATTCCCATAATGCTGGTAGTAGTTTGCACTCCACCAGTAGTAAATAAGATTCCCTCAGATGCCCTCATTCCTTACCAGCATTATTGCCAGACTTCTTTTTAAAGTAAATGTATTTATTTTATATTTTATGTGTATGAGTGTTTTGCTTTCATATAAGTGTTCACTATGTATGTGCAATGCCCACAGAAGCCAGAAGAAGGTGTTGTATCCCTGGAACTGGAGTTACAGATGGTTGTGAGCTGCCCTGTGGGTGCTGGAAACCGAACTTGGTCCTCTGCAAGAGCAGCCAGTGCTCTTAGAGTCATCTCGCCAGCCCCTGTTGTTAGATTTCTTGATGAAAGCTGTCTGACTGATGTGAGGTGGTAATTTGCATTTCTCCAATGCATAGGTATATTGAAAATTTTAAAATCATGCATTGGGGGACTAGAGAGATGGTTCTGTGGGTAAGAGTGCTTTCTGCTTTTCCAGAGTACCTGAGTTCATGTTTCTGCACCAATGTCAGGAATTACTGCCTGTAATTCCAAGTCCAGATCTGACACCCTCTTCTGGCTTCTGTGGACACCTGCACACTTTGTGGCATAATGACGTGGATACACATAGATACAAATAAATTGGCCATTTTTGTTTTTTGTTTTGAGAACTTTCTGTTGTTCATTAGCCCATTTGTTGATTGGCATTTTTTTAAATTTAATTTTTGCAGTTCTTTGTAAATTTTGGATATTAGCCCCTTGTCTGAAGTAAAGCTGGTAAAGATAATCTCCCTTTCTGTGGGTGGTTTTCTCTGCTGATAGCAGTGATAATGTCTTAAAACCTGCCTCTGGCCCAGTGTGGTGGCACATGCCTTTAATCCTAGCACTTGGGAGGTGGATATCTGTGAGATTCAAGGTCAGCTTGGTCACATAGTAAGTTCCAGGCCATCTGGGACTATAGGGGGACTATAGGGGGACTATGGGGGACTCTGTCTCAAAAAGACAAACAACAACAACAACAACAACAACAACAGAAAACGAAACTGAAAAAAAACCCTGCCTCAAAGATGAATAGCTATAATATGCATTATCAATAACTTATGAATCTAATTTTCATCTTGGTTTTCATACTTGTATTAGTTACCCTTCCTGCATTACACATGGTAGTGAACTGTCCATTTCTGCCTATCTAAAGCTTATTTGTTCTTAAATGTCCAATTCCATTGTACCTTTATGAGAACTGTATTGCAAGTAACTTAAACTTGAAAAAGGCTTATCCATATTTCTGCTCTTCTCTCTTATTTGTATTTCTGAACTGTCCCTGGGTTTTTGGTACTTAGAAGATGTTTATCAGGGGGTTGGAGAGATGGCCTAGCTGTTAAGAGCGCTGACTGCTCTTGCAGAGGACCCAGGTTCAATCCCCAGCAACCACATGGCAGCTGAGAACCGTCTTTTAACTCCAGTTCCAGGGGAATCCGACACCCTCTTCTGACCTCCGTGGCATTGCACGACATGGGTGCACAAACCTACTTACAGACAGTACACTCATACACATAAAAAAAGTATATTTACAAAAAAAAAGATGTTTTATCAGATTCCACCTATTTAAAATTTTTTTAAATTTTATTTTTTTTATGTGTATGAATGTACTGTCTGCATGTAGGTTTGTGCACCCGTGTCCTGCAAAGCTGTGGAGGTCAGAAGAGGGTGTCGGATTCCCCTGGAACTGGAGATCTCCTGGAATTGGAGTTACTGACAGTTCTCAGCCGCCATGTGGGTGCTGGGGATCGAACCCTGGTCCTCTGCCAGAACAGTCAGCACTCTTAACCGCTAGGCCATCTCACCAGCCCTACACCTTCTATTTTAACATGCCAAATTGTCCAGTCCGTGCTCTGAATTTTTTTTTTTTTGGTCTTTTTAACTCTTTACAGAGTCTGTCCTGGTGATTTATAGCACCATAATGTGCAGCATGCCTAGAGTATACTGACTTGAGAGTGCAGCCTCTGAAGTCAGAAAAGTGATTGACAAGTTATTTGGATTTTTCAAACTTGAACTCCTTAATTGGTAAAATAGAATACCATTAGGTCTCAAGGCTTTTGTAATAATTAAAATTTGCCGCCGGGTGTGGTGGCGCATGCCTTTAATCCTAGCACTTGGGAGGCAGAGGCAGGCAGAGATCTTTGTGAGTTCAAGGCCAGCTTGGTCTACAGAGTGAGTTCCAGGACAGCTGGGGCTACAGGGAGACCCTATCTCGATAAGACCAAAAAAAAGAATTAAAATTTGCGTGACAGTGGTAGTTACTCAAGTAAATGTTTATGGAATGAGCAAACAAATGTTTACATAATCTATTTGAGAAAAGTCAGGCCTTAAAATATTTTAAAATAATTTCAAAAGTTTCACATTTATTTATTGTGCATGTTGGAGGGGTTAGGATGGAATGCCTTACTTGTAGGGTTTGCTTCTTTCCTTCCACAACGTGGGTTCTGAGAATTGAACTTGGGAATTCAAGCTTGACAGAAGTGCCTTTACCCGCTGAGCCATCTTGCCAATCCCTTAAAAAAAA
>VZQC01011911.1:1121742-1137258 GCA_009823505.1 Rhizomys pruinosus | reverse complement strand
TGTGTCCAAGAATGACTTTCATGTAGCACAGGCTCACTCAAACTCTGTGTGTCCAAGAATGACTTTCATGTAGCACAGGCTCACTCAAACTCTGTGTGTCCAAGAATGACTTTCATGTAGCACAGGCTCACTCAAACTCTGTGTGTCCAAGAATGACTTTCATGTAGCACAGGCTCACTCAAACTCTCTGTGTCCAAGAATGACTCTGAACTCCTGGTCGTCCTGCCTCATCTCCCAAGTGTTAGGATCACAAGTGTCTACCACTGTGCTTGGCTTTGGAAAATTCTCTTAAACCTTTTTTTTGTTGTTGTTCATTTATTCTGTATAAGGCAAGACTAGCAAAATAAGTAATTTTAGGCTTCTACTTTTTTTTGGTCTTTTTGAGACAGGTACTCCCTTTAGCCCCAGCTGGCCTGGAACTCACTGTGTAGACCAGATTGGCCTTGAACTCACAGAGATCCTCCTGCCTCTGCCTCCCGAGTCCTGGGATTAAAGGTGTGTGCCACCACACCATTTATTTATTTATTTATTTATTTATTTATTTATTTATTTATTTACATAACCATATTTATTTATTTTTATTTATTCTGTATGTGTATGAATGTATTGTCTGCACGTAGGTCTGTGCACCTGTGTCGTGCAATGCCGAGGAGGTCAGAAGAGGGTGTCGGATTCCCCTGGAACTGGAGTTAAAGACGGTTCTCAGCCGCCATATGGGTGCTGGGGATTGAACCCTGGTCCTCTGCAAGAGTAGTCAGCACTCTTAACCACTAGGTCATCTCTCCACACCTTTTAAAAAAAGATTTTTTTCTTTAGCTTTTATGATTTAAATGTAAAAACCATATATTTTATATTATAATTATTTATTAGATTTCTCTGAAGTATTTGTGCATGGCTTTAGGTATTGTCTTTTATTGGCTTACTTAAGATTTGTAGGGTGTGGTTTCTTAGTTTACAATGTTGGAGTTGGGCCAGGTATGTTGTTGCAAGTGTTAATCCCAGTACTCAGAGGCAGAAGCACCCGGGTCTTTGTGAGTTCAAGGACAGCCTGGTGGTATACATAGTGAGTTCAAGTCCAGCTGGGGCTGAAGGGAGACGCTGTCTCAAAAATACAATAAATAAAAAAAAAAAAAAATAAATAAATAAATAAAATGTCACTTTTGAAGAGTACTAGATAGTATTTTGTAGAATATCCTTCAACCTGGGTTTGTCCTTAATTTCTTATGATTAGATCAAGGTTATAACTTGCAGATAGGAATACCATAGATGTACAGATCCCTTCCTTTTGCATCATGTCTTGTTATTGGTGAGGTAAGCCTTGATTGTTTAAGATAGTGTCTGTTCAGTTACTCTCCTGTAAAGGTACTAATTTTCTCTTTATAATTAATAGATATCTTGGGGAAGACTACAAATTATGCTATTTTGATACTTTTTTGTCCACTATTTTGGTGTCTGTTAGTGGATAATGGCTAAATTCTTTTGATCATTTTCTGTTTTCCTTAGTCATTACCTCTTGGCCTTTTGGCTAAGATCAACTTTATTTATGTATTTCCTTTACTCCTTCTACATTCATTAATGGAAATTCTTTGAGGGAGAGCTGTCTTTCTTCAGTTTATATATACCAGTATGCACTCAGATACTTGTTCCCTTTCGGGTTGGCTTCTGAGCCCTCTTTTTGTTGTTTGTTTGTTTGTGTGTGTGTGTGTGTGTGTGTGTGGTTGTGTGTGTTTTCATGTGTGTATGGGTCCATGTGAATAGGTACATTCATGCATATGGAGGACAGCCTCAGGTGTCATTCTTTGGATGTTTGTCTGTCTTTTGAAACAGAATCTCTCACCGGCCTGGAATTTGCCAAGTAGGCAAGGCTAGCTTCCCAGTGAGCTCCAGAGATGGCCTGTTTCTTCCTCCTGCACAAATGTGAGCCACCATGCTCATATTATCTTTTTAATGTGGGTTCTGGAAATTGAATTCTGTTCATACAGATAAGAGAATTTAAGGCCTGCCTGTGATACAGTGAGTTCCAGAGCAACCTAGGTATCCTAGTGAGGCTTTCCTCATATTGATAAATTAACAAAAGAGGTAGAGAGTAGAGTAGTAGAGTACTTGCCTAGCATGTGTGAGGCCCTGGGCTTGATCCACAGCAGCAAAAAAAATTGAAATAAATGATTTTCTTAGAGATAATTTTTTTTTTTGTAAGTTAAGAATTACGAAAAGTGCCTTTTAATACAGAAAAGCCATTAATAAAATGTTACTGGTACCCTGGAAGATTAACTTTCCCCCAGAGAATCTCGTGACACAAAACTTAAGATATATGTTCTTCAAATTTAGTCTATCCTCCTGAATTAGGCTTTTTCATAAAAATAATTTTCTGGGGGCTGGAGAGATGGCTCAGTGGTTAAGATTGCCGACTGCTCTTGCAGAGGAACCTGGAATCAAACCCTGGTTTGATTCCCAGCACCCACATGGCGGCTAAGAACCATCTTTAAGCCAGGTGTGGTGGCACACGCCTTTACTCCCAGCACTTAGGAGGCAGAGGCAGGTGGATCTCCAAGTTCAAGGCCAGCCTGGTGTACAAAGGCTCTCAAAAAGTGAAAAAAGACAAAGAAAAAATTTTTTTTTTCTGAATTGCTAACAGGTTATGCTTGATATAATGATTTTTTTTTTTTTTGGGGGGGGGAGAGGAGGGTTGTGCTGGTTGGTTAGTTTTCTTTATTTTTTTTAATTTTTTTTTTTGAGACAGTGTCTCTCTATAGCCCCAGCTGGCCTGGAACTCACTCTGTAGACCAGGCTGGCCTTGAACTCACAGAGATCCACTTGCCTCTGCCTCCTGAGTGCTAGGACCAAAGGTGTGCGCCACCACACCCGGCTTAAAGACGGTTCTTAGTTGCCATGTGAGTGCTGGGAATTGAACCTGGGTCCTCTGCAAGAGCAGTCGGTACTCTTAACTGCTGAGCCATCTCTCCAGCCTTAGGTTGGTTAGTTTTCATCAACTTGACACAAACTAGAAACTCCTGGGAAGAGGAATCCTCGACTGAGAAATTGTCTCCATGGATTTAGCATGTGACTACATCTGTGGGGCTTTTTTTTGTGTGTGTGTGTGTGGTAGGGTCTCTCTGTAGCCCTATCTGTCCTAGAACTTGCTGTGTAGATCTGGTTGGCCTCTTTCTCACATAGATAAACCTGGTTCTGCTTCCCTTGTGCCTTGTGCTGGGATTAAAAGTATGTTCCACCAAGTCAAATTTTGAGGCATTATCGTAATCCCTGATTGAGTAACGGGGGCCAGTTCATTGCGGCAGTGTTATCACTGGGCAGGTGGGCCTGAGTTGTATAAGTAGCTAGGCAGGGCTGGAGAGATAGCTTAATGGTTAAGAGCACCGACTGCTCTTGCAGAGGACCCGGGTTCGATCCCCAGCACCCACATGGCGGCTGAGAACCGTCTGTAACTCCAATTCCAGGAGAACCCCAGTTCCAGGGGAATCCGAGACCCTCTTCTGACCTCCCCAGCATTGCACGACATAGGTGCACAAGCCTATATTCAGACAGTACATTCATACACATACGAAAATAAATAAAATTAAAAAAAAAAAAGAAAAGTAGCTAGGCAAGCCAGGGGGATGCAAGGCACTAAGCAGCACTGTTCCACGAATCAGTTTGAGTTCCTACATCCAGGTTCCTGGCTTCCTTTGGTGATGGGTTGTGACCTGGGAGCTATAAGAATCAATAAATTCTTCTCTCCTCAAGTTGCTTTTGATCATGGTATTTATAGCAACAGAAAAAGCTAATTAGAACAAGGTATTGGTAATTGAATCAGGGCCTTATATACATGGTAAGCAGGTATTCTGCCCCTGAGCTATGCCCCCTTTCTACTATGTGTTTTGTCTTGAAGCTTACTCATTTATAAGTTTTAGATATTTATCTTTTATTTTTAGTTAATTTATTTAAATTAATTTATTTTTTATGTGTATGAATGTTAGGTCTGTATGTGTATAAATGTACTCATGTCCTGCAGTGCCCTTGGAGGAGAGAAGAGAGCCTCAGATCCCCTGGAACTAGAATCATGGATGGTTGGTTGTTAGCCACCATATGGGTGCTGGGATTTGAACCTGGGTCTTCTGTTAGAATAGCCAGTCCTCTTAACCACTGAGCCATCTCTCCAGGCCCAGTTTTAAACAAATAATTTCTAACTTGTTATATTTTATGCAGTCATTCTTTTAATTCAGTTTATCATGAGCCTTATATATTGGAGCTATAAAAGTGAATTAAGTGCTAGGTTTGGTGGTTGCAGGCCTGTAATCCCACCATGAAGGGGGCAGAGGCAGGAAGATTGCCATACATTTGAGGCCAACTGGTTTGCCTAGCAACTTCCAGGCCACCCAGTACTACATGGGAAGGCCCTTTAAAAAAAAAAAAAAGCCAGGCATGGTGGTGCATACCTTTAATCCCAGCACTCCGGAGGCAGAGACAGGTGGATCTCTGTGAGTTCAAGGTCAGCCTGGTCTACATATTGAGTTCCAGGTCAGCTGAGGCTACAGGGAGACCCTGTCTCAAAAAGACAAACAAAGCAAAACAACAAACAAACAAACAAAACAACACCAAAAAAACCAAACCAGACAGAAAAAGAAAGTAAATGATCAGGATCCTCAGTTTAGAGGGTTATACAGTTTGAGGAAAATTATATGGTCTGAGTAATATAAGCCACTTATATAAATGTTCTAAGGACTAATGCCCAGAGAAAGGAATGGCTTCATATAAAAGTGATGCTTATGAAAATAATAATCCAGAGCAATCCACAGAAAGGAATCTAATGAAGAACATTCTAGATTGAAGGAACAGTATAAAAAGACCTAGAGATATAAAGTGGTGTAATATGTCTGAAGAGAGTTTATCAACTCCACAAAGTTGAGTTATAGAATTTTTAGAATATGAATGATGTGAAAGAGCCCAAAATGTATAAAGGTTTTTTTTTTTTGGTCTTGTCTTTTTGAGACAGGGTCTCCCTGTAGCCCCAGCTGGCCTGGAACTCGCTCTGTAGACCAGGCTGGCCTTGAACTCACAAAGATCTGTCTGCCTCTGCCTCCCAAGTGCTAGGATTAAAGGCATGCACTACCATGCCCAGCTTTTTTTTTTGGTCTTTTTGAGACAGGGTCTCCTTGTCAAAATGTATAGAGTTTTAACTGTAAGTGTTGAGTGCTATTACTCTATTTTGGATATTGCAGTTGTAAGTAAAATTTTATGTTATCTAATCCTGTATCTTGCATTAGATAGCTTAGAAGGGGAAGAGATTGGACAAGAGAATAGTAGTTACGAAGTTATTGTGATTCTCCACTTACCTAGTTTTCTGCTCACGAGAGAAGTTTTTTTTACAAAACTGTATTTATGTATAAATTAGGCATTGAATTTAAGCCTTTAAAACTGTTAGCAAAATATTTATGGAGGGTATATATAAATGGTTCTAATACCTGATTAAATTCTTATGTATGTTTCAATTAAACTAATTATTTTCTCATCCTGGTTTCAGATAACAAAATTGTTAACTGTAAGATCAGAGGCTGTTCATGCCCAGTCACCACTGTCCAAATTCAGAGGCTCAGAATGCTGGGATCTCCCTTTGGAGGGGGTAAATAAAATTAATTTTTAAAGTATATAGTTTTATTTGATATGTTTAGAATATTTTAGTGAATCAATTTTTATTTTTTTGTGTGGGTTCAAGCTTCAGAGGGTTGTGTGGTAGGAATCCCCCAGAACAAAGAAAAAGAAATGCAGCATGGTGTATGACTAAATGCATATACAGAGGTCTTTGGGCCCTGACCTTGTAGCACAGAGCATCCAGTCAAGATGTGCTTATTACTGAATATGGGAGACAAAGACACTGAACTGTATATGGAATATAAAAAGGCCAAGGTTTCCTTTGCTCAGGGTCCTGCCTTAGAGAACTACCTCTCCCAGGGACTGTACTGGTACAATACTGCTTCCTACTTAGCCTTCAGATTGGGTTTTCTGTTCAGATTACCTACTACAGAGTCACAGCTCCTGATCAGTGGGCTGTCCTTCATGGTCACTACTGCTGGTCATACCTCTGGGTGGTTCTTCGGGAATCTACTTGCAAATTCTGGCCCTCCCCCAGCACCATCCTTTTCAAGGTTGGGTCATAGATGCTGTCCTTGATGTTCTTAAAGGCCTGGGCTGAAAATTCTGGTCCTTGGGAAGTCCTTACTGATTTTGGACTTGCTGCTTGGAATCTGAGTCTGTGTTACCCTGCAAACTCTGACTCTGACCATATTTCTATCTTACTGAATACTTGATGGTTCTGATGTAGTTTCTTCCCCATGAATCTAGAAGTCTGTACTATAGTTTTGTGACACTTGCTCTAAGTTTCCTGAATGCACAGTTACAGAGTGTCTGGGCCCTCCAGGCCACCAGCTTAGCAGCATTGATTGGTTGGTTTTGTTATTTATTTGTTTATTGTGTGTGTGTGTAGTTTGTGTATGTTCACATATTTGAATGGAGGCCAGAAGTCAACTTTAGGTTTCATGCCTTAGGTGCTGTCCACTTTCGATATGTTTAGAATATTCTAGGCACTGTCCACCTTTTTTTTTTTTATTGTTGTTGAGACAGGTCTCATTATGTAGCCTTGGCTGGCCTGCAACTTGCTACGTAGATAAGGCTGGCTTCACAGAGATCTTCATACCTCTGCTGCCTGAGTGTTGGGATTAGAGGCATATGCCACTATGCCCAGCTCCTTCTTGTGTTTTGAGAGAGGGTCACTGATTCTGGAACTTGCTGATTAGGCAAGGCTGGCTTCGTGAGCCTGAAGTGTACACCTGGTACTGCTTCCCTGTCACTGGGATTGCCAGTGTGTACCACTATGCCCTGCTTTTTATTACATGATTTCTTGCTATTGTAGCTTCCAATTTCTAATATATTGGTTATTTGTAAATTGGTTATTTAGCAAAAGAAGTATAGTTTTAAACTATTTTATTTGTTCTAGCCTTTTAGCATTAGTTATGAAATTCAGAGACTTCAGCTATTCTGGTGTTTGGCAGCTTGAATTAGTTTAGTTTTTTTCTTATATTTCTTTTTCTTTTTCTTTGTATGAGTGTATTTCCTTCAGGTATGTGAGTGCACCTGTGTCATGCAGTGCACACATGGAGGTCAGAAGAGGGCATTAGATCCCCTGGAACTGGAGTCATGGACAGTTTTTATCTACCACATGGGTGCTGGGAATTGAACCCAGGTCCTCTGTAAGAGTAGTCAGTACTTTTAACCAGCGAACAATCTCTTCAGCCCCTAGTTTAGCTTTTTAATCATCAAAAATATATAAATAACATTTACCTTTTGAGTGTTTTTTTTTTTAAAGTATAATCAATGCCATTAAGCAAACTTATATTTTATATAACTATCATCACTATTATTACCAAAACACTTTACTAATCTTATATTGAAACTTTGAATATAAGGGTTAGTTTTGAAAAAGAAGAAAATTAAGCACATAGTTTGCTGTGATGTTGTAAAAATCTCTTCTAGCATCATCTTGAATTTCTTTTTTGTGGATCTGTTGTACTAGCTAGAGGTTGCTACTTTACCACTGAAATACTTTATTAATTCAAAATTTATTTCTGTTCTTCCATTTCTAAAAATAAATTGAAATGTCCTGCAACAATCATGCATATAAAGGGTTGATAATGGGGGCTGGAGAGATGGCTCAGCAGTTAAGAACACGGGCTATGCTTGCTGAGAATGTTGGTTTGGTTTCCAGCACTCTCATTGGGGCTAACAACCATTTCTAACTACAGGTCCAGGAGATGCCCTCTTCCGGCCTCTGTAGGATTGCATGAACATGGTACACATGTCTATGTAGGAATTAATAAACAAATTAATTAGTAAAGGTTAATAATGTAAAAAAAAACTCTTTAAAGAAGAAAGTATATATTTATGTGTCAAAATCACTTATTCCAGGGCTAGAGGGATGGCTCAGTGGTTAAGAACACCTGCTGATCTCACAAAAGACCCAGGTTCAGTTCCCATCACCCACATGGTAGCTAATAATCATCCTTAACTCCACACTAGGGGATCCGATGTCACCTTCTGGCCTCCGCTGGCACTGTATGCACATGATGCAATCACATACATGCAGGCAAGATAGCAATATACATAACATACAAATATAATTGCAAATTAAAAATTATTTATTCAGGGGCTGTAGAGATATCTCAGTGGTTAGGAGCACTGGCTGCTCTTGTAGAGGTCCTGGGTATGATTCCCAGCACCCACGTGGAGGCTAACAACTGTCCATAACTCCAGGTCCAGGGCATCTGAAACTCTCTTCTGATCTCTGTGGGCATTGCATGATACGGGTTGACTTACACGCATGCAAGCAATATACTCATAGACACAAAAATAGAGATAGACATTTCTAGCCTATCTGAGAGTACCTGAATCCAGCCTCCATGTGTTGCAGTGGTCTGGTTGTTTCGAGCCTGCCTGAGAGTACTTGAAGCTGGCCTCCTTGTGGTGGTGAGCTTCCCCAGCTGCTCCATCCCTGGCCCCCAGCTCGGGATCATCTGAAGCCCCTCTCGCTGCTGCAGGGCTAGACCTGCCCCTTGCATTTTAGTAGGGTTCCAGACCTTTGCAGGCTACTCAAGAGGACCTGAATCAAGCCTCCGCCCAGCAAGCCTCTCAAACTGTGCTGTGCCTACCGGAGCCAAGACCTTAGAAAGAAGCCTGAGAATATCTGATCGATGCTTGACTTGGGCCTCTCAAGAAGCTCCTGAGTAGCTAGATGAGAACCAGCTTGTCCCTCCAATACAAAATCAGAAGAGAGAACCTGAAGCTTAGACCAACCACCATTTCATATCTAATAAGAAGATAGTCAAGACACATCAAGAATACAAAGTCAGTCTTAAACACAACAAAGGAAGATGTGAGTTTCATACCAGAATCACAAACAGCAAAAGAAATCCACATGTCAAAATGACAAAGAAAAAAAAATATGAAAAGCCAAAATAATGTCTCTATTAAACACTACCAGTCAATAGAAGAGTTCTGCAATGAGGACCCCCTAGACAAAATGCAGGACATGGAATTTAAAAGAACAGTCATAAACATGATCAAAGAATTCAGTGAATTTAAAGAACACACAAACAAAGAACTAAAACAAGCTAGGGATAAACTGAATTCACAAAAGAGGCAGAAATACTGAAGAAAACTCAGTCAGAAATGAGGAAGGAAGTGAAACACTCAATCAACCATCCGGAAATGATGGGAGAAAGCCTCAGTAACAAAATGAATGAAATAGAAAAACAATATCAAGACTGGAGAATAAGGTTGAAGAATTGGACTGTTCCAGCAAAGATTATGAAAAATTAAAAAAAATACCCAAAGGAATGGAATAGTCAGGAAATGTGGGACATCATGAAAAGACCAAACCTATGCATCATAGGCTTAGAGGAAAAAAAGACTCTCAGGGTAATGATATTGACCAGATCTTCCACCTTGACAGGATGGTAGAAGATAATTTTCCCAATTTTTTCCCCAATTAAGGAAAGACATACCCATTCAAATATAAGAAGCACATAGATCACCAAATAGACAGGACCAGAAGAGAAACTCCCCACAGCATATCATAGTAAAAACACCAAACATACAAAACAAAGAGAATGAAAGCTGCAAAAGTAAAGCAAGTCACATATAAAGGAAAGCTCATCAGATTTATAGCTGACTTTTCAATTAAAAAAAACCTGAAAGCCAGAAGTGCCTGGACCAAAGTATTCTCAGGTCTAAATGACCCTAAATGCCAACTCAGAATACTTTACCCAGCAAAAATATCTATTATAGTTGGAAAAAGAAAAATGTTCCATGACATGAATAGGCTGAAAGAATTCATGTCCAGAAAACCAACCCTTCAGAGAATAGTTGAAGAAGCAATACAAAGAGTAGAAGAAAGGAACAACTATACCCAAGCAGCAACAGAAAGAAATAAAATGAAGGTATAACCGTGGAAGCAAGACCAAAAATGCCAACAGAACTAAAATGATAGGAACCAATAAACATCTCTCAATAATAACTTTAAATATCAATTGACTGAACTCCCCAGTCAAGAGACACAGGTTAATGGAATGGATTAAGAAACAAAATCTGGGGGCTGGAGAGATGGCTCAGTGGTTAAGAGCACCGACTGCTCTTACAGAGGACCCAGGTTCGATTCCCAGCACACTCATGGCAGCTAAGAACCATCTTAGGCTGGGTGTTGTGGCACACACCTTTAATCCCAGCACATGCTTATAATCCTAGCACTTGGGAGGTAGAGGAAGGAAGATCAGAACTTTGCCGGGCATGGTGGTGCACGCCTTTAATCCTAGCACTTGGGAGGCAGAGGCAGGCGGATCTTTGTGAGTTCAAAGCCGGCCTGGTCTACAGAGTGAGTTCCAGGACAGCTGGNAAAAAAAAAAAAAAAAAAAAAGAACTTCAAGGACAGCCTCAGCTACATAGTGAGTTAGAGGCTATCTTGGGTGACATAAGATTCTACACACACACAAAGAAAAAAGAAAATCTGATTTAATATATAGTGTGAACCTATTTAGTGCTTTAGGCCTTTGTTCCTTTATTTGAAAATGGACATAATGACAGTAGCTACTTTATGACTGGAGGGGGATATATGAATATGCACATCCATGAGTGCAGGTCAGAGGTTGATGCTAGCTATCTCCCTCTATTGTGCTCCACCTTATTTTTGAGACAGAATCCTTCTCTCTTTTTTATGTATATTTTACTGAGTTTTTATATGTTTCATATAATAGATAATAATCAAATTTAGACCCCCCCCACCTGTAACCCCTAATCCCCTTACTGGATTTCATGCACCCTGTCACATATGCTAAGGCCTATCCAGTCAAGCTTTTGTACCTAGATGGCCCTTGATATAAACTCATCCACTGGAGTCTAGTCAGCCTATCTAGAGTCACTCCCTTAAAGAAGATCTACTCTCCCTCACCCAGCAGTGATCAGTTGCCAACAGTTCTTTGGCTAAGGTTCAGGGCCACTGCCAGTTTCCCCAGTTGTATGCTGGGGTTTTGTCTGATTGAGTCAGCATGAGTCTTGTGCATGCTGTCACCAGTTGCAACAGACAGGATTTCTCTTACTGAACCTGGGGCTCAGTATTTTGTCTAGAATGGCTGGCCAGTGAATTCCAGGGAACCTCATGTTTCTGGCTTCCCAGAGTTGGGATTACAGGCCTGCAACATCACAGCCTGCTTTTACATGGGTGCTGGAGATTGAACTCAGATACACTTGCACAAAAAGGACTTTTACCCATTAAGCGCTCTCCCCAACCATTTAAAAGCCACTTTAAATGATGTACAATCATCAACATGCATTAAATTTTAAAGATTGTCTTCATCTAAAAGACATTTGTGTATCTGATTATAGTAACATTGTTCGCAACAGTAAAAAGGTAGAATCACCTCAAATGTGCATCAATAAATAACTAAACAAAATGTACTGCTTATGTATGTATGAAGACACATACACACATGTATATATATTTAAATATTAAACATTACAAAATGAGGAAATTTCTAGGTATGATGGCATATGCCTATCAACCGAAGATTTAATACAGTTTTGGTTTTTTTTTTTGGTCTTTTCGAGACAGGGTTTCCCTGTAGCCCCAGCTGTCCTGGAACTCACTCTGTAGACCAGGCTGGCCTTGAACTCACAAAGATCCTCCTGCCTCTGGCTGAAGCAAGATGACCACAAGTTCAAGACCAGCCTGGCTGCACAATAAGACTCTGTTTCGAACCAAAAATATTTGAAATTTACACTTTTTAAAAGAGGAAGGAGATTCTGAAACGTGTTACAACATGAACAAGTCAGGCACTGTACTAAATGAAATAAGCAACAAAAAGACAAATATTGAATGGTTCCATTCAAATCACACCCTTAGAATAATTAGAGTGATTGACAGTGGCTAAGGTTGGGAGAGGCAGCAACAAGGAGTCATGAAATGGATACTGTGTTTACTGTGTTCCATTTTTTTTTTTCTTTTTGGTCTTTAGGAGACAGGGTCTCTCTGTAGCCCCAGCTGTCCTGGAACTCGCTCTGTAGACCAGGCTGGCCTTGAACTCACAAAGATCCGCCTGCCTCTGCCTCCCAAGTGCTAGGATTAAAGGCATGTGCCACCACGCCCGGCTGCTGTGTTTCATTTTTCAAGGTGAATGGTCATAACTGCACAATAATAAGAATAAAACTAGCCTCCCCTCCCCTCTCCCCTCCCCTCCCCTTCCCTTCCATGTCATGTCATGTCATGTCATGTCATGTCATGTCATGTCATGTCATGTCATGTCATGTCATGTTTTGGCCTACCCAGACTGTACCATGGAGCCCAGTACAGGAAGATCAAGACAGGACACGTGCTTACAGGACCTTATTTGGGTGACCATGGGAGGGAAAGACCCCAGTGTGGAACACAAGGGCAAGATTGATGATTGTTTGGGCTTGCCAAGGAGGAACCTTCAAACACTTCCTTAAGGAAAACATGACACCTTTTAGCAAAAAAAAAATAAAGACGGTTCTTATCCACCACATGGGTGCTGGGAATTGAACCCAGGTCCTCTGCAAGAGCAGTTGGTGTTCTTAACCGCTGAGCTATCTCTCCAGCCCAAGCTTTATTTCTTTTTAAGTTATATTACATTTTAGATCTTAATAGCAAAGTTAAAATTTCTTTAGATTTTTGTATATTTTGTCTTTCAACTCTGGTAAAAAAGGCAGGTATTCTTCAGATTGCATTTATTTTTCTCTGTTAACTACTGAGAATTTAGCTAGTTGTCTTGAATTTCTAAGTAAAAGTACTTCTTGACAAAAAAATAAGCAAAAGTACTTTTTATTATAAAAAAATCTCCTGTCATATTAATACATTTATTATTAATTTTTTTCCTAGTGGACAAAAAGCCTAAGAAATAAAGTCATCTCTCTAGACCATAAAAATAAAAAAGGTATCCGTGGGCATCCTTTGACTTCTAAAGTACGACCAGACAGGTAAGATATATATGTATGTGTGATGTCGGATGGGCTTATATGTAAATATTGTGACTAAGAATGATTCATTGAAGCTCTTTGGGTTTCAGTTAATATGCTTAAACTAGAAAGGTTGCATTCAGTGGCCTTAAGGTTCTTCTTGTTTTAATTTTCTATGATTCTAAATTATTTTTACTCCTTGGTTTTGTGCATTAGGTACATCTTGATAAACTTTAGCTGATGATAAATAATTATAGACTAATTTGTCATTAATGTGTAAAGGTTATTATATATAAAAATATTTTATGTTTTTTTTTTTTTTTTTTGGTCCTTTCGAGACAGGGTCTCTGTAGTCCCAGCTGTCCTGGAACTCACTCTGTAGACCAGGCTGGCCTTGAACTCACAAAGATCCGCCTGCCTCTGCTTCCCAAGTGCTAGGATTAAAGCCATGCGCCACCACGCCTGGCTAAAATATTTTATCCTTTAATGCTGTTACTAACCAGGAATTAAATGGACTTTATAATGCTAATACTGATAACATACCTCAATACCATTAACTCTGGAACAGAAGTCAGATGTCATAAATTCAAGGTTAAGAAATTTTGTGCTAAGATGACAATTTAGCAGAAAACAAACTGATGGTAGAGACAATGCCAGTAAAACAAAATACAGTTTATAAGTCGTAAAATACAGTTAATAGTTTTGATTGATACCTTCAAATGACCTTTCCTCATCACTCTGTAAACATTCTCTTAAGAAAATGAGACTTAAATCACACAAGGGTTCCAATATCTCTTACCATCAAATGAACCAGTCTTATAAATGCAAACCTTTCAGTAAGTATAGCTTATCAAGGCATCATCACTGCACCCATCGAGCCTTTTCTTTTTGAGACAGGGTCTCCCTATAGCCCCAGCTGGCCTGGAACTCTGTAGACCAGGCTGGCCTTGAACTCACAGAGACCCAGCTGCCTCTGCCTCCCAAGTGCTAGGATTAAAGGCGTGCGCCACCATGTGGGTGCTGGGACTCAAACCCAGGTCCTCTGCAAGAGCAGTCAGTGCTCTTAACCACTGAGCTATCTCTCCAGCCCCAAAGCCTTCTGTTTTATTCCTTGGTTATTAGGGATTGAACATAAGGACCACACATGCTTAAGTGCTCTACCACTAAGCTACATCCCCAGCCTGCTTTTTACTTTTTCTTTTGTCTTTTTTTTGGTCTTCTTGAGACAAGGTCTCCCTTTAGTCTCAGCTGGCCTGGAACTCGCTCTGTAAACCAGGCTGGCCTTGAACTCACAGAGATCCCCTGCCTCTGTTTCCCAAGTGCGAGGATTAAAGGCGTGCACCACCACACCCAGCTCTTTTGACTTTTTGAGACGGGGGTCTTCCTATTATAGCCCCAGCTGGCCTGGAACTCACTCTGTAGACCAGGCTGGCCTTCAACTCACAGAGATACAGCTGCCTCTGCCTCCTGAGTGCTAGGATTAAAGGCATGCGCCATCATGCTGGGCTTAAAGACGGTTCTTAGCCACCATGTGGGTGCTGGGAATCAAACCCAGGTCCTCTGCAAGAGCAGTTGGCGTTCTTAACCACTGAGCCATCTCTCCAGCCCCTTACTTTTTCTTATTCTGATACAGAGGGCAGAGGCTAAGTTGTCCAGGTTGACCCTGAACTTGTCAACCTTATGCCTTGGCCTCCCAATTAGGCCTGCCCCACAAAGCCTGGTTTATATTAAGTTTTCTTATTCACAATTTACCCATACTATAATAAACTGTCCAGATGTTTATAAAGTGCTATCATTTAACAATATAGTTTTATATTTTCTACCATTTCCTTAAAAAGAAACATAAAGAATCAGTAGTGTACAGAGTACTCTACCAAGAACTCTATAATGTGTTGTCCAAGTGTGTAGGACCTATTAACTATTATTTTTACTTTGCTGTTATTTTTTTTCCTCATTCGTCATGTTGAATGAGAAAATTCAATATCTTCTATTAAAATAACAACTTTTTTTTTCCAAGTCTTTTTTTTTGGTCTTTTTGAGACAGGGTCTCCCCATAGCCCCAGCTGGCCTGGAACTCACACTGTAGACCAGGCTGGCCTCCCAAATGCTAGGATTAAAGATGTGTTCTAACACACCTGGCTTAAAGACTGTTCTTACCCATCATGTGGGTGCTGGAAATCGAACCCAGGTCCTCTGCAAGAGCAGTCGGTGCTCTTAACCACTGAGCCCTCTCTCCAGCCCCTCAAGTCTTTATTTTAAAAATACCCATCCTCAGCTTTATTTTTTTATTTATTTATTTTTTTTTATTAATTTTATTTATTTCTGTATGTGTATGAATGCACTGTCTGCATGCAAGTCTGTGCACCCGTGTCGTGCAACGCCGCGGAGTTCAGAAGAGGGTCTCGGATTCCCCTGGAACTGGAGTTCTCCTGGAATTGGAGTTTCAGACGGTTCTCAGCCGCCATGTGGGTGCTGGGGATCGAACCCGGGTCCTCTGTAAGAGCG
>VZQC01011911.1:1110120-1121236 GCA_009823505.1 Rhizomys pruinosus | reverse complement strand
GAGACCCTGCCCCAAAAAAACAAAAAAAAAAAAAAAAAAAAAAAAAAGAATTCACATTTTCCCTTTAATTTTATATTACTCTAAAATATGAATACATACTTTCTACCCATATATGGTAATTACAATGTCTAAAAACAAGTGGTAAGTTAATTCTAGGACCCATTAAGAGATTCACATTATAACAGCACAACTGCTTTCAGATAAAAAGAAATATAACAATAACGTTGCTCAGCTTGCCTTTCCACAAATGAGGGAAACCATTCCCTGTTTGTTTTGGGGGGGGACTATGTTACTTCACTTAGCATAATGGCTTCGAGTTCCATCCATTTACCCACAAAGTTCATGATATCATCTTTCTTTTTCCAATTTTTTTTATTTTTTTAACAATAAGTAATAAGTTATGAGTACAAGCATCCTTCATGTAGAACTAATTTGCAAGCAGCTATGCCCAAATCCACACAGCCCATGTCTCCCACCATCCAGCTGGTTCAGTAGTAGTAGATATTGACTAAAAATTGTACTTACAGCAAAACTTAATATATTGTTTGCATAAAATCATCAAGGACAATGAAATCTTTTGTTAACTGATAGAGTGATGTAGATGGTAGGTAATAAGAGTAATCAGTTTTATATTTCACTCAGTCAGCTAGCTTTGGAATAAAGTAATCTGATTTTTGACAAAGGTTTAAAATCTAGAGGACTGTGTATTGTTTCAGAATTTGTGATTGAAGTGAGACTTTAAAATATTAAAGATATTAAATATCTTTAAATCTATATTCAAATTTACAAAATTAAAATGTTTATAAAGTGTATACCTTCATGTTATTTTAGGGGACACAAGGTTGAATATTTAAAAGTAATTAAAACAATCTTTAATGTTGATAGAATCTAAACCAGTTCTTCTTTATTTTAAAATAGATGTTTTTCTACTTTTTCTGAAGGATCAGCTTTTGATTCTTACTCTTTTCTTAAATTTTTTGTTACATTAATTATTTTTGTTACATTAATTTTTTGTTACAATAAATGTTCGGAATTTTTAATTTCTTCTACATAGCTGTAAACAAAATCTTGAAAAAAGCTTAATGGGAGGAATTACCTATTTTGGTTTATGGTTTCAGAGATTTCAATAGTTAGTCTGTGGCTCTATTGTGGTGGGAGAGTGTGGCCGGAAGGCCATTCACATAGTGAGTAGGAAGTAGAGAGGAGCAGCACCAAAAGGAGCCGGTGCAAGACTGATGGTCTAAGGACATGCCCAGAGTGGTTTCTTCTAGCCAGGCCCCACCTTCCATAGTTCCACCGCATTAGAGTAGTTTATTTAGATTTTGAGTTCATCGCTGAAGTGAACTGTTCATTAGGTTGGAGTCTTCATTCTAATTGTCTCTGGAAAGCATACCCAGAGGTTTGCTTTACTCATTGTCCTAGGCCTTTTTCAATCTAGTCCACTTGACAGTCAAAATTAACATTACAAGTCACTCCTTGTTAATTTGATACCCAAACACATCTCCTTAAACCATAACATTCCACCCTTGTCCTCCAAAAGATTCATGTCCATCTCTGTGACTCCCCAACATAGTATGTTTCAACATTTTTCAAAAGTCCAAATTCAGTGTTCTATGAGATTCAAAGGAAACTCTTAGCTATGAGCCCCTGGAGAATAAGAAGTTACATCTTTCCAAAATACAGCATCACAGAATATATTCCTATTTCAAATGGAATAGAAAGGGGGAAGAGCCTAAAGAGAATTGGAACCCAACAGAGCAGACATTACATATTGTCCAGCTCCATGTCCAGCATCTGGAACGTGGTTCTCTCCAATACTGTTCTATAGCCTTGCTGTTTAGAGCCTACATGGCCTCTCTTACTTGGATGGTTCCAGTTATTGTGCCTTTCACCTGCAGAAACCCCATCTAGGGTTTCCATTGTAGCTTGGGCTTCAAACCCTCCCAAGTTCCTTTAGTGATCTAATGGGGTACCTCTAGGGATTTTTAACTCTGCCACATAGTTCCTGTCCTTTCAGAACCTCCTTTGAAAACTAGAGCAGAGCCTCTGTGACCTAATAACTCTTGTATTATTGTATATTTCTGAAAAACCAGCATTTTGTGGATGACTCCAAAGTATTGGATCAGCTTGAACAGTTCCAAACCCCCTGGGACCATGGCTTCAGTGGCCTCTGAGCTCCTGGGCACTAAGCTTGATGAAATGGATCTTGGGTAAACATTATAGGGTCCCCTGTGCAAGCAGGATGATCCATGGTTGCTCTCCAGGAAACTTTCAAATGAGTTTGTGCTCCCTTATTGCCTTGAGGAAAAGTATCTTTTTTGTTTTTTGTATTTTTGAGATAGAGTCTCCTTGTAGTCCCAACTAGCTGGAATATGTAGATCAAGCAGGCCTTGATCTCACAGAGCTGCCCACCTCTGGCTCCAGAGTGCTGGGACCAAAGGCATGTGCTACAATGCCCAGTGAAAAGTATCTTTTTAAATGGAGCTAACTCCTATTTATTTATTTATTTATTTATTTATTTATTTATTCACTTTGGTGTTTTTGAGACAAGGTCTCCCTGTAGTCCCAGCTGGCCTGGAATTCCCTCTGTAGACCAGGCTGGCTTTGAACTCACAGAGATCCACCTGCCTCTGCCTCCCGAGCACTGGGTATTAAAGGCATATGCTACCACGCCTGGCCTCCTATTTGTTTGTTTGTTTTTGCTAGAGATTGGACCTAGGGCTTGTGCATGTTATTGCAGCTGCTCTTACCACTGAACTATATTGTGAAGTCTCCTTTCACTTGAAAACTTTTGGCCAGGCTGTGTCTGAATTCACTCTGTAGTCAAAGTTGGCAGGTCTTTAACTTAAATCATTCTATCTCAGGCTCTCCAGTAGCTTGTGTTTTGTTTTTCTTCAGTATTTCTACCCCTTTATTGAATTCCATTTCAAATCCTCCACTGACTCTTATTTCATTCAGATGTTAATAATGTCTTAGAATTCATTCAGAAGTTTCATTCAAGCCAGGCAGGCGTGGTGGTGCACGCCTTTAATCCTAGCACTTGGGAGGCAGAGGCAGGTGGATCTTCCTGAGTTCAAGACCAACCTGGTCTACATAGCGAGTTCCAGGATAGCCAGAGCTACAGGGAGACCCTGTCTCAAAAAGACCAAAAAGAAAAAAATGTTTCATTCAGGCTCAATCCCTAGTGCTCCCCTGAGACAACAAAAGTTGTTGTCATCCAGGGATAGAACCAGTGTGGGAATACAGTAATAGACAACTAAAAAGCAATCTCCACTTAGGTGCCAGTCACTTTATGAAGTACAAGGACTATTTGTATGAGTGGAAAGGAAAATAGAATTGGGAAAAAAATACCCCATAGTATTGAACTGATTGAATGCATAGGAGGTGCCAGAATCTGGCCTCCTTGTGGTACAGGGGGTGTCTGGACATTTCCTGCCTTAGTCTGGCCTCCATGTGGTACAGGGGTCCAAACAGTTCCATCCTCCCTGAGAGTGCCTAAATCTGGCTTCCGCCTCATGGTGAGCTTCTCAAATTACGTCCTGTCTATCCTCCTATCTTGGGATCATCTGAAGCCCCTCCTGCTGGTGCAGAACTAGACCCATCTACCCTTTAGTAGGGACCCAGACATTTGCAGACTGTCTGAGAGCTCCTGAATCCAGCTTCCACCTAGCAAGCCTCCCAAATTGTGTTGTGCCTGCGGGCTATAGAGGGCTCCTGACCTTAGCTCAAAGCCTGAGAGTATCTAATTGGTACTTGACTTGGGCCTCTGTGGGAGCTCCTGAATACCTGAACTAGAACCACCTGGTCCCTCAAATATAAAATCAAAACAGAGAACCTGAAGTGTAGACTAACCAGCTTTTCATACATAATAAGAAAACAACAAAGGTACATCAAGTATAAAACAAAATCAATCTTCAGTGCAACAAAGGAAGACTTGAATTTCATGCCAGGATCAAAAACAGTAAAAAAAAATCCACATGCCAAAATCACAACAAACAAAAATAATATGAAAAACCTAAATGATATATCCCCACTAAACACCACCAGTTCTATAGAAGAGCTCTACAATGAGAACCCCCTAGAAGTAACCCAGGACACAGAATTTAAAAGAACATGATCAAAGAATTCAATGAATTTAAAGAACACAGAAACAAATCAAAGAATTAAAAGAAGATAGGGATAAAGTTCTGACTGAATTTACAAAAGAGATAGAAATATTGAAGAAAACTCAAGGCTGAACACACTCAATAAGCCAATTTCAGATGACAGGAGAAAGTCTCACCAGTAGAATGAATGAAATAGAAAATAGAATATCAAGACTGGACAATAAAGTTGAAGAATTGGACTGCTCAAGCAAAGATCACGAACAATTAAAAAAAAAACCACACACACAAGGAAATGTGGGACAACATGAAATGACCAAACCTATGCATCATAGGTATAGAGGAAGAAGAATCTCAGGATAATAGTATTGACCAGGTCTTCAGCAGGATGGTAGAAGAAAATTTCCCCAACTTTTTCCCAATTAAGGAAAGACATGCCCATCCAAATACAAGTACATAGAACACCAAATTGACAGGACAAGAAGAGAAACTCCCTATACCATATCATAGTAAAAAACACCAAACAAGGGGTTGAGGATTTAGCTCAGTGGCAGAGTACTTGCTTAGCAAGTGCAAGGCTCTGGGTTCAGTCCTCAGCTCTGAAACAAAACAAAACAAAAAGAAAACCACACCAAACATACAGAATAAAGAGAGAATAATAAATGCTCCAAAAGTAAAGCAAGTCACATATAAAGGAAGACCCATTAGAATTACAGCTGACTTTTCAGTGCAAAAACTATGAAAGCCAGAAGAGTCTGGGCCAAAGTATTACCAGTTCTTTTTTTTTTTTAATTTTTAAATTTTTTTTAAAGGATTCATAATAGAAGAGCACAGTTGTTTTCAGATCACATTAATGTTGCTCAGTTTGCCATATAACTAAGTAATTGGCGCTAGCATCCACAGATGAGGGATACCGTTTGTCGTTTGTTTTTCTGGGACTATGTTACTTCACTTAGCATGATATCTTCTAGCTCTGTACATTTACCTGCAAAGTTCATGATGTCATCTTTCTTTACCGCTGCATAGCGGTATCCACTCGTCAGTTGAGGGGCACTTGGTTTAGTTCCAGCTTTTCATTATTGTGAAGAGAACTGCAATAAACATGGCTGTGCATGTATCTCTGCGGTAAGATGAGTCTTGTGGGTACATACTCAGGAGTGGTATGGCTGGGTCAGGTGGCAAGTTCATTCCAAGTCTTCCAAGGGTTCTCTACACTGCTTTCCATAGTGGCTGTACGAGTTTACATTCCCACCAGCAGTGGATGAGTGTTCCCCTTTCCCCACAACCTCTCCATTACTTGGTATCATTTGTTTTCTTGATCCTAGCCAGTCTTATTGGAGTGAGATGATATCTTAAAGTGGTTTTTGTTTGCATTTCCTTAATTATTAGCAATGTTGAACACTTCTTAAGGTGTTTCTCAGCCATCTCTAATTCCTCACTTGTGAAGTCTCTGTTCAGTTCTTTGCTCCATCTTTTGAGTAGGTCATTTGTTTTCTTCTTTGTTTTTTGAGTAGTTTATATATTCTGGAAATCAATGCTTTGTCAGATGTTTCTGTGGTGAAGGTTTTCTCCTACTCTGTGGGTTTTCTCTTCATTTCCTTGATTGTTTCTTTTGCTGTACAGAAGCTTTTGAATTTAGTGAGGTCCCATTTGTCAATTGTCGACCTTAATTCTTGCGCAGCTGCTGTCTGATTTAGGAAGTCTTTTCCTATGCCTGTGTCTTGTAGTCTGCTGCCAACTTTTTCTTCTATTGCCTTCAGAGTTTTGGGTTTCAGGTTGAGGTCTTTGATCCATCTGGAGTTGTCTTTTGTACAGGGCGAGAGGTATGGGTTTAATTTTATTCTTCTACAAGTGGTGATCCAGTTTTGCCAACACCACTTGCTGAAGATGTTGTCTTTCCTCCATTGTGTCTTCTTGGCCCCCGTGTCAAATATGAGGTGGCTGAAATTGTATGTGCTCAAGTTTGGATCTTCAGTTTTGTTCCATTGGTCAACAGGTCTGTTTTTGTGCCAGTACCAAGCTGTTTTATGACTGTAGCCATGTAGCATAGTTTGAAGTCTGATATAGAGATCCCCCCTGTATTGCTCTTTTCGCTCAGGGTTGCTTTGGCTATTCGGGGTTTTTTGTTTTTCCATATGAAATTAAGGATTTTTTTTTCCCCAAGCCTGTGAAGAAACTTTGGGGATTTTAATTGGGATTGCATTGAATCTGTACAATAGTTTGGGTAGGATAGACATTTTTACAATATTAATTTTCCCAATCCATGAACATGGGACTTTTTTTCCATCTTCTGATGTCCTCTTCAGTTTCAATGTATTCCCAGTTCTAAATGACCCTAAATGCCAACTCAGAATAGTTTACCCAGCAAAAATATTTATTGTAGTTGAAGGAGAGAAAAATCTTCCATGACATGAATAGGCTGAAAGGATTCATGTCTAGAAAATCAACCCTTCAGAGACTACTTGAAGCAATACAAAGAGCAGAAGACCTGAATGACCATACCCAAGCAGCAACAGAAAGAAACGAAATGAAGGTATCTCTGTGGAAACATAAAGTTAGACCAAGAATGCAAACAGAAATTAAAATGATGGGAACCAATACGCACCTCTCAATAATAACTTTAAATATCAATTGGCTGAACTCCCCAATAAGAGACACAAGCTAGTAAAAGGGATTAAGAAATCCATCTTTTTGTTGCCTGTAAGAAACCCATCTCACCTTCAAGGACAGGCACTATCTTAAGGTGAAAGGATGAACAAAAATATTCCAAAGGAATGGCACTAAGAAGCAAACAGGAGCTGCAATTCTAATATGTGACGAAATAGACTTCAAAGTAAAACTGATCAGAAGAGATAGATGGTCACTTCATTCTTATCAAAGGAACAATTAATCAAGAAGATACTACGCTCATGAATGTGTATGAGCCAAACTCTGGTGGACTCAACTTCACAAATGCATATAGATGTGGTTTTTGTTTTTTTTTTTTTTAAACTTTATTTTCCTTACTTTCGTTCCTTGTTCGCTTGACCTGTAAGCATTTTGTGGTTGGTGTAGCGTTGATTATATCTTGTTTTTTTTTTTTTTTTTATTTTTTTTCACATAAATGTATTTTTGTTTTATCAAATCTAGACCGGTCCCCCCATTCCCTCCACCCCACCAGAGTTCTTTGGTTTGAGACCATGAATTCCTTTGCTCTGCTTTCCTATTTGGGGCCTACATATCTGAGGTAATTTTCATTTATATCAAGTCTAACTTAATTGGGTTCTGTTCTAAAAGTAAAAAGGGTTGTTATCCACATTTAATCTGTGATATGTGAATCCCACTGGATTTGTATCCTATCCTGGTGGGAGATGGGCTTATTTTATCAGAGAGCTGAGCTTATACAAGGTAACCTTGTATGTTGGTCACTATCATGGCTAGTCACTATAGGTTTTTTTTTTTTTTTTTTTAATTTTTTTTTTTATTTTTTTTTTTTTTTATTAATTTTATTTATTTCTGTATGTGTATGAATGTACTGTCTGCATGCAAGTTTGTGCACCCGTGTCGTGCAACGCCGCGGAGGTCAGAAGAGGGTATCGGATTCCCCTGGAACTGGAGTTCTCCTGGAATTGGAGTTTCAGACGGTTCTTAGCCGCCATGTGGGTGCTGGGGATCGAACCGGCGTCCTCTGTAAGAGCGATCGGCGCTCTTAACCGCTAGGCTATCTCTCCAGCCCCGTCACTATAGGTTTTTAAAACACAGATTAATCCCAACTCACTCATAGTAGGGGATTTCAATACCCCACTATCTCCATTAGACTGGTCAGCTGGACAAAGAATAAACAGAGAGACATGCAAATTAAAGAATACCATACATTGGGGCTGGAGAGATGGTCTAGTGGTTAAGAGTGCTGACTGCTCTTGCAGAGGACCTGGGTTTGATCTCCAGCACCCACATGGCAGCTGAGAGCCGTTTTTGTCTCCAGTGCCAGGGGACTCCGACGCCCTCTTCTGACCTCTGCATCATTGCATGACAGGGGCGCACAAACCTACATGCAGACAATACATTCATACACGTGAAAAAAAAACACCACCATATATCAAATGGACCTAGGAGACTTACAAAAGGAAGAGTTTAGGGGCTGGAGAGATGGCTCAGTGGTTAAGAGCACTGACTACTCTTGCAGAGGACCTAGGTTCGATTCCCAGCATCCACATAGTGGCTAAGAACTGTCTTTACTGCCAGGTGTGGTGGCACATGCCTTTAATCCCAGCACTCAGGAGGCAGAGGAGGCAGATCTCTGTGAGTTCAAGGCCACCTTGGTCTACAGAGCGAGCTCCAGGCCAGCTGGGACTAAAGGGAGAAGCTGTCTCAAAAATGCCAAAAAATAAAAAAAGGAAGAGTTTATTTGAGCTTATGATTGATGGTTCCAGGGAGTTAGAGTCCATCGTGGCTGGGAGGCATGGTGGCAGGAGCTGGAGCAGAAAGCTGAGGTTCACATCTTCCAGTGAGCACAGGAAGCAGAGAGAGAGAGGGCAACTGGAGATGGCAAGGCTTGTTGAACTCTCTAAGCCCATCCCCAGTGAGATACTTCCTCTAGCATAGCAACATCTTCTAAGATTTCCCAAAACAGCGCCACCAACTGGGGACAAAATGTCCGAATACTTGAAGCCTATGGGGGACATTCTCATTCCAACCACCACATGAAGTAACACAGACTCAGAAAAACAAATGACATGTTTTTTTCATATGTGGATCCTAACACAAATCCTTAAATTTATGCATCCTAATATAACTGCAGGAAATAGGAAACTGGAAAGGAATCAGGGAGGTAAAGGGAGAGAAGGAACCTGAGAGGGAAGACTAGTAGGGAGCAACTATGGGAGAAATGGATAAAATAAGGGTATTTGAATGGGAGAGGAGAGGAAGGGTTATAGAAGGAAATTTGGGGATAGTGGGAAAGAAGGAGCTCGAGGGACGCGTGGCTATAGGAGACTGCTGTTATCAAGGGAGAAGTGGGGAAGTCCTGGAGGGAGTTTTAGATGGGGGAAAATAATCCCTAGCTAGCATAAAAAACCTGAGGGAGGGCTGGAGAGATGGCCTAGCGGTTAAGAGCGCCGACTGCTCTTGCAGAGGACCCGGGTTCGATCCCCAGCACCCACATGGCGGCTGAGAACCGTCTGTAACTCCAATTCCAAGAGAACTCCAGTTCCAGGGGAATCCGACACCCTCTTCTGACCTCCGTGGCATTGCACGATACGGGTGCACAAATCTACATGCAGACAGTACATTCATACCCAGACAAAAAAAAAGATAAATACACAAACAGAATAGAGAGCCTAGAATAAAGTCATGGGCATATGGCCAGATGACCTTTGACAAGAATATATGATGGATGGGGCTGGAGAGATGGCCTAGCGGTTAAGAGCACCAACTGCTCTTGCAGAGGACCTGGGTTCAATCCCCAGCACCCACGTGGCAGCTGAGAACCATCTGTAACTCCAATTCCAGGAGAACTCCAGTTCCAGGGGAATCTGACACCCTCTTCTGACCTCCTCGGCATTGCACGACAGGGGTGCACAAACCTACATGCAGACAATACATTCATACACATAAATAAATAAAAAAAAACTTTAAAAAAGAATATATTATGGAGAAAATGCATCTCTTCAATGCATGGTGTTGAAAAATCTGGATATCTACATATAAAGGAAATTAATCAGGGGCCTGGGCAGATGGCTCAACCGGTAAGGGCACTTGCACAAGCATGGTGACCTGAGTTCAGATCCCCAGAGCTTTGCAAAAAGTTGCCCATGGCTGTGTGCACCTGATCACTGGTGGTCACTGGTGGTCACTGGGGCTTGCCAGCCTACTCCAGCCTACTCCAGACCTTGTCTGGAGAGAGAGAGAGAGAGCAGGACCCTTGTCATCCTCTTCTGCTACAACTACACACACACTCACATACCACACCACAGGCAAGTGAAATAAAGTCAAGGAGAACTGGCTCTCTCTCTTAGACCATGCATAAAACTCAACTCAAAATGAGTTAAAGACTCAGGCTTGAAACTGAAATTATAAATTTTCCAGGAGAAATGACAGGGAAAAAGTTCTTAACCTTGTTTTGATACTGATTTCTTATACATGATGTGAAAAGCACAGATTAGAGAAGAAAACCAGACAGATAAGATTAACCATATGTCAGAAAAAGTGTTAATTTATAAAATATAAGGAACCCCCACAACTGAACACCACTAAAATAAAATAATAAGTAAAATAAATGCTTCTCTAAAATATGCAAGGGGGGGCTGAAGAGATTGTTCAGAGGTTAAGAGCACTGGCTGTTCTTGCAGAGAACCCAGGTTTGGTTCCCAGGACCCACGTGGTGCCTAACAACTGTCTGTAATTTCAGTTCCAAGAGTTCCACTGCCCTCTTCTGATCTCCACAGGCACTGCACAACATGGTACACTTGCATACATACAGGCAAAACACTCACACACATAAAAGAAAAAGAAAAATATGTTTAAATCTTTAAACTATTCAAAGGGCTCAAACAGATATTCTTTCAAAAAAGAAATTCAAATGGCTAAAAGGCATATGAAAACATGTTCAATATCACTAGTTATGAGAGAAATGCAAATCAAACCACCATGAGAGGCCACTTCCCACCTGTTAGGGCACCCATATTGAAGAAAAGGAGTAAGCATGTTGTCGAGGGCATGAAGAACTTGGAAACTTTCACACAGTTATTGTGGGATGGTTCAGTGACTATGGAAGACTCTATGGACGTTCTTCACAAAATTAAAGTTAAGTTGGCATGTTATCTAGGAATCCCACTTTCATATATCCAAAATAACTTAAATCACAATCTCACAGAGATGTATGCATTCCTCTGTCCCTTTGAACAAGCAAATGATGGAGACAAGCTAAGTGACAAGGATGAATGGATGAAGAAAATACCATATCATCTTAATGATGCCAAACTCATGAAAGCAGAGAACAGAGAAACAGTGGTTGGCAGAAGCTGAAGGGGAGA
>VZQC01011911.1:1071596-1110008 GCA_009823505.1 Rhizomys pruinosus | reverse complement strand
CTTCTCTTCCGTTGTTAGCATCTATCTTGATTTCCAAAACAAATGACTTCCAATGTAAAATCCTTGTCTCTGGGGTGTTTTCTGAGTGAATCCAAGTTCAGACATTTCATTTTCTCCTGATTTTGTCCCTATCTCCCTTTCCAGTCATTGAACTGATGCAATAGGCACATCATTTCCCATGAGCCTAGTTTCCCTACAGCCAGGCACTCCAGAGTTGCACAGACATCTTTGCCTCCTGTGTTCGCCTGCCCAGTGTCTTCTTCCTTCTGGTAGAAACACTGCTTTCTTCAGGGAATGGAATCTTTATCACTCCTCTTGTCTATGTCTCAGAGAGGCCTGGCCTCATCATGGCCTTAGGGGTAGACATGTGGTGTGGCTCTAGCTGGTTGACACCTCATCCCCTAGCTACGACCAGTTCAGGGAATGGCATGAGCTTTAATGTAGACCAGTGGCAACGTGCCTATTCTAGCTTGATTAGTATTGGCATCATTAAACACTGGGACCCAAAGCAGCTAAGGAGAGGAAAGTGTTTATTTGGCTTATACTTCCAGATCACAGTCCATCCCAAGGGGAGTCAGAGCAGTAAGCCAAACAGGAATGTGAGGCAGAAATCACGGCTCCATGGCTCCCTTCCTTCCTTCCTTCCTTCCTTCCTTCCTTCCTTCCTTCCTTCCTTTTTTTTTTTTTTTGAGACAGGGTCTCCCTATAGCCCCACCTGGCCTGGAATTCACTCTGTAGATCATGTTGGCCTTGAACTCACAGAGATCCACCTGCTTCTGCCTCCTGAGTGCTGGGATTAAAGGCATGCACCACCACACCTGGCACTAAAAACGGTTTTTAGCCACCATGTGGTGCTGGGAATCGAACCCAGGTCCTCTGCAAGAGCAGTTGGTGCTCTTAACCACTGAGCCATCTCTCCAGCCCCTTGTTTTTTGAGACAAAGTCTTTGTAATCTTTGGCTTCCTCGAACTTGCTATATAGACCAGACTGGCCTGGAACTCACAGAGGTACACTTGCCTCTCCCTCTTGAGTGCTGGGAGACAGCCTGGCCTAGGCTTTACTTTTTAATATATCATTGAAAATGGTTAGATGTTTGTTTTTGACTTATCATATTTATGAATCTAATTAATTGAAATTCGGAATTCCAAGAGATAACTTACTTGTTACAATTTGTGGTAAGTTCATGTATACAGTGTTTACTGTCATATGTATTAATTATTTATGTATATAACAGGCATCTCAGAGTTATGTTGACAAATGTCCTATGGACGGATTTAGGACGAAAATTCAGAAAGAGCCTACCTAGAAATGATGCTAATTTATGTGATGGCAGCAAGGTGCAATCAGAATCATTGCCTTCGACATCTGTTGACAGCGTAGAGACAAGTCAAAAATTAGATCCTCTTCACCAAAGCCTTAATTTTTCTGGAAGGTATGTTGCTTAGTATTGATTTTGTTCAGTTTACTACATTTGAAATAGTACAAATCCGATATTCTTAAAAATAAGATTGATAGAAATGATCTTGAAGAAAATCTTCACATATAAGTATGCCCACTCTAAGGCAAATTGTAGTTTCAATGTTTATTTTCAGTTAGGTGATGGTTCTGTACTTCATTAAGTGGACTGACAAAGGATTAATTTAAAAACAAGTATCTTTACTCTTTACTACATTTAATTTAATTTACTTTGATAATTTAATGTATATCTTAAGGAATTACTTTATGGTATAAAAATACATGTATGCATATTTGAGTATATGTGTACATATTTGTATACATTTCTTATTTACTAAGTCTTATACCTTTTAAACATTATTTATAGTCTGGATCCTCACTACTTTTGGCTTTATCAGTTTTCATATATATATATATTTGTTTTCTTATATTTTATATGCATTTTTTAGTAGAGGAAATGATGTTAAAATATTCTTTCCAGCTGGGCGTTGTGGCACATGTCTTTAATCCCAGCACTCTGGTGGCAGAGGCAGGTGGATCTCTGTGAGTCAAGGCCAGCCTGGACTACAAGGCCAGCTGGGACTAAAGGGAGACCCTGTCTCAAAAAAGACCAAAAAAAAATATTCCTTCCACATTTTAAATACCGGATTTTTTTTTTTTTTAATCTTTCGAGACAGGATCTCCCTGTAGCCCCAGCTGTCCTGGAACTCACTCTGTAGACCAGGCTGGCATTGAACTCACAAAGATCTGCCTGCCTCTGGCTCCTGAGTGCTAGGATTACAGGTGTACATTACCACACCCGGCACCTTCCACATTTTAAATAGTGAATATTAAGTTTAGTTTTGAAAACTAATAGGAATAATTTTGTATTTTAAAAAATTAGGTATGGAGTTTGAGGCTAAAAAGTAGGAATTAATATTGGAATTTGTAATCTGTAACATAATATATATATAGTTCCATTTACAGTTTCAGTGCTGAAATAAATATTTTTGTGCGATGATACAGTGTTTTGAATCAGAATAGTCTTACCCAGATAGTGCTTTGATATTCTGGTTTGTAATCTGGATGAAAGTAGGTGCTTTAAGCCATGACCTGGATAAAAACTAACTTTAAGCAGGTTTTTTTTCTCTTTTTCTTTTTGAGACAGGGTCTCTCTTTAGTCCTAGCTGGTTGGCCTGGAGCTTGCTCTGTAGATTAGGCTGGCCTTGAACTCACAGAGATCCGCCTGCCTCTGCCTCCAGAGTGCTGGGCTTAAAGATGTGCACCACCATGCCTGGCTAAGCATTTTTTTTTTTTTTTGACTTTTTAAAAATTTTATTTATTCTTTATGTGTATGAATGTACTGTCTTGCATGCAGGTCTGTGCACCCGTGTTTTGCAGTGCCGTGGGTGTCAGAAGAGGGCATCGGATTCCCCTGGAACTGGAGTTAAAGATGGCTCTCAGCCGCCATGTGGGTGCTGGGGATCGAACCCGGGTCCTCTGCAAGAGCAGTTGGCGCTCTTAACCACTAGGCCATCTCTCCAGCCCAAGCAGTTGTTTTTTAAAAATAAAAATAATGCTTTCTTAGAACACCCAATCATAATGTCTCATATTTTTTTTAAAAGGACACTTATTTTAAAAGGTAAAATCATACAATGTACACTGACAATTTCCTAGTAAGTCATACTTGATGGAAATATAACTTTCTAAAATAGGTCAGACAGCTTGTTATAAGGTGTTATTAAAGTAGTTTGCTCGTATTCTCCTGATTTCTAGCAGTCACCTTTTTTGGTATTGGAAAACTAATCTCTAACTCTGTTGGTATCTAAATAAAGGGGCTAGTTAGAAGAATGACTTTCATGGTATTTCCAACTTTTTTCAGAGGAAGCCAGAATTCTCTTCCATATGACAATAGAATCTTTAATTTCCTTGTCCTTTTCCCAGTAACAAGAATGTGGCGGCATTCCATTCTCTTTGAACAATAATTCTTCCAAGACACATTATAGCTAAATTACATGTTCATGAAGCTGTAGTATAACTAGTCCCAGTAATATTTAATTAGTTTTTTTTTTTTTATTTCTGTATGTGTATGAATGTACTGTCTGCATGCAAGTCTGTGCACCCGTGTCGTGGCAATGCCGCGGAGGTCAGAAAGAGGGCTCGGATTCCCCCTGGAACTGGAGTTCTCCTGGAATTGGAGTTCAGAACGGCTCTCTCGGCCGCCATGTGGGTGTTGGGGATCGAAACCCGGGTCCTCTGAAGAGCGGTCGGCGCTCTTAACCGCTAGGCCAAAATTAGTATTTTTTAAATTTTGTTTTTTGTGTGTCAGTGTTTTTGCCTGCATGTAATTATATCACATATACTGCAGTGCCCACAGAGGCCAGAAGAGGGTGTTACAAATGGTTGTTAGCTACCATGTGGGTGCTGAGAACTGAACCCAGGTCCTCTGTAGGAACAGCCAGTGCTCTTAAATGTAAAGCCATTTCTCCAGCCCCCAAGTATGTTTCTTGCTGTGTTCTTCCACCCAGCCCCACTTTAGTTACTGAAGGCCAGATAATCCAGCCTTTTTCATAGAGGTTAGGTCCACTCACCTCAATCTATTCCAAAGTAGAAACATAATCATAATCTTTATTCTCAGTCTTTTTTTTTTTTTTTTTTTTTTGTCTTTTGAGACAAAGGTCTCCCCTTAGTCCCAAGCTGGCCTGGAGCTCACTATGTAGACCAGGCTGGCCTTGAACTCCCCAGAGAGCCACCTGCCTCTTTCTCCTGAAGTGCTGGGGTTTTAAAGTCATGTGCTACCATTTCCTACTCACTAGTTTATTATCTGTTTGTTGATCCAGGTAACTTTCAAGATAAAGTTGAGACTTCTTAGCTTGGTAATGACCCTTTGAGTATGTGTGTTTAGCTCGTCTGTTTGCTCCTCTGTATTTATATTGTGCTTCAGACTTAGTGAACGATTAGTGTCTCACTGAATGTAAATATGCTATTTCATACATTTTCTTTGTTCTTTTCCTTTTGCTTATTATTCTGCTTATTTTGAACACTGAGCTTATCTGTCATCTTTTTTGGAAGCCTTTCTTGCTTCCACCTTACATGCCTACATTTGGTCCTTCCTTCATGTTATTAAACAGTTTATGTGTCATAGCATTCATAATTTTTAGTTCTTTGGTATCCTTGACAGTAAATTTTATGAAGGTAGAGACTATATTAATTATTTTCTAGTCTAGTACTAAGCATATACTAAATAATGTTTGCTGACTAAAAAAAAGCAATTGCTTCTTATCAGCAGATATATTCTTCAGACCTTTTTTTGATATACATTTTTCTTCCCATCAGAACAAATTTTTGGGTCTGTAATTTTGGTAAAAATCAGGAAAACTGATTACAAGCCTCAAGTGAGGAAATTGGACTCTTTGGATATGGCTTTGGATAAATTTTTGTTTGCTTTTTAACTTTTTCCCTTAAAATTTTGTCTTAAAGTTTAACTTTAAAATGACTCATTCAGTAACTGAAATGAGTTTTTATTAGGAGTTTTACTTCCATTCTGATATATAAAGGCAGTAAGTGAACTCAGTATCTTGTGTTTTTCTGTAAGGACAGATTGGCATTTTGATTCCTGACTAAGACTAAGAGGACAAATAGAAAACACATTGTTCAAGTACATAATGTTCAAATCAGTGTCAAGAATTACAGAAATACCAAACTAGCATGTCTGTTTTTCTGGTGGAGAATTTGTAGACATTTGTAAACATTGGTAAGCAGGAGCTCAGTGGGATAACACAGAGAAGGTTTGGAGAGGATAAACTTTGTTTTGCTTTATTTAGTGATTTGCAGTCTACTAAGGGCGTTACTTCTTATTACCTGGAATTTCTCTCCAATCATGTATTTTTTTTCTTAAATTATACATTTGAGGGGCTGGAGAGATGGCTCAGTGGTTAAGAGTGCTGGCTGCTCTTGCAGAGGACCTGGGTTCGATTCCCAGCACCCACATGGCGGCTAAAGAACTGTCTTTAACTCCTTCCAGGGGAATCTGATGCCCTCTTCTGACCTCCGTGGCATTGCATGACATGGGTGCATCCAACCCACATGCAGACAGTACACTCAATATACAAAAAAAAAAAAAAAAGATAAAACACCTTAAAAATTATACATTTGAAACTGAAAAAATACATATTCTAAATTCTGTGATTTTCTTAAGATTTCTTTAGGCCAGTAATATCTTAGTTAAGTGATAATTTATTCATTTAAATTTTATCTTTGTAAAAGGAAAAAACGTTTAGAAAGTGTATGACTCTCAAGGGTAGAAGCCAAGGCTAGGGGGACAGGTTAGATGGTATAGTGCTTGTGATGCAAGTATGAAGACTCAAGTTCAATCCACACCCATGTAAAAGGTAGAATGCAGTGGTGTGTGTCTGCAATTCAGGTGGTGTAGAGGTGGAAAGAGGAAGATGAATGGGGCTCACTTGCCAGCCAGCCCAGCCTAATGGGCAAGCCTGAGGTCCTATAATGAGAGACTCTGTCTCAAAAATTCTGTATGTTTCATGAGGAAGAATACCTGAGGTTGTTCACTCTCCTCACTTTCACATAACCCCAGCTGCATCCACCACACATGAACACACAGGTATACCTGCACATATGTACCTGCATACTCCATATACAAAAAGAACAAAACATATGTGACTCTTAAGTTATGGGCCTGTGAGATAGCTCAGCTGGTCAAACCATTTGCTGTTCAAGCCTGACAGCCTGAGCTCCATCCTAGGAATCCAGGGAGGAAGGTGAGGACTGACTCCCCAAATTGTCCTCTGACCTCCTCACATGTGCTGTAGTATGAGTGCCTAGAAACACAGTAATAATAATAATAATTAATGCTTTTAAAAAGAAAAAAGGATCAGTTGCATTTTCTGTAGTGATTAATTTCAGAGCAGTACACAGTATAAAAGCAAATAAAGGCAATCTTGAAGTTCCTTATTGGTCCTTTGTGGGCTCCCACCACACTCAGCTAAGAATTATTCTTTTAAAAATAATATATGGGCCGGGTGTGGTGGTGCATGCCTTTAATCCCAGCACCTCAGGAGGCAGAGGCAGGCGGATCTCTGTGAGTTCAAGGCCAGCCTGGTCTATATAGTGCGTTCCAGGACAGCTGAGGCTAAAGGGAGACCCTGTCTCACAAAAGAAAAAAAAAATTCTTTCCGGCATAAAGTAGACAAAACAGACAATATTAAGTAGGCTACTTAGAGATTTAAATGATGCTCAGATGATGAAAAGTACCCCCGCCTCACTTTTTTTTTACTATTAAANTACATTCATACACATACGGAAATAAATAAAATTAAATAAAAAAAAAATTAAAAAAAAAAAAAGAGAGCAAAATAAAATTTCCAAATAATTGTTCCACTGAGATCAACACACTTTAGATAGCCTGACCTCACTCAAGTAAACAAACTTACACTGGGTACACAAACTTGACTCAATAGGTATTAACATATATTCAAGAATGCATAAAATCTCTCTGGTGGGGAGTTATAAGGGTGTGGATGGGGGAGGATACATAAAAAATATTAAAATGTATTGTATGAAATGCACAAAATTCAATAAAGTATATATATTTTTAATTTTTTTATTAATTTTATTTATTTCCGTATGTGTATGAATGTACTGTCTGCATGCAAGTCTGTGCACCCGTGTCGTGCAATGCCGCGGAGGTCAGAAGAGGGTCTCGGATTCCCCTGGAACTGGAGTTCTCCTGGAATTGGAGTTTCAGACGGCTCTCGGCCGCCATGTGGGTGTTGGGGATCGAACCCGGGTCCTCTGTAAGAGCGGTCGGCGCTCTTAACCGCTAGGCCATCTCTCCAGCCCCTTAATTAGTTTTTTAAATTTTGTTTTTTGTGTGTCAGTGTTTTGCCTGCATGTAATTATATCACATATATGCAGTGCCCACAGAGGCCAGAAGAGGGTGTTACAAATGGTTGTTAGCTACCATGTGGGTGCTGAGAACTGAACCCAGGTCCTCTGTAGGAACAGCCAGTGCTCTTAAATGTAAAGCCATTTCTCCAGCCCCCCAATTAGTTTCTTGCTGTGTTCTTCCACCCAGCCCCACTTTAGTTACTGAAGGCCAGATAATCCAGCCTTTTTCATAGAGGTTAGGTCCACTCACCTCAATCTATTCCAAAGTAGAAACATAATCATAATCTTTATTCTCAGTCTTTTTTTTTTTTTTTTTTTTTTTTTTTGAGACAAGGTCTCCCCTTAGTCCCAGCTGGCCTGGAGCTCACTATGTAGACCAGGCTGGCCTTGAACTCCCAGAGAGCCACCTGCCTCTTTCTCCTGAGTGCTGGGGTTAAAGTCATGTGCTACCATTTCCTACTCACTAGTTTATTATCTGTTTGTTGATCCAGGTAACTTTCAAGATAAAGTTGAGACTTCTTAGCTTGGTAATGACCCTTTGAGTATGTGTGTTTAGCTCGTCTGTTTGCTCCTCTGTATTTATATTGTGCTTCAGACTTAGTGAACGATTAGTGTCTCACTGAATGTAATAATGCTATTTCATACATTTTCTTTGTTCTTTTCCTTTTGCTTATTTCTGCTTATTTTGAACACTGAGCTTATCTGTCATCTTTTTTGGAAGCCTTTCTTGCTTCCACCTTACATGCCTACATTTGGTCCTTCCTTCATGTTATTAAACAGTTTATGTGTCATAGCATTCATAATTTTTAGTTCTTTGGTATCCTTGACAGTAAATTTTATGAAGGTAGAGACTATATTAATTATTTTCTAGTCTAGTACTAAGCATATACTAAATAATGTTTGCTGACTAAAAAAAAGCAATTGCTTCTTATCAGAGATATATCTTCAGACCTTTTTTTGATATACATTTTCTTCCATCAGAACAAATTTTTGGGTCTGTAATTTTGGTAAAAATCAGGAAAACTGATTACAAGCCTCAAGTGAGGAAATTGGACTCTTTGGATATGGCTTTGGATAAAATTTTTGTTTGCTTTTTAACTTTTTCCCTTAAATTTTGTCTTAAAGTTTAACTTTAAAATGACTCATTCAGTAACTGAAATGAGTTTTTATTAGGAGTTTTACTTCCATTCTGATATATAAAGGCAGTAAGTGAACTCAGTATCTTGTGTTTTTCTGTAAGGACAGATTGGCATTTTGATTCCTGACTAAGACTAAGAGGACAAATAGAAAACACATTGTTCAAGTACATAATGTTCAAATCAGTGTCAAGAATTACAGAAATACCAAACTAGCATGTCTGTTTTTCTGGTGGAGAATTTGTAGACATTTGTAAACATTGGTAAGCAGGAGCTCAGTGGGATAACACAGAGAAGGTTTGGAGAGGATAAACTTTGTTTTGCTTTATTTAGTGATTTGCAGTCTACTAAGGGCGTTACTTCTTATTACCTGGAATTTCTCTCAATCATGTATTTTTTTCTTAAATTATACATTTGAGGGGCTGGAGAGATGGCTCAGTGGTTAAGAGTGCTGGCTGCTCTTGCAGAGGACCTGGGTTCGATTCCCAGCACCCACATGGCGGCTAAGAACTGTCTTTAACTCCAGTTCCAGGGGAATCTGATGCCCTCTTCTGACCTCCGTGGCATTGCATGACATGGGTGCACCAACCCACATGCAGACAGTACACTCATATACATAAAAAAAAAAAAAAAGATAAAACACCTTAAAAATTATACATTTGAAACTGAAAAAATACATATTCTAAATTCTGTGATTTTCTTAAGATTTCTTTAGGCCAGTAATATCTTAGTTAAGTGATAATTTATTCATTTAAATTTTATCTTTGTAAAAGGAAAAAACGTTTAGAAAGTGTATGACTCTCAAGGGTAGAAGCCAAGGCTAGGGGGACAGGTTAGATGGTATAGTGCTTGTGATGCAAGTATGAAGACTCAAGTTCAATCCACAGCACCCATGTAAAAGGTAGAATGCAGTGGTGTGTGTCTGCAATTCAGGTGGTGTAGAGGTGGAAAGAGGAAGATGAATGGGGCTCACTTGCCAGCCAGCCTAGCCTAATGGGCAAGCCTGAGGTCCTAAATGAGAGACTCTGTCTCAAAAAATTCTGTATGTTTCATGAGGAAGAATACCTGAGGTTGTTCACTCTCCTCACTTTCACATAACCCCAGCTGCATCCACCACACATGAACACACAGGTATACCTGCACATATGTACCTGCATACTCATATACAAAAAGAACAAAACATATGTGACTCTTAAAGTTATGGGCCTGTGAGATAGCTCAGCTGGTCAAACCATTTGCTGTTCAAGCCTGACAGCCTGAGCTCCATCCTAGGAATCCAGGGAGGAAGGTGAGGACTGACTCCCCAAATTGTCCTCTGACCTCCTCACATGTGCTGTAGTATGAGTGCCTAGAAACACAGTAATAATAATAATAATAATGCTTTTAAAAAGAAAAAAAGGATCAGTTGCATTTTCTGTAGTGATTAATTTCAGAGCAGTACACAGTATAAAAGCAAATAAAGGCAATCTTGAAGTTCCTTATTGGTCCTTTGTGGGCTCCCACCACACTCAGCTAAGAATTATTCTTTTAAAATACTAATATGGGCCGGGTGTGGTGGTGCATGCCTTTAATCCCAGCACTCAGGAGGCAGAGGCAGGCGGATCTCTGTGAGTTCAAGGCCAGCCTGGTCTATATAGTGCGTTCCAGGACAGCTGAGGCTAAAGGGAGACCCTGTCTCACAAAGAAAAAAAAATTCTTTCCGGCATAAAGTAGACAAAACAGACAATATTAAGTAGGCTACTTAGAGATTTAAATGATGCTCAGATGATGAAAAGTACCCCCGCCTCACTTTTTTTTTACTATTAAAGTATGCACTGGGTGGCAGACTTTCTTTTCTTTTTCTTTCATAAACCCTTAATTTAAGGAAGTTTTACTTAGCCATCAGCTGTTGTCTTTAGATCATATATAGTATTTAATCACTGTAGAACTTTAAGGTGGTTATTTTCAAGTGTTTTCTGAAATGTTTGTAGAAAACCTTAGTTATTTGTAACTCTTCGCCAGGTAGTATTGAATGTTGCATAATGTACTAAAACAACCAGGAAAGCTCACAAGGAAGAGCTACTCATCATGCTTGGTCAAATCACTTAACTTTTCTGATGTTTGAGAGTTTTATTTATTTATTTATTTATTTATTTATTTATTTATTTATTTATTTATTTTTGTCCTTTTCGAGCTGTCCTGGAACTTGCTCTGTAGACCAGGCTGGCCTTGAACTCACCAAGATCAACCTGCCTCTGCTAGGATTAAAGGCATGTGCCACCACGCCCGGTGAGAGTTCCATTTTTTTTTTAAAGATTTTTATTATTTACTTACTTATTTATTTATTTATTTATTTATTTATTTATTTATTCTTGTATGTGTATGAATGTACTGTCTGCATGTAGGTTTATGCACCTGTGTCATGCAATGCTGTGGAGGTCAGAAGAGGGTGTCAGATTCCCCTGGAACTGGAGTTAAAGAGGGTTCTCAGCCGCCATGTGGGTGCTGGGGATCGAACCGGGTCCTCTGCAAGGGCCAGTCGGTGCTCTTAACCGCAGGCCATCTCTCCACCCCCGAGAGTTCCATTTTTAAAAAAAAGAGCAATTACATGTTCTTTTTTTTTTTTTTTTTTTTTTTTTTGTTCTTTTTTGAGATGGAATCTTCCCTGTAGCCTCAGCTGGAACTTACTATGTAGACCAGGCTAGCCTTGAACTCACAATCTGCCTGCCTCAGCTTCTGCCTCCCAAGTGCTGGGCTTAATGGTGTACCATGTCTGGTCCCTCTTTTCTTACAATATTATTTAACTTCTTCATTGTATACCTGTATGAAGAGTGAGTATGAGCATACACTTGCCATGTCATGCCTGAGAGGTCAACATAGGACAACTGCTGGAGAGGGGTTCGTCTCCGTTCCATCTGGTTACAGTGTGATGGGGGGAGGCACAGCCAGGGTTGTGTTTGGCGGCGTGGGCGGGTAACTGCGGCTAGGAACATCGGGCCAGTCGCGTAACAGGAAGTGATAGTGTGAGATGTGTTGTACTTTTAATGTTATTGTAAATGAACGGTTTTTGCCTGATCTATATTAAGTGTACCATGTGCAGGGGAGCCCAGAAGAGGACGGGACCGGGGACAGGGTAGGGAACAGAGGGGAGGGCTGCGGCCATCAGGTGGGGGCGGGAACGAACACAGGGGCAGTGGCAAGAGCGGCAGCGGACTGGGATGCGCGGAGCAAGCTGTCAAGCAGCGGAGCGAGCGCACAAAGTGCAGGGGGAGGAAAGTGTGGGAAAGGGCGCAAACATGGGGAGAGGAGGGGGAAGGGAAGAACGTGGAGGGAAGGGAGGAGAGGAGAAAGAGAGGGAAAGAGGGGGGAAAAAAGAGGGGGGGTAAAAAGAAGGGAATGGTGAATGGGAAAAGGTGAAGAGAGACAGAAAATAAGGAAGGAAGAAGGGCGGGCAGGGCGTTAGGAAGGAAAGGGAGCTGAAAGGGGGGGGGGTCGTTGGGGGGGGGGCGGGGGTGGTGGGGGGGGGTGGGGGGAGGGGCAGGACGGGGGGAGGGGGGGTGCAGGGACTGGGTGGGGAGGAGGGAGGGGAGGACGGGCGGGCGGGATGCGGCGGGCCGGGCGCGGGGCGTGAGGGCGTTCGAGGCGGGCGGGCGGGGCGGGCGCTGCGGCACGGGAGGCGGGGACGTAGCCGGGCCGACCGGGTCAGTCGTGAGGGCAGGGCGGGGCGGGCCGGGCAGGGGGCCGGCGGGCTGGGGGCGGGGCCGTGCCTTGGCGGGAGGGAGGGTTGGCTGGGAGGGGAGGGAGGGCGGGACGGGTAGAGCGTGGGCTTGTGAGGGGGCGGTGCGTGGATGGAGGGGCGTGCGGGGGGGGTGCGGGGTCGGGGGGGGGCGGGCGGGCGGGCGGGCGGCGGGGTGGCGGGCGGGGCGGGCGGCGGGCGGGCGGAGGTGAGGGAGCGGCGGGGGATTGGCGGGCGGGAGGGACTAGGCCGTCAGGCCGGACCGGCGGTTGACGGGCCGTCGCATGGCCGGTCCGGTTGAAGTGGCCTGTCCGGCAGGGGACGGCATGTGCACGGGACGGGGCCGGGGAAAGGGGGGCAGGGCCGGTTCATGCGACGGGAAGGGCGGGACGGCGTGCCGGGATAGCGGAAGTGATAGGCAGTATGACGGGCCGGGCCGTGAAGTGCCCGGGAAGGGCACAGGGGCAGGCGGGAGGGAAGGGCATTGCCGTGTGCCGTGACGGGACCTGCCTGGCCTGTACGGGGCCGGCCACGCGGCCAGGCCGGTCAAGGGGCCGGCCGACGGTGCTGGACGGGGCCGTGCCGGGAAGGGTACGGGAAGGCGGGCACGGGCCGGCACGTGAGGGCGGGCGCGTGGCTCTCCTCCTCCCTCACTCCCTCCCGCCGACCCTCCCCTCCCCCTCCCTCCCCTCCTTCTTTCTTTCTTTTATTTATTGCTTTCTTTTCTTTCTTTCTTCTTTTTTCTTTCTTCTTTCTTTCTTTCTTTCTTTCTTTCTTTCTTTCTTGCTTTCTGTCTATTCATTTTTATTTTTGATCTTTTTGAGAAATGATTTCCTTTAGTCCCAGCTGGTCCTTGGAGCTCACTATGTCGCCCAGGCTGGCTGGAACTCACAAAGATCCAATGCCTCTGCCTCATGCTGCTGTAATTAAAGGTGTTTGCCACCATGCCTGGCTAAGCCCTTTTTTTCTAAGTATATATTTGTTTCAACAAAATACCACCAAAGTACTGTGTTCTGGGTAGCTTCAGTTGTTAACATAACATACCTGAGAAGAGGGAATGTCAACTGGGGAATTTCCTCTATGATACTGGCCATGAGTAGATCTGTAAGGCATTTTCTTGATTGTTGGACGAGTGTAGGACGCCCAGGCACAGCACTAGTGTAGAATGAGTTACCCATAGCGTCAGTTTTGGTCCTGCGTTGTATAAGAAAGCAGGCTGTGCACAGACCAGAAGGACAAGCTAGTAAGCACCATAACTCCATGGTCTTTGCTTTAGCAGCTGCTTCAGTTCTTGTCTTGTTTGGATTCCTGTCTTGGTTTCCCTCAATGATGGACTGTGATCAGGACATGTAAACCAAATTATCACTTTCCTCTTCAACTTGGTTTTGGTTAGTATTTATCACGCAACCGGAACAAAGCAGGACATACCTTGTAGCCAACTCATATTGATTCACGTCAGGGTGAGCGGGACGTTTCATAAAAGGGAAAAAGAATGGAGTTAAGGAAAATTTAAAATTTGATAGTCGGTTTAGCAAAACATTTGTACGTTAGGACTCAGCCCTGGAGAGGCGAGCGATGCTCCCTTGAGCCTCAGGAATTTGGGGCCGTTGGGGCAGACTGAGTGAGAACCTGTTTTTTTTTTTTTTTTTTTTTAATGCAATGGGGGACTGAAGAGATAGCTCAGAGATTAAGAGAAGACCTGGGTTCAGTTCCCAAGCACCCACATGGCAGCTAACAGTGCTCTGTAACTCCAATTCTGGGGGATCCGATGGGCTCGTCTGGTCTTTACAGGCATTGTACACACATTGCACACTTACATAAATGTAGGGAAACATCTGCATACCCCAAATAAAAATAAATTTAAAACATTTAAAAAATACAATAGCTGGGGCTGGAAAGATGGATCAGTGATTAAGAGCTTGCTGCTCTTGGCAGAGGACCTGGGTTTAGGTACCAGAACCTACACTGGGCAGCCCACAGCTCCTTTGTAACTCCATTTTTCAGGGGAATCCACATTATTCTGGCTTCTGCAGGTATCTACACAAATGAGGTACACATAAACTTACATATACACACATACACATAAATAAAATAAGTAAATCTTTAAAAAATTCAGTAATAACTAAAAAAGACATTCTCCCAGCAAATCACAATAATTTGCTTGAACAAATCAATAGGATCAAATAGTATCATCCCTACTCCCCAGTGCTGGGGATCAAGCCTTGTGCCTTCTATACACTAGGCAAATAGTGGTTTTGAGGACATCATTGTAGTATGGCAGGTATAACATTGTTCATAATAGCAATTGATTAATCAAAGATTGTACTACCCTTTTTGTCTACAAATACCCAACTTGTATAGTATATTTGATAGGGGTTCCACCAGTTTAGAAAAGTTTAAGTATTTAAAAATACAGTGTAAATTTCTAAACATTTAACTTAGCCCCTCCCTGATGCTATTATAATATTAGCATATACATATATACATTATCACAAGTGTATGTGCTGTGTCATTTATGGACTCTAGCATTACCACAGATGCAGTCTAAATGTTGTCTTGTTGGATGTAGCATTTGTCATTTGATGACTATAAGTATTTAGTCACTTATTAGGGACTTTCTGTTAATGAGAAAAATATTTCTTGGATTGGTTTATGGTAATATTTGTTATTAAGTATTAGAAAAGAAACATTGATTAAAAATTTAAGCACTGCAATAGCATCGGTTAAATAGTATAGTTAATCGGTTAAATAGTACAGGTAAAACTGCTGTAATTTGTAAGAAACAAAAAAATTCTGTCTATTCAAAATTTTAAGTATTCATGTATTGATTTCTAAGGGTGTTGTAGTTCTAGGAGAGCTTACTTACACTAAGATGACAATGTTTGAAAGTTCAGTTTCATAGAGCACATTTTTCTTTTCCTTTTCTTTTTTTTTTTAACTGCAAATTCAGTACAGTACAGTGTTTTTCATTTTATGTGACAGGATACCCAGAGTTACATTGACAAATATTTTGGGAACAAAGTTAGGAAGAAAGTACGTAAAGAACCCACCTGTAACTGAGACCAGTTTGAGTGATCTACACAACTTGAAATCAGAGCAACTTTCCTCATCATCTGATGGCAGCTTAGAGTCTTGTCAGAGTGTAAAAACTGGAAGGTATGTCTAGTGCTGTCTTTATTCAAATGTATTTATTCTCACAGATATGTTATTGGTAAATATGAGACAAATTGTGCTTTAATGCCTGACATGACTTTTCTCCCCTGGTGGATAGAATGGCTATTGGAAGCAGCAGTCCTTGCCTTGTAATCAAAAGGCATTCTTGTGTTTTGGAAAAATGAATGAAAACATTAAATGAAAATTTAGTTACTTGTTTTAGTATTCACTTTTTAAATCTTATTTATTGAAATCATTCTATTCCTCCCTTCTTTCCTCTCCCTAGCCAAATTTCCACCCATCTGTGTGCTCATCTGTCTGTTTATTTATTTATTTATTTATTTATTTATTCCATCCATCGATCTTTATTCACTATTTTATGCCAGGAGAACTGTACCTGGCATTTAGTGCTCCATTAGTATTTATTCAGTGAATGGCTGAATATATTCTTCATAAAAAAGTTTGAGATATTCTATTAAATATGACTTAATATACTCATTTAAAAAATACATATCTTGGGCTGGAGAGATGGCTCAGCAGTTAAGAGCATTGATTGCTCTTGCAGAGGACCTGGGTTTGATTCCCAGCACCTACATGGCAGCTAAGAACCATCTTTAAGCCGGGCGTGGTGGCACATGCCTTTAATCCTACCACTTGAGAGGCAGAGGCAGGTGGATCTCTATGAGTGCAAGGCCAGCCTTGTCTACAGAGTGAGTTCCAGGCCAGCTGGGGCTATAGGGAGACCCCGTCTCAAAAAAAAGTCTTAAATTGCTTTGTTTTATTAGGCACTAAGAGGTGGCCCTCTGTGGAGAAAGAATTTGTGGAAAAGGCTAACTGTTCACTTAGTAAATATTAATAGATTTTCTTTTTGAGATAGTTCTTACTAGGTAGACTAGACTTTCAACTTGTCTCATCTTGAATATTGGGATTATGTGTGTGCATCAGCAAGATTGACTTCTAGATTTTATATATGTAGACTTTATATAGACTAGTGAAGCTTCTTTTATTTTTTGCTTTCAGTCCATAGAAAAAATACAGAGCTTTTATTTCAGCAAAAATTTTTCTTGACCTAATGTTTTTATTTTACTTCCTTCACAATCCATATAATTATAGTTTGTATTTTCATTGTAAACATAATACATTATTTTCATTTCCCATTATTTTAAAGACCCATAATAAATTTCTTACATCTCTAACAAATAATATCTTTTAAAACTCTTTATTTGGGGGCTGGAGAGATGGCTGAGTGGTTGAGAATATCTACTGCTCTTTCAAAGGACCCAGGTTCAATTCCCAGCACCCACATGGCTGCTAAACTGTCCTTAACTCCAGTTCCAGGTGAAAATGACAGTTCCAGGGCCACCACCTTCTTCTTCTTACTCTGTGGGCATTTAATGACACTTATATACATGCAGGCAATACACTCATACACATAAAATAAAATAATAAAATATTAAAAAATCTTTCTTCTGAACCTCCGAATTTTTCTTCTTTTAGAAAATTTAATGTGTTACCTGTGTTCTAATTCATGAAATACCAATAATACTTTATTTTATTAGGTCTCTGTTCTAGTTTCATTTCTGTTCCTATGACAAAGTATCCAAAAAGAAACTTAGGGGAAGAAAGGATTTATTTTAGTTCAGAGTTCCAGGTTATAGTCCATCACTGTGGCGATGTCACAACAGCAAGAGCTGGAAGCAGATACCCATGCCACATCCATGGTCAAGAACTGGAAGCAGATACCCATGCCACATCCATGGTCAAGAGCTGGAAGCAGATACCCATGCCACATCCATGGTCAAGAGCTGGAAGCAGATACCCATGCCACACCCATGGTCAAGAGCTGGAAGCAGATCCCCATGCCACATCCACGGTCAAGAGCTGGAACCTGATACCCATGCCACACCCATGGTCAAGAGCTGGAAGCAGATGCCCATGCCGCATCCATGGTCAAGAGCTGGAAGCAGATGCCCATGCCACATCCATGGTCAAGAGCTGGAAGCAGATCCCCATGCCACATCCATGGTCAAGAGCTGGAAGCAGATCCCCATGCCACATCCATGGTCAAGAGCTGGAAGCAGATACCCATGCCACACCCATGGTCAAGAGCTGGAAGCAGATCCCCATGCCACATCCATGGTCAAGAGCTGGAAGCAGATGCCCATGCCACATCCATGGTCAAGACACAGAAGCAGATACCCATGCCACACCCATGATTAAGAGCTGGAAGCAGATACCCACGCCACATCCATGATCAAGAGCTGAAGCAGATCCCCATGTCACATCCATGGTAAAGAGCTGGAAACAGATACCCATGCCACATCCGTGGTCAAGAGCTGGAAGCAGATTCCCATGTCACACTCATGCTCAAGAGCTGGAAGCAGATACCCATGCCACATCCATGGTCAAAAGCTGGAAGCAGATACCCATGCCATATCCATGGTCAAGACACAGAAGCAGATACCCATGCCACACCCGTGGTCAAGAGCTGGAAGCAGATACCCATTCACATCCATGGTGAAGAGCAAAGAGGAATCAATACAAGCATGTACTCTTGCTCGCTTGCTTACAGTTGAGTTGATTTTTCTACTTTTACACATTTCAGGACCCCTAGCCTGGGGAATGGTCCTTTTCCATATCTGTGTAATTAAGACAGTCCCTAGTAGACATGCTCACTGTGTAAGCAATCACAGTTGATTAAAAATTTTTTTTTCTTCTCTAGGTAAGAAATTCAGTAATATAAAATTGGATATGTTAGAAATACATTTATCAGGGCTGGCGAGATGAATAGTTAAGAGCACTGGTTGCTCTTGCAGAGGATCAGATTCTGCTCCTAGCACCCACCGGGGAGCTGACACCTATCTATAACTCTAGTTCCAGGGGACCCAACATCCACTTCTTACAGATATGGGTATTGCTCTCATGTGGCACACATATATGCAGGTAAAACACATACATAAAATAAAAGTAAGATCTAAAAAGAAATGCCCTTATCACATTATTCTGTGTTTGTTTTGGCTATCTCTAGTAGATTGAAAGCTTCTTAAAGAGAGGCTTTATGCCATATTTGTATTTATATTCAGTGCAAATACCAACCTCTGACCCCCAGATCTGTGCACGTGCATCCACTTACACCTAGACATGTCCAATCCATGCACTTATAGCACACATACACTCCCCCCCAACACACATGCAAAAACCCCTCACTAGAACAAAAGACCCTAACAATTCCACCAGAAAACTCTTAAATTCAACAAACACTTTTGATAACATAGAATCAACATACAAAAAATAGCTTTTCTTTATACCTATAACAAAATGCTAAGAAAATAGGAAAAAAATCTGTTCATGAAAGCTTTTAAAAAAATGTCTTGGTTACAAGGAAAGGAAAGTCTTCTACAATAAAATCTTATCATGGATCAGCAAAATTAATATTGTGAAAATAGCTACATTACTGAAAATCATCTACAGGTTTAGCATATTCTCCAAAATATCAATGACATTCTTCATAGAACTGTAAGGAATGATTCTAAAATTTATAGAGAAGCACAAAAGATCCCAAACAGTGAAAGCAGTCCTGAGCAAAATGAATAATGCTGTATTATACCTGATCTCTACATTGTAGATTCATAGTAATAGAATAGCACAAAACAGCCATGTAGACCAATAGAATATAGATGACCCAACAGCTATACCACCTGAATGTGTCTCATATCCTCTGATTTTGGAAGTTAAGCATGGGTAGGCCTGGTTGGAATAGAAAACAGTGGAGACATGAGCACATGTAGCTACAACCACCTAATTTTCAACAAAGGTGAAAATACATTGAAAAAACGATGGCTTCTCAACAAATGTTTGTATGCATGTGCATGTCAATGTCCTTGGAGGCCAGAAGATGGCATCCGATCCCCTGGAGCTAGAGTCACATGCAGCTGTGGGCTGTCTGATGTAGGTGCTGGGAACCAAACCTTGGTCCTCTTCAAGGGCAGTAAGCCCTCTTAACTACAGAGTCATCTTTCCATCCCCACTTTGCCCATTTGTGTTGAATTCTAAGAGTTCTTTGTACTGTATATTTTTTGATATTAAAGTCCTTAAGAGTTTTGTCCATTTTTTACCGCATTGTTAGTATCCTTTGATGCACAAAAATTATTTGTGTGTGGTGTGTGTGTATGTGGTGTGTGTGTATGTGTGGTGTGTGTGTATGTGTGGTGTGTGTGGTGTGTGTGTTTGTGTGGTGTGTGTGTGGTGTGTGTGGTATGTGTGGTGTGTGTATATGTGGGGTGTGTGTGGGGTGTGTGTGGTGTGTGTGTATGTGTGGTATATGTGTGTGTTGTGTGTGTGTGGTGTGTATGTGTGGTGTGTGTATATGTGTGTGGTGTGTGTGTATGTGTGTGTAATGTGTGTGTGGTATGTGTGTTGTGTGTGTATGTGTGGTGTGTGTGTGTATGTGTGGTGTATGTGTGTGTGGTGTGTGTGTGTGGTGTGCGTGTGGTATGTGTGGTGTGTGTGTATGTGTGGTGTGTGTGTATGTGTGGTGTGTGTGGTGTGTGTATGTGTGGTGTGTATGTGTGTGTGGTATGTGTGTGTGTGTGTGTGGTGTGTGTGTGGTGTGTGTGTGTGTGTGTGTGTTTTGTTGGGGAGCTAGAGTCCAAATTAGGTGTCTTCCTCAGTTTTTTTTTTTTGAGACAGGGTCTCCCTGTAGCCCCAGCTGTCCTGGAACTCACACTGTAGACCAGGCTGGCCTTGAACTCACAGAGATCCACCTGTCTCTGCCTCCAGAGTGCTGGGATTAAAGGCGTGAGCCACCACAACTGGCTTAAAGAAGGTTCTTAGCCACCATGTGGATGCTGGGAACTGATCCTGTGTCCTCTGCAAGAGCAGTCGGAGCTCTTAACTGCTGAGCCATCTCTCCAGCCCTGTAATTTAAGTTTTGAGTTCTCTAGTGTGGCTTCATTTTAAGAACTCAACTGGATATCTCTTTCATTTAAGCCAGGAGGTAGCATAGCAGTCCATTCCACATCTTTTCTTGAGTGCAATATTGCAGGAGGGTGGCTCTAGGAAGGTGCACCTCCTGCCACCCGTTCGCACTGCCGGGATGTCTGCAGGCTTGTTCTGTATGGGGCAAGCCGGTGGCCATCTTAGCTTAAAATTTATTTTTATGAGTATGAGTGTTATTCCTGGAGGTATGTAAGTGCACCCGTATCATGCAGTGCTGGTGGAGGACAGAAGACAGAATTGGATCCCCTGGAACTGAAGTTAGAGATGGTTTTTAGCCACCATGTCAGTGCTGGGATTCAAATACTGGTCTTATGAAAAAATATCCAGTGCTACTATTTGTGTGTGTGTGTGTGTGTGTGTGTGTGTGTGTGTGTGTGTGTGTGTGTGTATGTGTCTGTGTGTCTGTGTGTGTGTTTGCTTTGTTGCATGTATGGAGGTCAGAAGACAACTTCTGCGAGTTGGTTCTCTTGTTTCATTGTTATGTGGGTTCCATGGATTGAACTCAGGTTGTTAGGCTTCTGACTGAGCCATCTTGCTCCACTATGTTTTGAGACAGGGTCTCTCTCTGAACCTGGAACTCACGATTTGGCTAAGTTGGCTGACCATCAAGTTCTAGGGTTCTGCCTGTCTCTGCCTTCTCTGTGCTGGCAGTAGAGACATACATCTTCACAATTAAGGAATCACTTGAGTGAGTCATATCTTCAGCCTTAACGTTTTTAAATTTCAATATTTTATTTATTTTATCTTTGTTAGCTACTTTTGTTCTAAGAAACCATTGCCAAATCCATTGTAAGTATTTCCCTCTATTCTCTTTTAAGAATTTTATGGTTTTCTGTTTTCTATTTGAGGTTTGATCCATTGTGTGTTATAAATGATGGGAGGTAAGGGTCCACGTTCTTTGCTTTTGCATGTGGCTCTTTTGTGTCCTCAGCAGTCTTTGAGGAAAAGACCATCCTTTTCTTTTGAATGGTCTCAGTGCTCTTAAAAAATCTTTTGACTGGGGATGGAGATTAAACGGTTAAGAGCGCTGACTGCTCTTACAGAGGACTCGGGTTCGATTCCCAGCACCCACATGGTGGCTAAGAACCATCTTTAAGAACCATCTTTAAGAACCGTCTTTAAGACTATACTTTCAGGTATCATTTCCATAGTTTGTAACTAGAGAAGTTTCTCTGACTGTGTAGAGTACCAGAAACCATGAAGATGAGATGTAGTGCTTCCTCCTGAGTGTAAAGCTGCCTCTTGGTGTTGCTTTTTTTTTGCAGCTGCTATTTGCCATTGATGACCGTTCTACTCTTCCTTTGGGAGAGTTAGAGGGAGGGAGCACAGTCTGAGTGGTAGAATAAAAAATAAAAAAAAAAATTAAAAAAGAAAAAGAAAAAAGAAGGAAAAGAAAGAAAAAGAAGAAGAGGTCCATATATTTGAGGATTTATTACTAGGTTTTGTTTTTAATTCCTTTGATCTACATTCATCTTCATTCTGGCACCACAATATTTTCTTCATACATTAAATTCTTTGATTTATTTTATTTTATTTATATGGGTGTTTCGCCTACATGTAGCTACCCCATCTGCATGCAGTGGCTGCAGTGGCAAGAAGAGAATGTCAGATCCCCAGGAACTGGCATTCCAGATGGTTGCAAGCTACCACATGGGTGCTGGGAACTGAACCCAAGTCCTTTACTGCTGAGCCATCTTTCCAGTCCCTCTTTGTATATTTTTATAGCTTTAAAATATATTTTCTTGGTTCGTTTTAGAAGTGTTTATTTTAATTCATTTCCCCTGATGCATAAACAGAAGTGTGGTTTATATTGAAGGGGTAGTATATAGTGTGTTCAAAGCATGGGTGCATTGTATAATGCTTAAACCAGATTAAACATATTTATCTTCTTAAACATTTTAATTACTTCTTTGTAGTGAAAATTGGACTTGGAATATCCCTGCTTCCTTCATTATTTTTAATAGAGGCTAGAAACCAGCACTTTCCCTCCCTCCTTCCCCTTTGAGATAGGGTCTTAGTGTAGCCCCAGCTGGCCTGGAACTTGCTGGGTAGACCAGGATGGCCTCAAACTCACAGAAATCGGCCTGCCTCTACCTCCCGAGTGCTGGGGTTAAAGTCATATACTACCATGCCCATCTTCTTTCTTTCTTTTTTTTTTTTGTCTTTTTGAGACAGGTTCTTTCCTTAGTCCCAGCTGGCCTGGAGCTCACTATATAGACCAGGCTGGCCTTGAACTCACAAGGGATCTACCTGCCTCTGCCTCCTGAGTGCTGGGATTAAAGAAAAATGACTTTATTTGATCTTTTAAAATCATTAGATCACACTCTAGCCTTATTTATAGTATCTAGTGATGCTTTGCTGAGAAGATTAGAAAATGGACTTTCTTTAGGGTTTTATCTTCAGTAAATGAAACTTGCCAGTATAGTGGTACTTAAATATGCTTACCCTTAAGGTTGTTTGTTGAGACTTGAAGATTGACTAGAATGAGTAGACTTAGTTAAAACTTTTTTTAAGTAAAACTGAGTCTTGAATATTTGAGATTTTGGTTTCCAATTTTAAAGTAAAGAATTTTATATGAAAATCAGTATATGGAGATGAGTAGTGTAATCATGACAGTAATTTTATTTTACCATGATACTAAATTAGTAAGATTTGGCTAATGTAGCCATGTAATTTATAATTTACATTTTATATTCTCTGTCATTTCTCTTATAGGTTATGTTGCTGGTCTTTATAGATCTTTTCACTTATTTTAGTTACCTTGATTGTAAATACTTTGTTTTAAAATTATAAAGTGTTTAAAATTTGCATTTAAACATACACAATAATATGACAGTATATTTACTTGGCTTTAATGAGTATTTTTATGTATACCAAATTTGTCCATATTATTAAACTAAATGTAATAGAAAGTAAAAATGCTATTTATATTGTACTTTATGTGTCTGCTACCCACCTTAAATAGGTTTGAATTCTTCTAGATTAAATATTTGTTGTTTTATTACACATGGATGGTCTTTTGTATCAGGAAAAATTTTTTAAAAGTGTTATGGAAAATTTTGTTTCCACTGAACATTTCATTTTTTTAAAATTTATTTTCGTATGTGTATGAATGTACTGTCTGCATGTAGATGTGTGCACCCGTGTCATGCAATGCCGGGGAGGTCAGAAGAGGGTGTCAGATTCCCCTGGAACTGGAGTTCTCCTGGAATTGGAGTTACAGACGGTTCTCAGCCGCCATGTGGGTGCTGGGGATTGAACCCGGGTCCTCTGCAAGAGCAGTTGGTGCTCTTAACCTCTAGGCTATCTCTCCAGCCCCTGAACATTTCATTTTATGTATCTTGTTGTACCTTATATTTTAAATTATTTTTGACAGGTAAAATTTGTTAGCATACTCTAGAATTTATTTTGTATTTAAATTTTATTACATGAACCATATTTGAAATATATTAACAGTTAACTTTGGTTTATAATTGTTTTATTATGTACTGGTTGATTATCAGGGTATTTGTGTTGTTGAAATTTTACTTTTTAAACTTCTTTGATTTATTTAATTTATGTAAGTTTGTTTGTTTGTTTATTTATTTATTTATTTGGTTCTTTTTGAGACCGGGTCTCCCTGTAGCTCTGGATGTCCTGGAACTCGCTATGTAGAACAGGCTGGTCTTGAACTCACAAAGACACCCCTGCCTCTGCCTCCCAAGTGCTAGGATTAAAGGCGTGTGCCATCATGCCCAGCCATGTAAGTTTATTCTTTTCCTCATGTAGTGTTGCTGTATTGTCTGATAAAGTTAGAACAGGATGAAAACTCAAATCTGAGTTAAGAAGGTCTTTTTCACTGTCCATTAAATAAAGTATTTCATTCGGGAATATATTTTTAGCCTATTGGATTTTCTTTTTTTTTAATTTTTTAAAATTTATTTTTGTATGTGTATGAATGTACTGTCTGCATGTAGGTTTGTGCACCTGTGCATCCATGTCATGCAATGCTGCAGAGGTCAGAAGAGGGCGTCGGATTCCCCTGGAACTGGAGTTAAAGATGGTTCTTAGCTGGCATGTGGGTGCTGGAGATCGAACCCGGGTCCTCTGCAAGAGCAGTTGGCGCTCCTAATGGCTAGGCCATCTCTCCAGCCCCAGTCTATTGGAGTTTCATTCTGAATACATGCCAGTTATTTTCTAAATTTATTAGAAATAAGTGTGGGGCTGGAGAGATGGCTCAGTGGTTAAGAGCACTGACTGCTCTTGCAGAGGACCCAGGTTCGATTTCCCAGCACCCTGATGGTGGCTAACAACTATCTATAACTCCAGTTCTGGGGGACTCTGACACCTTCTTTTGACTCTGTGGGCATTAAGGACACGGGTGTACTTACACACATGCAGGCAATGCACTCATACACTAAAATAAAAAAAGTAAGTGTAATGCAATTCTGTTTTTTCAGGGGTTCAAAACCAAGGAAGACAGGAGATAACATTTCTGCAAAGCAGGCTGCATATGTAAAAGAAAAGCAAAGAGGTGATGATGCTGATGGCATTTCTCTCGTGATGTCTAATATTCAGCCTAAAGGTTTGTGATTGCTAGAAAGTTTGGAATTAATATTTTGCTTATTATGTTTGGAACAATTTTTTATGTTGTAAATATTTCATCTTAGCATCAAAAGTATACATGAAAATAAATAGAAGTTATTTAGTATTGCTGAGCCAGCTTTTTATACCTTATTGATTTATTTGCCAATTGCAAAAGATAAAATTAAATATTTTTTTCTTTGTGTGTGTATGGGGTGAAAGTATGTCTGTAAAGTTATATTAGCTTTGTTATTTAAATGTTCATATATATATTACCTGGATTTTTATTGTTAGCTTCCTGTTCTCTACACTCTTACTATGAAATGTCTGTATTCTTTTTTTTTTTTTTTTTTTTTTTTTTTTTTTTTTGGCTTTTTGAGGGACACAGTGTCTGCCTGCAGCCCCAGCTGGCCTGGAAACTCACTCTGTAGGCCAGGCTGGCCTTGAACTCACAGAGCTCGTCCTACTCTGCTTCCCAAGTGCTAGGATTAAAGGCGTGCGCCACCACACCCGGCTATTCTTTTTTTTTTTTTTTTTTTTTTTTTTTTTTTTTAACTCTCAAAGGATGTCTACCTAAACCAATATTAACAAATTTGAAGGTAGGCATATCTTAGTCTTATATAAAACTTATTCGTAGGTTTATCTATATAATTAATGATTTTATGACCTTTTCCACTTATTTCTTTATCTGTCTATTTATTTATCTTTTTGAGGCAGGCTTTCCGTATAGCCCTAGCTGGCTTGACACTCATTGTATAGAACAAGGTGGCCTGGAACTCACAGAGGTCTACCTGCCTCTGCTTCCTGAGGGCTGGGATTAAAGGTGTTCATCATCATGCCTGGTTAAGATTTAAAAAGTTTTACCAAAATTAATAAAAAACTAATTTAGTGCCTTAGCCATTTGTAAAACTTAACACCTTTATAGAGCTCTTGGATTGTTGATAGCATAGAACAAGTTGGGATGGTTTTTTGTTTTTTCGAGTATTTTTGTTGTTTATAATATATTATATATATATTATATATATATTTTATATATATATATATATATTCGTCTTTTCGAGACAGGGTTTCCTTGTAGCCCCAGCTGTCCTAGAACTCACTCTGTAGACCAGGCTGGCCTTGAACTACAAAGATCCGCCTGCCCTGCCTCGCCTCCCAAGGCTAGGATTAAAGTGTGACAAAATGCCGGCTCTTTTTAATATTTTTAAATAATTTTTATTGATTTTGTATTTATTAAATCTTAACCAATTGTACCCCTCCTCCCATGTACCTGCCCTTCCTGTCCCCACCAGGACTCAGTTCTTTGCATATATGTTAGATTCATCCTTCAAGCATTGTACCCAATGTCCTTAAGTGAAGATTCATCTACTGGAGTCTATTCAGCCCATCCTAGGATCATAAAGTAAGGTCTACTCTCCTCCCAGTAGCACTCGGTTTCCAGTATTTCTCAGTCCAGAGCTGGCCAATCACCCATTTCTCCCCTCCCTTCTGGGCCCTTGTTCAATTGAGTTGGCAGCATCCTGTGCTTGATGCCACTTTGCCCCAAGTTCGCACATACCAAGCTTCTAGCTTCTTCTCTTCTGTGTTCATGCAGGCAGCCATGGCTCTTATAATCTTTCTGCCCCCTCTTCTCAGTGGGTCCCTGAGCCATGGGTGGGGCAAGTTTCAATATCCAGTCCTACCTAGGAACTCACACTCTACAGTCTGTTATTCTTTAAAACTTGGCCATTGTGGCCTTCTTTGTGCATTGCACTTTGTTGTATAGAAGCTTCACGGGAGGGTTGAGGAGATGCATTATTTCTCTCTACTCCTCATTGGACTTATGTTCCATGAGCCTTAGGTATAATATACGTTCAACTGTAGGTGTGTCATCCAGGACTGGGCATCTCTAAGATGCACATTCTTGTGTCTGACCAGTTGGAACTCTGGAATAGCCTCTGTCTGTTGGCAATAAGAAGCTTCCTGATGAATAGTGTGCTGTTTCTGTAAACGTAAGGATCCCATGTTTGGCTTATGGTAAGAAATTTCATTTGTCTAGATATGTGACAGAGCTAGGGTTTTCTCTCGGATCTAGTCCTCTCCAGCCCTGTGTATTTGGCTGAGTTTACAGTGAAACCCATCAAGTTCATCTCCATTGAGAGGCTTTAAAGTCAATTAGTAGCTGTTGATTACCGCCAGATACGTGCTCACTATGCCCATAGAGATGCTTGCTGTTTGTTTGTTATGGTTATTACCTTTAGGGCTGAACTGGATCATTAATTGATCTTTCTCCCTTAGCAGTTTGCAAATTATCATCTAGGATTATGAAAACTTCAGAGTAGAAGGCTTCCAGAGTCAGTTCAACTCCATTGCTACCAAGGCCTGTATCGAACGTATGTCACTGTCTTCAGCAGTAGGGTCTCCTATTAGTTCTGAAGGGATAACCAAGAGCTTTGGCAGTCAGTCTGTTTATTTTTGGAGTCCTCCTGGACCCTCTTACCTAACCCCAGCAAAGGGAGGTCCTCTGTCTGGCAAGCGTGTCCTTCCAATCAGCCCTCAGGGATATATAATATATATAGATATATATTATATATATATATTATATATATATTTATATATTGGTGTTGTGTGTGTGTGTGGGTGGGTGTGTGTGTGTGTGTGTGGTAGAACTGTATGTAATTCTCATGGGGTTATGGGGGGGCATCACATTTCCCTCTGGATTCCCCAGCCTCCCCCAATCATTATCTACTCTTTCTCCTGCCCACCAATCTCCTTCCCCCTCCCCAGTCTTGGCACCCCCATTTTCTCCACCCTAGCACCCAATAACACCGCTTCACCTCCCCTGACTTCTGTCCTTCCCCACTCTCCCCACTTGTTGACCCTTGCATGTTCCTTCCTTCCTCTTCCTAGATGAATCCTCCAATTTTTCCATCTCCCCCCGGTAAAAATCTGTTCCCTACTAGTCCCTTTTTGGGGTTCTTTTTTTACCTCTTGTTTCTTTCTATTTCCCTGGCTCCTGGTTTACCTCCGGATATACACTCATGTTAAAGGATTGGTGGCTACAATCCACATATGAGGGAGAACATATTTTGCTTGCGTTTGTGATTTGTGTTACTTCACTTGCTATAACACTCTTTATAGTTCCATCCATTTATCTGAAAATTTCATCTTTTTCTTACTGCTGAGTAGAAACTCCATTGTGTAAATATAGCACTTGTTCAGTATCCATTAGTCAGTTGGGGGACATGTAGGTTGTTTTCATTTCTTATTGTAAGAGAGCAGCAACAATCATGGATGTACGGTGTCTCTACAGTATGATGAGTCCTTTGGGTAAGCCAGGAGTGGTATAGGATCATATGGTAATTCATTTTTAGTTTTTGAGAGTTCCTCCCACTGGCTTTCTATAGTGTTTGCAAGTTTGCACTCCCACCAGCAAGTGAATGAGCATTCCCTGAGTCATTCATTTCTTGATCTTAGCCAGTCTGACTGGGGTAAGATGAATCTTAAAGTGTTTTTTTTTTCTTTTTTTTTTTGTCTTTGAGACAGGGTCCCCTTTAGTCCCAGTGGCCTGGAGCTCGCTATGTAGACCAGGCTGGCCTTGAACTCACAGAGATCCGCCTGCCTCTGCATGCCCACCTCTTAAAATGGTTTTTATCTGCATTTCTCCAACTACTAAGGATAAGGACATTGAGTACCTTTAAGGTGTTTTATTAGCCTTTTATTGCTACATTTAAGAAAGCGGATGTGGCGGACATGCCTTTAATCCTGCCACTTGGGAGGTAGAGGCAGGTGGACTCTGTGAGTTCAAGGCCAGCTGGTCTACAGGCCGCTGGGACTAAAGGGAGACCCTGTCTCAAAAAACCAAAAAAAAAAGAGAGAGAAAGAGAAAACTCTCTTTCAAGTCTATTTTTTTGGTCTTATTGGACAGAGTCTCTCTGTAGCCTCACTGTCCTCACTATGTGGACCAGGCTGGCTTTGAACTTCAGAAGATCTGCCTCGCCTTAGTGCTTTAAAGGCATGTGCCACCACGCACCAGCTATAGACCATATTTTTTTGGGTCATTTATTTTTTGTTTTCTTGTGTTTTTTTTTGAGTTCTTTGTATATTTTCAATATTAGTCCTCGTCAGATGTGTGCTGGAAAGATTTTCTCTCACTCAGTGGGTTTCCTCGTCCCTTCCTGGTTGTTTCTTTTGCTTTTTAGTTTAAGAGGTCCCACTTATTGATTGTTGATCTTAATTCCTAAGAAACTGATGTCTGATTTAGAAAGTCCTTTCCTACATCGTAGGGTACTGCCTATGTTTTCTTCTAGGATTTCAGAGTTTCAGGTTTTATAATGAGGTGTGATCCATTGGAGTTGCTTTTGTGCGAGGTGAAAGATAAAGGTTCAGTTTTATTCTTCACTAGGTGGAGATTTGGTTTTCCGAGAACCATATGCTGAAGTTGCTGTCTTTCCTCCACTGTGTACTCTTGGCACCTTTGCAAATATGAGGTGGCTGAAATTGTGTTTCTTCATGTTTGGTCTTCTATTTTTGTTTCATTGATCTACAGGTCTATTTTTATGCCAGTATCATGGAGTCTTAAAAGGTGTTTTATCTGTATTTCTCACACCTACTAAGGATCAGGATGTTGAGTACCTTTTAAGGGTTCCTTACCATTTTTTGGTTCTGCGTTGAGAGCTCTCTGTTCAGGTCTATTTTTTTGTCTTTTTGGAGACAGTCTCCCTGTAGACCAGCTGTCCTGGACTCACTATGTAGCAGGCTGCTTTGAACTCACAGATCTGCCTGCCTCTGCCTCCTCGTGCTGGGCTTAAAGGCGTGTAACCACGGTTTTTATGACAATAGTTATGTAATATAGCCGAGATGTGATATGTTGATCCCCCAATGTTGTTTTTTTGCCCAAGATTGCTTTGGCTATCCAGGTTTTTTTTGTCAGTCTATATGAATTTTGGTGTTTTTTTTTTTTTTCCTCGCTCTGTGAAGAATGTCCTGGGTATTTGATTGCCATTGTCTTGAATATATAGATTGCTTTTGGTAGCTGGTCATTTCACAATATTGTTCTCCCCGTTCATGAGCTTGGTTATTATGTCCTCTATCTCTTTCTTTAGAACGTAACAATGTCCTTGTGGGATTCTTTGGTTTTTTATTATCAATCTTATATTTTTTGGAGGTGTTGTAATGGGAGGTGATTTTTTTTTTTTGGGAGGTGATTGTGAATGGGAAGGATTTCTTGCTTTTTCTGGATTGTTATGTTATGAAAGGGCCATTGAGCTTTGTATTGATTTTTGTAAGCTTCCCACTTACTGGAGTTTTTTTCCCAACTTTTATAGTCAATTTTTTTGGATTCTTCTTGTATATGTATCATTTACCTGCAAATAGGGTAATTCTGATCTCTTTTTTTTTTTTTTATTTTTTTTATTTCTGTATGTGTCATCATGTACTGTCTGCATGCAGGTCGTGCACCCGTGTCGTGCCATGCGCGCAGGAGGTCAGAGGGTCTCAGGATTCCCTGGAGCTGGAGTTCTCCTGGAATTGGAATTTCAGAGGTTCTCGGCCGCCTGTGGGTGTGGGGATCGAACCCGGGTCCTCTGTAAAGAGCGGTCGGCGCTCTAACCGCAGGCCATCTCTCCAGCCCTGATCTCTTCTTTTTCAACTAGTATTCCTTTAATTTCCTTTTTATGCTTATTGCTCTTTTTAAAAATTTGTATTTATTATTTTTATGTGTATGAGTTACTGTCTGCATGTAGGTTGGTGCACCCATGTTGTACAATGCGGCAGAGGTCAGAAGAGGGTGGTCAGATTCCCCTGGAACTGGAGTTAAAGATGGTTCTAGCTGCCATGTGGGTGCTGGGATCAACCCAGGTCCTCTGCAAGAACAGTTGGTGCTCTTAACCGCTAAGTCATCTCTCCAGCCATGTCTTCTTTTTGTAAGGACTTTTCAGCACTGTATTAGAAATGGAGTGGAGATAATGGATAGCCCTGTCTGGTTCCTGATTTTAATGGGAATACTTACAGTTTTTCTCCATGTAGAAGATGTTGGCTGTGAGTTTGTTGTTATATAGCTTAAATATATTGAGGTATGTTTCCTCCAGACCAATTCCTTCGGCTTTTGTCTTTTTGATCAGGGTCTTCCTGCCCCAGCTGGGCCTGGAACTCACTCTGTCGACCAGGCTGGCCTTGAACTCATAGAGCTCCACCTCCTCTGCTTCCCAAGTGCTAGGATTAAGGCATGCACCACCACACCCCAGCTAAAGATTGTTCTTAGCTGCCATGTGGGTGCTGGGATTGAACCCAGTTTCCTCTGCAAGAGCAGTCGGCACTCTTAACCACTAAGCCATCTCTCCAGCCCCATCCTTCAAGGACTTTTTAACATGGAATGCATGTAGATTTTGTCAAAGGCCTTTTTGCATCTATGAGATGACCATGTGATTTTGTCTTTAAGCCCATTGATATGTTTTATTACATTTATTGATTTTATAATATTGAAAACTATCTGCATGCACTTTTTGATTGGAGATGATATTTATGTGTGTCTGTATCGATTGTGTGAGTATTTTGTTGAGTATATGTGCATGGATGTTCATTAAGGATATAAACCTATAGTTTTCGTTTCTGGTTTTTTTTTTGTATCTTTACCTGGTTTTGGTATTAAAGTGATACTTCATAGAGGAGGTTTTGAGTTCTCCCCTGTTTCTGTCTTTTTGATAATTTAAGTCAGATTGGTTGTAGATCTTTAAGTGGTAGAATTCTGCTGTGAATCTCTCTGGGCATGGATTTTTTTTTTTTTTTTTTTTATTCTATCGGAGCTTTTTTATTACTGTTTGAATTTCCTTATTGTTTATTCTTTTAAAGCTGTTGATCTCTTCTTGGTTAACTTCGGTGGTCCATGATTCCAGAAATTCATCACACTTCTTTTAGATTTTTAAATGTAATAGAGTATAAATTTTTAAATATTTCCCTTACAATAGTCTGGTTTTTTTGTTGCTTTGATGTTTCCATTTCGTCTCTGATTTTGTTTAATTTTGATTGCTCGCTCTTGGTTAACTGGACTGTCTTCTTGTTTAACCTTTCAAAAAACCTGCTTTTAGGTTATGTTTTTGTTTGATTTCTTTCTATTCATTATTTCTTGCTCTTATTGTTATTTCTTCTCATCTCTACTAGCTTTGGAGTTGGTTGTTTTGGCTTTCCAGGAGTATTGAGTTGTACTGTTAAGTCACTTACATGTACTCTTTATGATTTTCTTTTTTGGTGCTGAGACCAGGGTCCCCTGTAGTATCAACTGGCCTGTAACTTGCTTTTGTAGTCCAGCGGCCTTGATGAAACACCGGATCTGCTTCCTCTGCCTCCCGAAGTGCTGTGTTTAACGGCCTGTACCACAGGCTGGGCTCTTCAGATTTTTTTTTTTTTTTAATGAGGTACTAAGAGCTATAAATCTCTCTTTTAAGACTCCTTTAAGGTGTCCAGAGGTTTTCTTGTGTTATGTTCTCATTTTCACTTAGTTCCAGGATTATGTTCTCATTTTCACTTAGTTCCAGGATTATTCCTTCTTAATTCTTCTTTGACCTGTTCATCTTCAGGAGTGTGTTGTGTTAATCTCCATGAGTTTGTGTGTTATTAGAGGTTCCTCTTGTGTGTGGATTTAACGTTATTGCACTATGGTCTGTTAGACTAAATGGATTAGTTCAGTTTTTTTTTTTTTTTTTTGTATTTGGTTGAGGTGTTTTGTGGCCCAGAATGTGGTCAATTTTAGAAAAACTTACATGGGCTGCTGAGTAGAAATTTATTTTGGTGCATGGGTGGAATATTCTGTAATGTCTGTTAGGCCATTTCATGTAAGATGTCATTTAATTCAGATGTCTCTCTGTTTATTTGTAAGTTGTCCTGTCTATTGAAGATAGTGCAGTATTAAAGTCACCTATTATTACTGAATGGGCTGTTATCCTGTTTTAAAGTTGGTACTCGTAGATTTGGTGCATATATGTCATGATTATAATATCTTTATCAATTCTTACTTTGAATAGAATGAAATGTCTTTATAATTTTTAATTTGAAATCTATTTTGTCAGGTATTAGAATTGTAATATCTTCTTGCTTCTTAGAGCCATGTTGGGCTGGTTTGGTGGACATGAATTCTTTCAGCCCATTTATGTCATAATTTTTTTTTGTTTGTTTACCTTCTATCATGATAGGTAGTTTTGCTGGATAAACTATTTGGGGTTGGCATCTATCGTTGTTTGAAATGGAATACTTAAGCCAGGCGTGGTGGCACCCGCCTTTAATCCTAGCACTTGGGAGCGCGAGGCAGGCGATCTTTGTGAGTTCAAGGCAGCCTGGTCTACAGAGTGAATTCCAGGACAGCTGGGGCGTACAGGAGACCCTGCCTCGAAAAGACAAAAAAAAAAAAAAAAAAAAAAAAAGTCAGTTGATGGGTTTTCCTTTGTAACTTACTCTTTCTCTAGCACCTTTTAGTGTCCTCTCTTTGTTCTGACATTAATTTTTTACAATATGCTTGGGGGATTTCTATGGTCTGGTCTAATTGGTATGTCTATGTGCTTCTTGAATCTCTATAGGTAAGTCTTTCCTTAATTTAGGAATGTTTTCTTCTACAATCCTGTTGAATATTGTTCAGTGCCATTTGTTGAGATTTCTTTTCCTTCCTGTATGTCTATTAATTCATAAGATTTAGTCTTTCATGTTATCCTACATGTGTTCTATCCCCATGTTTTTAAAAATTTTATGTAGTTCTTGCTGAGAAGTCTAGTACTTCTATATTGTCATCTACTCTTCGTATTCCATTTTTCTGTTTTATTCATTCAGCTTATGAGGATTTCTGATGATGTTTACCAATGGCTATTTGAGTTTGTCAGTCCCATGGTAATTCCTTTTGGGGTCTTCACTATTCCTGTTTTGTGAGTTCTCCTCATTAAGCCGTTTAATTTATATTTTCTTGGGCTTCCATCAGAAGTTTACGCCTTTCCTCTTTGAGTTCTAATTTAAAGTTCTTTGATCATGTTTATGATTGTTCTTTTAAATTCTATATCCTGGCATTCCTCAGGGTGTTTATCATTGTAGTGCACTTTTGTAGGACTAGTGGGTTTTGTCTGGACAATACTCTCTTGGCTTTTCATATTTGGGTCTGAGGCTGGCAGGGGACCAAATTTTTATTTATTTTTATTTTATGTGTTGTTTTGCACTGGAGTTGGGCTATGGATGTTCCTTGTTGGTTATCTGTCCAGTAGGAACTTAACTGCTTTGTTTAATTTTAATTTTTGTTTCGTTCTAGGTTTATTGGTTGATTTTTTTTTTTTTTTTTTGTTATTGTAAGATTGGAAACTAAATTGATGCTTGTTTCAGGTGGGAAATAGACTGGTTTGGGTGGATGGTAAGGCATGGTAATAAGTACCCTGGTCAGGTCACTAGGATGGCTGGTCTGTATCAGACAGATCATGAGTCAGTGGAGTCTATGCTAGGGAGTTAGTAGTCGTCTGGGTTAAAAGATAAGAGCCTGCCTGGGTCCACTGATGGCAGGAGACCAAATTTTTTATTATTTTTATTTTCTGTTATATATTAAGCCTGCATGTTTTTTTTTTTTTTTAGTTTTTTATTTATTTGTTATTATTATGAGTGTATGAATGATGTCTGCATGCAGGTCTGTGCACCGTGTCGTGCAATGCCGCGGAGGTCAGAAGAAGGGTGTCGGATTCCCCTGGGAAATGGAGCTCTCCTGGAATTGGAGTAAGATGGGTTCTAACTGCCATGTGGTGCTGGGGATCGAACCCCGGGTCTCTGGCAAGAGCAGTTGGTGCTCTTAACCACTAGGGCCATCTCCAGCCTCCAAGCCTGATGTAGTAAGTGCACCCAGTCATGCAGTATCTGTGGAGGCGGAGAGGGACCATTCCCCTGGAAACCAGTGTTAGGGTGGTTATTAGGATGCCATGTGGGTGCTGGGACCAATTCTGGGTCTTGTGCCAAAGCATCCAGTGCTCTTACAGCTCAACATCTCTCCATCCCTGATTCTAGAAAATTTGTTTCCTTCTGGATCATCAGAATTAATATTGCATTGATGAAAATGACTATATTACCAAAAGTAATTTATAGAATCGTCATGGTAGTAAAGCTGTAGGAATTCTCTTTATTATTGCAGGACATCCAGCTATATAGGCTTTGGACGGACAACCCCCAAGTTGCATGACATCAGCACCCAGTAGCCAATGCCAGACCCCTACAACATTGCTGTGGGCCCCAGCTTGTGGGGTGGACCCAGAGGTCTTGTGACCTGGCTCATTATGCTGGCTGAAGTGTTAGCAAACACACACCCATTTCAGGCATGCCCACAGGGAAGCGAAGGCAGTGTCAAGATCCATCCAGAAGGATCAAGGAGAAAGCCTGAAAGACTGTTAAGGACAGGCACTTTGTGCCTGTTACACCAACCTAAGCAGTCGGAAGATTCTAGAACAGTACTGAGGCAGCAGGCAGTTGGAGCTAGGCTGACTGAGAATGAGACAGGAGGTAGTGGACATATGAAAGAAGAATGAAGACTTAAGAAACTCGTTCTTGCCAGGTCACCAAAGCCATTGACTCTCACTTCTGTACACTTGAGTGTGGAATAACCTCCTAAGACCACCGGAAGAGTTTAATGAAGTAAACTTCATGTCTGAACTATGAAAGCATCCTCTAGTTTCTGCCTGAGTGACTAAGTGATGTACTATCATTAGCCTTTTACCTCATTCAAAGGAAAGAAAAGAACATTTGATGAATCACCCTTCTACATATGTGCCCCCTGCACAGTAGGTCAAAGCCTTCCACAAATGAACCTCTAATAGATATCATCTGAGGCTTAAGGAGGAAGATAATTCCCTGTTACCCTCCAGGTCTTCTGTGACCAAGATCTCCAGATACCCCGAGACTCTTGTACTGAAAACCACATGGCAAGGATTGTGACCTGCAAAAGTACAGTGGAACAGGGGGCCAAGGAGGTTGAGAAACTGCAGCAATTCAAATTTAAAGCACAAGAACTTGATCCCAGAATTCTTGAAAGTGAGCCCCTCTTGCCCAAGAAATTGATTAGAAAATGAAAACGGAATGAGGAGCAAGAGTCAGAGAAGAAATCAGAGGATGAACCCTTTGATTCATTCCAATCTACTAAGATCTTGGAAGATGATGTGGATGTTCCAGAAAAGAAGTATATTCTGGCCGGCGTGGTGGCGCACGCCTTTAATCCTAGCAGTGGGAGGGCAGAAGCCGGTGGATCTTTGTGAGTTCAAGGCCAGCCTGGTCTACGAGCGAATTCCAAGACAGCTGGGGCTACAGGGAGACCCTGTCTTGAAAAGACAAAGAAATAAAAAAAGATATTACNTTATGCTGACTCAATCACACAAAAATCACCCACAGAATGAGGGAAATGTGCACAGGTCCCAAACTCACTCAAGGAACAAATGGCCACTAACTACTGCTGGGTGAGGGAACGTAGATTTTCCTTAAGGGAAATCTAGATAAACTGACTCGACTCCAGTGGATGCACTTGCACAGAAGGAAATCTGGGTGCAAATGCTCGAGCAGATAGGCCTAAACCTATATAACAGAATGCCTGAAATCTGTTGGAGGGAGGAAGGAGAGCAGGGATGAGGGATGGGGTTCCAGTGGTCTAAATTGGATTAAGCTCTATTATATGGAAAGAATAAAAATTAAATGAAATAATTTAAAATATGTTATTTTAGATTATACAACTATTTTAATAATTGTCACTAAACATTTACCTAGAAACTAGTTTCTGAAGTATGTAACCAAAGTAAAATTTGACTCATCTTCAGGATATGTAAGAAATAAGTCTCTTACAGTTCAGTGAAAACTTTATTATAATTTAACTGTGTATTTAATGTTCCTATTATATTTTAAAAAGTAGATCATGTACATAGACTAGAAATAGAATTACTATAAATCATTTATTTAAAATTTGTCCTATATATATATATATATATATAGTCTTTTCGAGACAGGGTCTCCTTGTAGCCCCAGCTGTCCTAGAACTCACTCTGTAGACCAGGCTGGCCTTGAACTCACAAAGATCCGCCTGCCTCTGCCTCTGCCTCCCAAGTGCTAGGATGTGCGCCACCATGCCCGGCTCTTTGTAATATTTTTTAAATAATTTTTTATTGAGCTTTTGTAGTTTGATAGAACAGTTCTTAATCAAGTTTAGACCCCTCCCCCATGTACGGCCCTCCAGTCCCCCACCAGACCTCATTTCTTCTGCCATACATGGTAGATCCAGTCTATCAAGCATTTGTACCCAGATGTCCTTAAGTGAAGATTCATCTACTGGAGTCTATTCAGCCCATCTAGGATCTTAAAGTAAGGTCTACTCTTCCTCCCAGTAGCACTCGGTCTCCAGTATTTCTCAGTCCAGAGCTGGCCAATCACCCATTTCTCCCCTCCCTTCTGGGCCCTTGTTCAATTGAGTTGGCATGGATCCTGTGCTTGATGCCACTTTGCCCCAAGTTCGCACATACATACAAGCTTCTAGCTTCTTCTCTTCTGTGTTCATGCAGCAGCCATGGCTCTTATAATCTTTCTGCCCCCTCTTCTCAGTGGTCCCTGAGCCATGGGTGGGCAAGTTTCAATATACCAGTCCTACCTAGGAACTCACACTCTACAGTCTGTTATTCTTTAAAACTTGGCCAATTGTGGCCTTCTTTGTGCATTGCACTTTGTTGTATAAGGAAGCTTCACTGGTGAGGGTTGAGAGATGCATTAATTTTCTCTCTACTCCTCAATTGGCTATGTTCCATGAGCCTTAGGTATAATATACGTTCAACTGTAGGTGTGTCATCCAGGACTGGGCATCTCTAAGATGCACATTCTTTGTGTCTGACCAGTTGTGGAACTCTGAAATAGCCTCTGTCTGTGGCAATAAGAAGCTTCCTTGATGAATAGTGTGCTTTTCTGTAAACGTAAGGATCCATGTTTGGCTTATGGTAAGAAATTTCATTTGTCTAGATATGTGACAGAGCTAGGGTTTTCTCTAGGATCTATGTCCTCTCCAGCCCTGTGTATTTGGCTGAGTTTACAGTGAACCCATCAGTTCACTCCCATTGAGAGGGCTTTAAGTCCAATTAGGTTAGCTGTTGATTAGCCTCCAGATGACTGTGCCACTACTGCACCAGTAGAGATAGCTTGCTGTTTGGTTTGTTATGGTTATTAACCTTTAGGGCTGAACTGGATCATTAATTGATCTTCTCCCTTAGCAGTTTGCAAATTATCATCTAGGATTATGAGAGATAAACTTCAGATAGAAGGCTTCCAGATCAGTTCTGCTTCATTGCTCCAAGTCCTGTATCCCGAAGTATGTCCTGTCTTCAGCAGATAGGGTCTCACCTATTAGTTCTGAGAGATAACCAAGAGCTTTGGCAGTAGTCTGTGTTATTTTTGGAGTCTCCTGGACCACTCTTACCTACCAGCAAAGGGAGGTCTCTTCTGTCTGGCACTGTGTTCCTTTCCAATCAGCCCTCAGGGATATATATATATATATATATA